>CM026168.1:5158665-5597990 GCA_014825975.1 Bombus haemorrhoidalis | reverse complement strand
GTCTAGCATGGATCTCCAAAAGCCGCGAAAAGAATTTTGGATGATCCATACTGGACTGCAACGCGGGACACCGTGGGACACCGTTGGTCCAGTGTGGGTCTCCAAAAGCCGCTAAAAGAATTTTGGATGATCTAGACTGGACTGCAACGCGGGACACCGTGGGACATCGTGGGACGCCGTTGGACATCGTGGGACACCGTTGGACACCGTGGGACGCCGTTGGACATCGTGGGACACCGCTGGACATCGTGGGACGCCGTTGGACATCGTGGGACACCGCTGGACACCGTTGGACACCGTTGGACACCGTTGGACACCGTGGGTCACCGTTGGACACCGATGGACAACGTTGGACACCGTGGGATGCGTGCGTTTTAGCCTTAATTAGTCATAAGATTCATACTTATTTTGTGCATTGTAAGCTCATTCTGTACAACGATACTTGTCTAGCTTGGCATCTATCCTACGAGTTCATCTTTGTAAAAATAAAAATCTCTTCTCTCTTGATCTCCTCGTTTATCATTCAGAAATAATTGTTTTCGCGGTTTATCGGTTCACGATCGCTCAAGTTCTTTCAAACTGTCGCGTGGCGTACACGCTCGCGCGTATTCCGGATGCGTGCGGGTCAACGTGCACTGGACAACTCTTTGTATTCGTAAGTCGCCCCAAGGACACCTCTGTCTTGGTGACTGCTCGACGACTGCTCGTCGTTTGCCTCGAATCGCGGGAGTTGTCGTCGTGCCGATGATGGTTACGAATCTGTTGGGGATTCAGTCGTGGATCCGCAGTCCTGTCCGATTGGTACTTCGGTACTCGGTCAGGGACCTGCAATTTCACGTCCTCCGTAATCCTGTTCGGCCCCGCGGGAGTGGACCCCACTGTTCAGTTGGGGCCTTGCCTTCGTAATCCTGTTCAGCGGTCCCTCCCCGGGTTCCACTTGCTCAGTTGGAGTGTGTTAAGTTGCCGGCCTATGTGCTGGATCCACGGCTGGATCACCAATGAATCGCTAGCATCATCGGTCAGCGCCATCGACCGCGACTCGTGTAAGTTTCGAACGGCGAAACAGCAATCGAGTTACGGTCAATTCTTGGGCTTTCTGCTGATCCTTAGGGTTATCCGGTGCACGGGGGTACGTCGCGTAGGTTTGTTAGTTCTTTCAAGAGATCGCGATTTCGTTCGTCCCGGGCGCGCCGCGGTTCATCTTTCATCGTCTGATTGTTCGGGCTCTTTTTCTCTAGTAATTTCCTTTTTTTTTTCTTTCGTTCCAAGTTAGACAAATGTGTCTTTGATACCGAATGCTGCCAGTAGGGATGCGAATTATTGTACGATATTTGTATTGATCAATGTAATTGTTGTGTGGGAGATTGATGTTGTGTTATGTATGTTGTTCTACGTTTGTAAAGATTCATGTAACCGCTGCGTTGGAGATATATGTTTCGCAGTTAGGCTACGAAACAACTATCTCTTTACGCAGGCCCATGATCACGTAGAGTCAGAACTCGACATTCAATAGGTTGAATGTCGAGATCGATATGCAATGTTAAATAACTCATGGGCGGGTCTCGCGCGTAGTCACCTCCTCGTGGTGAGACCTGGTAATTGGCATCGTTTTCCAAAAATTAATCAGTTGATTAATCTTTGGAAAACGATGCCAAGCCAAGAACTACGCAACAGTCCAGTTTGGATCACCAAAAGCCACAAAGAGAATTTTGGATGATCTAGACTGGACTGCACCGTGGGACAACGTGGGACACCGTGGGACACCGTGGGACACCGTTGAACACCATGGGACACCGTTGGACGCCGTTGGACATGTCTTGACTATGTCGAATCCATTCTGAGCCCATTCTGTACAATGATACTTATTTGACTTGGAACGAGATATAAAAATCTGTTCTTCTTTTCCACTGAATCTTGAAGTTATTTTGTACACAGGGGTGCGTCGCGTGAGTCCATTGATCTTTTCTTTATTAATATGGTTCAATTAATACGTGTTTATTTAACGATTCATTGAACATTAAGATAATGAAATTAAGTAGTTTTCTGTTTTAGTTTCTATTCAGTCGTCTATTTACTAAATGATACTGTTACTATATTAGGTTCTAATATTAGCTTCTTTTATAATAAAATTAGAGTTTTACTGTGATTTCATGC
Source organism: Bombus haemorrhoidalis (assembly GCA_014825975.1). Lineage (NCBI taxonomy): Eukaryota > Metazoa > Arthropoda > Insecta > Hymenoptera > Apidae > Bombus > Bombus haemorrhoidalis. Next base: position 5,595,836 of record CM026168.1, on the reverse strand, counting down.
AATTATTTTATACATTTGTTTTAAATTCTAATTATTTTTTGTGCAAGTTATTTATCGATAGCTTGGATAATATAAAAGTAACAGGAATATTAATATATGAACAGCAAAACGATTAAAGATCTATCCGATGAATATTTATGGTCAATTAAATGATCAATCCAATGAATTTATTTTAACTAAGACAGCTTTCTGTTGTTTTTTTATTCGAACATGGGGAGCGTTTGATATAAAATTTATATTTATTTTAAAATATATTTGATATATATTTTATAATAGATCATTTCTTAATTATTTGAAATACTAAGATGAAAGTAAAGACGAATAAATAAATTAGTTTTCTATTACCGATGTATGAAATCATTCTCTTATTTCAAACGAATTTTTAGCGAAATATCTTATTATTTCAAATTGAGTTATTTCTATAAACATTTCACTTATCGATTATATCACAACAATTCACTTGTGAATTTGCTACAGTTAACGTCATAAACTTGTAACTTAGTAACAGTTAGATTTAAATACTTCAAAGTAAAGTTTGTACAGTATTCTTTAAGTAATTTAGTGGCGAACTTTTGAATTCTTGCAGATATTTTCCAATATTTATAACACGCGACTATAGTGTTATTAATGGAATGTATATTTCGTATTCTAATAACGAAAATTCACAGTATATATTCTAATTGCGAACAGTATAATTATTGCAAACGATTGCATTGCATTCACGATATTCGTAAGTATTTGTTCGCTATCGAGAATTATCTTACAATTTTCAATTAATATTTTTCATACTTGTTCCAATTTCTTAATAATAATTTTTAAGTGTAAAAAAATAGCAGCATTTTCTAAATAAACGTTCGATAGGAAAAAGAAGAAAATTGTCGAAACGACATTTCGCTTCTTTTCCATCCTCCCCATCCCCCGCTCTTAAACAGCTTTATTTTCAGGGAATATTTGTGACCGCGCGCAATGTGGTTGTAGAGTCAGTGTTTGCTACGCAATACTTTAAAACATTCTCAATATTTTAAAATCACGTTAGTTTTAATTATATTGAATCGAATCATAATAGGACTTTGTCAATCAAATTTGTACGCGATATTAGAGTTCTTATTCGTCGATCATAATTTAAACGGCCGCGATAACGTAGTCTTTTATTTTTTGTATATTTATTTCTTTGAATATTCGTTTTCGATAGATTAGAGTCAGTGCCTCCCTCAAGAGAATAAAGCCTCTCCAGGAACTCAAGAGTATAAGTAGTTTTATATAATATATTTCAATTTGTTCTATTTATTACATTTTGTTTGAAATATTATTAATTATAAAATAAAAACAATTGATATTTTAGAAAGCTGTAAATGTCCTTTTTAATTGAAATAAAGTCTTCAAGTCTTAACATTAAAGTACAATAAAACTGCCTGATACGCATCAAAAATTACTGAATGTTTTGTTCTCAAACTTTTATATTAGAGTTCCAATTTACGTATTTATTAGAGTTTAGTCTTTATTATTGCTAAAGTTTTAGGTTTGTTATTATGAATTAACGGTATTAATGATATCTTATGTTTTGTTATAGACTTATCTTCTCGAGACATAGTCTTCTTCGAGAATGTTTTAACAGTGACTCAAAAGCCAAGAATGTAAGTACTTTTCCATATCGTACTTCAATTATGTCTATTCTGTATATTTCTCTTGATCAATTAAGAAATACAATTTGATCAAACATTTGAAAGGTTAGCATTTTCTGAGGTTATTCTTTCATTAAAATAAAATAAGTGTTAAAGTTTTAATACCAAATTATGAAACAAATGACTAACATATTTCAGGAATAATTAGATTCTTCATTTTTAGATATTAAACTTTAATATTAGTTTTTCAGTTTTCATACCTATCAAAGTTTATTACAATTTCAATCTTTATTATTACTAAAGTTACTAAAATTAATAAATCTTCATTTTTCACTATCTCCAATTTTTCAAATAGTCAGCAATCACTCATTGCGTTTTGTTTTGTAACAGATTTTCCGCGACCCCCATTTCTACCATTGGCCTCGAACGGTGAGTCGCATGCATTTCTGTTCCTCCGGTCACTCAATCATGTCGTAGGATGAAAGGTCCGAATCGGCACGAGTGACTGGTTGTATTACGTAGAATTTTTTGCGAGCATAGTGAACGCGGGTATTTTTTATACCCGTGAGTAGTAACACCCTTTTTTTCATGTTTATTAGTTTAGGATAGGTCTTCTTGCACGGCGCGATTATAATAATCTGCTTTTTAATAATTCGGTTAATACACCCTTGAGAATATATTCATGTTATTTATAAATATGCATGCTAATACTCCCTATGAATATTTGCATATAGCAAATATCTACACGAATATACCTGTATGACATAAATATACTTGATCATAAGCAATGAATCGATCGTGACAATATTAAGTCACGTTCATTTATTTCATTTCAGCTTAAAATATGAGTTAAAATTCATTTTTTCTCGTACAAGAATGCATGAAATTTTACGTGCAAGAAGACACTTCGCGACAGGCAGATTTTTGAATCAATTTTAAACACTGCTTCTGCATTTTCGAGTATGTGCTTTGATAAAGAGATCGCCTGAGATTATTTCTTTCTTAGTAATATATTTAGAGTCAATTATTCCATTTGATTGAGTCTCAATCTTTTTCAATTAACGCTACCTTTTTTGCAATATTAAAATTTTGTTCTGATTTATTAAATTAATAAAGTAGAGTTAATCAGAAGAAACGAAGTAGTAAAATATAAAGTCAAAGAACGTTAGTCCGTTAAATAAGAATTACACAAACTAATCACCTTTTTAGATCAGGATTTTCAGGTTTAACCCTTTCCGTGCCCATTGTCAGGATCTCATTCACGTGCCCAGGTGCTACTTGAATGGGAGAAAGACATTGGGCACGATGATCTAGAATTAAGTAACGTAATAATTGCTCAGCGACTGACGATGAGTTAATGTATCGTGCACGACGTATTTTCCACATTGCGTGTGTATGTGTTATATTGCGTCGCTTTTTCCCATTTGTTACAACCTCAAATATTAAAAATGTCGAGACATATATCGATTCAATTTACGTCTCGATACAATCAAAATATCTGATAATGTCACCCACACGATTAAGTGTAATCACGCTTTTGATATTGCTATCAATTGCAATTATAATTCCAAGTTTACTTACATTTACTTAAACGATATAATTTCCTCGGACGTGTTTTATCACGTTTTACGCAATGATCACTAGCCTTCGTCAGTCGATTTCAGGAAAAAGGTACGTACCTTAGAGCGTGCATGTTGCGTTAAGCTCGGATGTCGGAGGCGTCCCGGGACATCCTCTCTAGTGTAGGACCTTTGCGCCCGAGCGTTTGTATGAGAACCGTGGAGTGAGTATGTTGGTGTGTATGTTTTGCAATTTTTTAAATATAGCGCTAGGTAGGATAGGTAGTATACTTTCTGGTGTGTCTTTTAATTATAAGTAGGTAGGGCCGGGCAGGTTGGCACAGTCTCTGGTCGGGTAGGCGCCTTTTCGCGTGACCAACCTGTTTCTGGAAATCTGATTTGAAAAATCGACGGTGAAACTGGCACGAGTAGAGCATGCTCTCGTCCCTGGTTTTGCCTGTCAATTTTTCGAATTTCGCGGTCGTGTGTAGGTTCGAAACGAACGTTTATCGCTCGAGCACGCACATGCGTCATTATTGTTACTACTTTGTCACTATGCTCGCTTTTAGTATTTGTAGTAGTAGTAGTAGTAATAATAGTGGTAGTTTTTGCTTTTTTGGTCGATGCATATGTAGGTCCATCGTCCCATCGGGCAAATCGCGATTTTTCTTAGTAGTGTTGCGAGAGATTAATTACGGGTTAAATTAGAGTTGCGAAACAACATCGTGGCTTTTTATTAGTGTCGCGAGAGAATAATTACGATTCGAATTAAAGTTGCGATAAAATGATAATCGCGTTTGCTTTAGAGTTATGCATTACAATATCGCGATTGTCTTTTGCAATTTTTATTCTCAACTTTTAGAATTTATCTCGTTTTCTATTGTCTAAAATTAGATTATAAAAGTGTTAGTTTCCAATTAATTTTATAGTATTGCAAGTATCAATACTAGAAGATTTGAAATAGTTTTTCATACAGTAAATTATAATTTTTATTGAATTCACTATAAGAATTAGCGTTGCGATATTATTCCATCGCCATTTCTACTAATTTTCCCTTTAGCGTTGCGATAATGAATGATCGCGTTTTGTTAAGTAGAGTTGCGTTCATGAAATCACCAAGCCCTCCGATTTTGTCGGACACTGTTCCTGGATCACACGATACAGCTGGAAGAGCTGTGCAAGTGTGATCGATGAACAGCAACCTCATAAATGGTTGCACCTCGATCTCTCACTATTAGTGTTGCGTATTGCTGAATTACGAGTGCGTAAATTTAGATTTATTAGCGTTGCATGTCAAATTTCGGGAATTCTCAGACTTTTCTTTTTTTTTGTTTTTAATGGTAAATTAATTGCTATTGCAGATGTAACGAAGCACTCGTCGTTTTATTTTGAGAATTTTCTGCTTCATTAATATTAGTAGTAAATTAGCGTTGCGAGACAACGATATTCCGTTCCACTCACGGTTTGTTGATCGGGTTTATAAAGAGTGGGACGCGATCGAATTTTAGTAGCCCTTCTGGCTGCTGCTTTGTTTCTTTTTCAGCGCCCCTTATTAATGCAGCCCTTATTACTACGTTTATTACTGAAAATACTGCTATAAGATATATTCCTTTGTCAGCGTTAACGTTACCATGACAGCTAAAATACAGAACTTTATTACGAATGTATAATATGTATATATATTTACTTGTATGAAATTGTGAGCGATTTCAAGCGTAACAAAGTATTATAATGAAATATCTTAATGTTACTACGAAGGCTTGAAATATTTTTTAAAATTTAATTCATTGCAATTGGAATTAATGCTGGTGATTGTTCGTTCTTAGAACCATAACTTTTAGAACCTTTTCGACCGCGATATTTTTAATCTTTTAACAATAATGTAGAATTTTATAAATATTCGAATTTCATTTGCATGAAACAAAAGTTCATTCGCGATCATCGTCAAGTATCTTTCGGTTCACTATGTTGCAAATCATTATATTGTTGTAGGAAATAACAGATACTGTTAAAAATTAAAAGACGAAGCAAGTGATTTTATAATAATCGGGTTTTCTCTCATCTTGCTTATTTCAAACGAATTTTTAAATTTTTAATTTAGTTTAAATTCAATTACTTGAAATTCTTGGTTTCAACGTAACCCTAGTTTCGATTAAAAAAATACAAATGATTCTCTATTTTTGCTAAAATTCAATCGATTATTACTTAATATCAATATTACTTAATAATAATATTAAGTAATTTGATCTATAATTGGCCATTATTAATACTTTATTTTTCATGTATAAAATGTTCGCGTTTTAGAGATGCCTGTTTCTTTTATATACCAAATCCAGCTAATGAGTTTGTTTTAGATTTATCAATTTACAGATACATTTCTGTTACATATTTGAACATTTCATAGCATCTTAAATATGTATGCTAGAGGCTCAAAAGAATTTTCTTTCATTGTCTGATAGTTCGGGCTTCTTCTTATTTCGCCATTCTTAAGGAAAGCTTATTGCAGACACGTTAGAGTTTATAATTTTTCGGTATCTTCAAAAATTTAGAGTCGCGAAAATTAAATGTTAAACAGTTTAGTACAGCGACTCGTATGTCCCTTTTGCAAGACACGAAATGCTATATACAGTGTCAGTGGTTCCATTTTCTTTCTCTAATTCCAAGTTAAACAATTGATACAAAATCTTTGATATCAAATGCTGCCAGTAGGATTGCGTATTATTGGTCAATGTTTGTACTGATCGATGTACTCGTCGTGTAGGAGATAGATATTGTGTTGTCTATATTTTGTTTTACGTTTGTAAAGATTCGTCTAAACTCTGTATGGGAGAGAGATGTTGCGCGATGTATGCCTTGTTTTAAGTCTGTTAAGATTCATGTACGTGCTGCATGGGAGACAAGTGTTTCGCAGATATATCTACCTCTTTACGCAGGCCCATGAAATAGAATCAGAACTCGACATTCTCGTTAACAGCTTGAATGTCGACATTTTTGTATAATGCTGAGTAACTCATGGGCGGGTCTCGTGCGTAGTCACCTCCTCGTGGTGAGACCTGGTAATTGGCGTCGTTTTCCAAAAATGAATCTTTACATTGTTCGATATTAACAGTATTCCCAAATCAGTTGATTAATCTTTGGAGAGCGATACCAAGCTAAGAACTACGCTGACACAGTCCAGTTTAGATCATCAAAAGACGAAGAGAATTTTGAATGATCTAGACTGGACTGACACCTCCCTGCGGGGGCACCGTGGGACACCGTGGGACATCGTGGGACATCGTGGGACTCCGTGGGACACCGTGGAACATCGCAAGGATATCGTGGGATGCGTACGCTTTGGTTTTAATTATTTTTAAAATCGATATACCTAGGCCATATTTTTTCTTTTTTTTACATGAGGAAATCCTCATGGACACCCCGCCGCTTTTCTGGGAAACAGCGGGATAGTGTCGAACTCTTACCGACTAAAACCCCATGGTGGTCTTTCTAACGTTTAACACGAGTACCCCTACGTATGCAGTCCTACGTTCTCTCTTTCCAAGAGAGCCATTCCTGGTATCTAATTTGGGCGTCAGAAGAGACCACGTCTCTTAACATCACCCCCTGGGCCGTCGTGCAAGTCCAAGGAAATCCTAGAATCTCCTCGACGTGACGACCCCTACGACGTACAGCCGCCACTCTTTTGCTCCCCCTCTCTCTCTCTTTCACTCTCTCTGACCGCTCCTTTGCAAGCATTATCCATATAAGTAGGCCAAGCAACGATTTATCGCATAATCTTTATAATGGTACGTGTAATAGTTTTGTGGCAGATAGATATCGTGCGGTGTATGCTTACTTTTAAGCTAATAAAGATCTATGTGATCTGTAAAATCGTTCTGTGAGAGATGGATGGTGCATGGTGTGTACTTATTTTGAAGTTTTAGGTTAAAATAATTAATTTTAATTCTTAGCTCAAACAACCAACGTGGGATACATACGTCTTACAATTTAATTGTAGAATAGTGCAAACACATTGTGAGATAGGTGTGTTTTAGTTTTAGTTACATTTAAGATAAATATGTTTAGGCTAAGTCCATTATGTGCGCTTTTTTATACAAAGATAGAGGATAGTGGGGTAAAGTGGAACATCAATGTTTCTCTTAGATAAGAGCTGCGAATGAATTGTTACCATGTGATACGAGACTGACATGTCTCGATTACATTTAAGTCTTAATTTTAATTTCTATCGCTAATTTTAAGCCTTTTAGATCTTAGTTTTAACGTGCGTCGTTGGTTTTAAGCCTTACTTTTAAGTCTTAGTTTTTAAATTTGTAATTATATAAAAGTAATAATTTCATGGATTTCAGTTTTAATTCAAACCATTACTGAATCGATAATGTCGCATGTGACACGAAAAGGAAAAGGAGGTCGATGGCCCACAAAATGTGTGACGCAAAAATGCATTTAGTCTTATCACAGAATTATAGAAATGAAGTTTTTAATTGTTGACGAAGTAACTACATTTAGGCCTTGAATCTATTTTTGTATGTATTTATTAAAAATGAAATTGATCGCTGGTAAAACGTTGTAGTGCCATCTATTAAGCACCATATGTACAATTATATAGTAATCTTATTTTCTACAGAGTCGGTAACGTTAAAAATTACTCGAAAATGGTAACAAGGGCTTCAACACTTCCAGTAGTGTTCTTTAATAGGAAATACGCGGTGTAAAGTGTGATGCTTGTTTATATTTAATGAGTCTTATTACATGTACATATCAGTTTCAAGTCTTTTGCATTATTTCCCAGTTTAATAAGACGTAGGATCAGTGAAGTTACGTACGTTCAGTTCTATGATTTTTCTATTTAAAGACCCTTCTTCGTTTTGATGAATCGATAATTACATTTTCCGATATGACACTCAAACGTGGGATCTTATTACGTGAATGATTCTGCTTGTCTAACAATTCAGTTAGAAACATTAAAATGCAAATCATAATTTCTAGAGAAGCATTCTGACTGGCAAATTAGACAAATTTTGAGTGTCATAGTCTGAAATTCGTCATTGCGGATAGTGCAGGTATGAAAGTGATCCAATCTGTGCTTGAACTATTAAATTCTATCATGTTTTTCATTTCAGACTTACAAAAAGAATTCATAGCAATGTTCGAATGGGCATACGATGGTGTTAATGCTTCGATACCACGCAATGTGGGACCAGAATGTGCATATTACCTAAGTCCAAAGCGAAAGATCATTGAAACATTGATCATATCGATATTCATAATAACCTTCCTTGTTTGGGGCTATAAACGAATTAAATTGCCAACCAAAGTATCATATGTAAATCATGATTGTGTTGGTAGAAGAGTATTATTAATTATTATGTCATTAGTACTAGGAATGGAAATTGGTTTTAAGTTTACCAGCAGGACAGTTGTATATATATTAAATCCTTGCCATGTAACCACAGCTGTGCAGGTAAAATTAATAGAACCATTTGAATAAGGAATGTATATATTTTATTTGTACTTGTTTACAATTATTGCCTTTTTTGTAATATAGTTGTATTTACTGGCAGCAGATCCTAGTCCTACAGTCACTGCTATCTTCAGGATACATTTGAACTTTTTGAATGGACCACTTTTAGCATATTTATTCCCAGAGACAGAATCTCGCAGAGTAAATTATCGTGTTCCACTAAAAAATGTATAATTTAATGGTCCAAATTAACATTGATATAATTCTTTCAGATATTTGCTGATAAAGCAATGTACTATATTCAACATGGTTTAATGGTAGTGATACCATATTACTTGCTGAGGATCGGAGGTAGTTACAATTAATTTTCTCTTATTAATTTGAAAATTATGTGACAAAATTCGTTATGTAACGCTATCCTAATTTTTGTGTTTAGGTGTGTATAATGTGGAACCTCTATCAGACATGAGTTGGTCCGTTTTCAGTTATGGAATAAATTTAGCTTATCATTTCTGGGTTATCCAAGCCATTGCTTTGGTGTGTGTTATTTCATATTAACACGTATTCTGTATTTCAATCCGTTTTAATGTTCCAACATTCCATTTTTTAGCCAATACAAGTGAACCTTAGTCATATGTTATGTGCAGCTATTCTTGACCCTTTTGAAGGTCAATATTATCGGGTATGGACGTTTATTCATCAAGGATTACTGTGCCCATTGTTATCCAAGTTATTCAGCTTCGCGTCGAATTTCTTATTAACGAAGTTTCCACCAACTAGAGTAAAACCGACGCTTGATTGCGTACTTGCAAAAAACAATAAAGTGGATAATAATGAGAAATTACATGAAGATGCAAATACTTCAGGAAATGGACATACTCACGTAAATTAGGTCAATATTTCGTAATTCATAATTTCTGCTGCAATTCAGTGAGTACTTGATTTAAGAGGATAGATAAGTTTATATGTCAATAATGAAATGAAGACAAGGCATTTTGTGTTTGTCATTTGTGAATTCGTAATTGTACAGTCACTACCTGTAAAGATCGATGATCCTTTTCCCAAATAAACAAATTTGTAGTTATTTTTTTCGCACTGTATATGTGATTATGGTGAATAGGAACAGTACAGGGCAAGTTATGGTAGTAATTAGGAATTTGTAAATCTCAAATATAAGTTCGTAACGAACTTTAAATAGGTGCTACCATTGCCGTGTAGCACATTTTTTCCATTTAGCGGAAGGAGAGTCCGCGAATTATCTTACTTGAGATTAGGAAAATCCGATGGTCTTGCATTTTTGATGCATCTGTGATTAGGAATGTTATTTATAAAACATTTCCTATTTAAAAATGATGCATTTATGTTTAACAGTGTAGCGATTAATGTTTAACGATGCAGCGATTAACGTTATTTCATACGCTATATTTTTTTTATGTGATGATTTTTCAGTTTCAGTTTAAAGTAATCCATAACTAAATATTTTTAGATATATTATATCTATAGATTATTGTTATATAGAGCTTGTCATGCATGCTATTTTTTTGGAGTAATTAAACACTCACTTTCTTCTTTATTGAGCTTAAATATAACATTATCTTAATGCTTAAAATAATGTACAGTACCTGTTGTAATTAGAAGAGGAGTATATCAATGAATTGTGTGATTTATTTGTTTTAAGTTTTAAACATAATCTTAATGTATGTATTTATATATTTTAGTACCCCTATTATTTTTATAGAATGATTTTCGTTCCTTATCAAATTCATCCCTATTCCAATTACGATAAAGGAGATTTATTGTGATATACATATGTAATGATTAATTACATCATGTGATACAAAATGAAATATGAATATACTAATAATTAATAAAAGCACTGCTTATCCATTTTAAACACATGTGATAAATTGAGTTAATAGAGTGCATGTAATAAAATATTTAGATTAGTTAGCCAACTCATTCCATATTATCAATCCATAAAAATAATGTTGCAATGATTTTATGTATACCAACTGCCAAAAGTTTTATTTATTACAATACATTTTCTCATGCAACAATTCATTCAAAAGTTTTAAAACATATAGCAAATATCTGTATAAAAATTTGTATGGAACAATATAAAATTCAAATAAGCATCGATAAATTGTTGTTTTATAATTCCTGTATATACATATATAAGTAGCAATTTTATTATTATAATATTCGCTATTTAAATAACATTATCATATTTTTGTCGAATTATCAAATCTTCAACTATTAGTTATAAAACAAACATTTGCTCATAATAATGAAATAATGAATTCATAGAATAAATTTTAGAAAGTATTTATAACTCTTATGGCCTAATAATGAAGAACACTTCTTTCCGGTCCCAAATTTGGTTTGTTAAAATTTTTACATTAAAAAATATATCCATTTCGAATTTTGTGAGTGTGTTGCTATATTACTATTTTAAAGTGAAAGAAAATGTTATTGTAAAAATGCGATATTTTGATGTTTTCGATTACAATTTTTAATCGTGCGCACTTTTTATCAACTAATTCTTTTGTGTGGAACCGTAATCACGGAAAAACATCGTGTGTAAGTGGAAAATTGCAAATAAAGATTCCAATCTATTCATAATGTCATTGATAGAGTTCCACACGAAAGGATATACACGAAATCTTAATATTATTTATATTTTATTCAAAACCGAATATTTGTATCTAATTTGCAATTACAAAGGCCTGTGAAAATTTTAATTTTGAATTTCGATAGACTATCATAACAACACAAAGAAAGGAACTTTTATAACATTGATTGTTTCGTAATATGAATTAAAATTTCGTAATATTAACAGTCATTGGAATGATGCTGTGCAACAAGAAATATTTAACTTGTATTTACTCTAGAAGTCCAATGACGGATCACAAATGTGCTATGAATGTATATCAATTAAGATAAATGCTTTGAGTCACAGTGTTTCCTAATAGGTTTAGCAGAAAGAAATTATTATATGTATTATGTACAGAAGGAATTATGTATGTACATCTATATCTCTTCAAATTTACACCTCTGTCATTTCTCTTACATTCGAATAAGCACTCGTGATGAGAATCGCATATATGTAAGATTCAATGTCTTAATGCACCGAAGAAAGTTGAATTCAATTAAATATTTTCTTTCAATTATGACTCAATCCATGGTAACATTGAATCTTTAATATATATATATATATATATATATATAACTAAGTTAATACTTATTTATAAGTTGCACAGCAGTAGAAATTAAATGTACAGCAAATTGGCGTTATATTTTTGTAAGCTATGGAAAGCGTCATTTTCATAACAGTAGTAAACTTGTTGCAAAGGTACTAAATCTGGAGGTTCCCCAGAAAACAAGGGATGAAAGAAACATTACATTTGATCCTGAATTATAATATTAAAATCATGTTGAATTGTACGGGATATGAAGTGAAAGAAGTTTGTACGAAGTATCTATTGTATAAATGGTTCAAATAAAAGAAAAATCATGACATGGAACACCCCTTGTTCTGTCTCTCTTTTAGAAGAGAATCGTTAAGATTTCTCAGCCATTATGATTCGTGGTATGCAACAATACAAACATTAAAGCATTAAAATAAAATAATTTATTTACAGAGCGATGTACATTCTTTTTTTTCTTTCTGTTTAAAACTCTCATACTTCTGATATATGTGCAAGTATACCGGTGTTCCAAGCTTAATCGTATCACGACTAATTCACACTTCCTCTAAACGTTTGTACAGAATGGTTTCGCGAATATGGTTACATGATGCGCGTGTAACACGTGTATTTACAAAACGGTTCTTTTTTACCGATGATCCGAATTGTTTCAACGGGTTGATGTCGATTAAAATTGAAATACTTAATACTATCATTGTATTATCGTAGCCACATCGAGATTACATCGAAAAAATTGTAATAAGGCACCACTATACTCCACGTGTAATATTGGTAGTTCGTATTCGAAGTAACTTATATTACTTTTCGCATTTTCTAAACGAGAATATGCTTCTTTCCATGGAGACCTGACTGGATCGATCATCGATCGAGAGAGGTATTAGTTCTAAATCAGTCCGTGACCCGCAATGTTTGTTATTTATGCGAATGAAACCATTGGGCACATACGAAACAAGGTTTATTTTTCTCTCATACATCCATGATCGCTATTATATGTACACAATTCTGTACAAAAGTTTAGAAAAACCTAATTTTACCGAAGCTACACGTAACAAATGTAATGGCAATAATAAATATGTACATTAAAAAATCATCCTTACTCGCCATCATATTTATGAAATATTTTTTGAAGTTCTAACGTCGATCGTCGGCATCGATGATTAATTACTATTTATAAATACATTTCAAAGAGCATGATGTACAACTTTCATCCATAGTCGATACATGATTTTCTTATATTAAATGCGTAAGCGAATCGAAATGTCGATTACATTAATTAAGTAAGATTTGTTGTGCATCAATCACAATAGTGATCGTTGAATTTCACACCACGATTATACATACATGATGATTTTGCAAATGAATAAAATCGTATACACAAATCTACATTGTACACAATATACCATAATGCAAGAACGAAATTCTCGTAGAGAATAAAAAAATCAGTTCGACTATGATATTACATAGATGAATTCGACAGGTACTAGTTTTGTTTTCTAGCGTTGCCCTACTTAAAAAAGAAAATGATTAATTATCATACAAATCGATCGGAATTTTACTACCGTGATATATTTTACAATTTACGACATTGCTTTATACATTGACAAATAAAGCAGCTATGAACACTTTAACTGGAACACCCTGTATACTGTAAATTCGAAGTTATCTTCGATTTGTTTGACAATTTCGCTGCTTGAGTTCTATCGGTATTTTAAAAAAGTCGTTTAGAAAATAAATATTAATTTAAATTACATATAAATATCTACATATATATAATAAAAAAAGGCGAAGCGTAATAAATGTTTCATAAGAAAGAGCCTTAATATTTAATCTTCAAAACATGAAATATTTTAATAGCCATAAATAAATAAATAAAACACTTATGCAAACATCGCTGAAAAGAACGAATACACTAATAAAATGCAGACGAATCACAGTTGTTCCTCTTACAGTCCTCGCAAAATTATACTGTTAGTGGTAGACTCGTTAATAGTGATAGAAATAAGCTAATTATCGCAATATGTGACTATTTTATAAACAAGTAAGATTTTGCCATTCATTTGGCAGACGAGTGAATTTTATAAGGTTCATATAAAGGATATATTTATACAAGGACTCGAATATTAATATTGCATGGAAGAGTAAAGAATAATACTTATTTTTCTGTACAGAAATATCAACTAAAAAGTTGCAATCTACATGATCTGAAAAGACCTCAAAATAATAAAATAATTCCGATTCATGTCCGCTGGAAGAATATTCATATTTTCTTCGCGGAGGAACTTCTTTCTCACAAATCGCCTAATTTAAGAATATCTTTACATGATTATTTCGAAATCCGTAATACGTCACAACATTCTCGTATAAAGATACTTTCAATCGTGAAATCTAGATGAGAAATTTCATTATCAAACGCACAGACCGCTAGCTATCAGCGAATGTATGATTTCAAGTGAAACTTATGGATGTTGCTTATTGAGTAACTTATAACTGTTAGCATTGTATAAAGCATTATGATGAATTTATCGATTGAAATGGAATGCTAATACTATTTACAATGATATTGACTGAATGAACAGGCACACATCTTTCTTAAAGGATATCATACACTTCATTTGTGTGCTTGTTCTACTTCATAGTAGACATTTTGGTATGACGCAAACAATGTTGCATTCAGACTTCATACAGCCTTATTAAGCCTCTGGGGATATGTCTCTACTAGAAGTAAAGTGTTAGCCATCTAAAGGTGGTCCTAAGTACACCATAGATACCTCTGTATTTCCATATACAGCAGATACAGATGGGTATAATCTTTTGTCTGGCAACCCTATACATTTAATTTGTTATTAATATAAAACAAATTTTTCCTATTAAACATCTATTGTTAGTTGAAAAGCAACAATATATAGTACCTCTAAATGCCACTCCCAAAAATTCATAATTTCTTTCAAAAGATAATGTGTTATCATCACAATCTAATATTACTCTAATTCTTTCCCCAACCTGTTAATTATAAAATTTAATACTTTAGACGATATTCTCTCTTAGCTAAATAAAAGTTACGATAAATAGAATTTTATATACCTGATATTTTGGAGCATTGTTAAGCAAAGGATAATTTCCTTGCACATTCCCATTATGTAACAGATGGTTGTCCACTAGATTCCATCCCCATGAGTGCTCGTCAGAGCCAACTAATGCTACGTATCCGTGACACAACAAAGGTGCTTCTCTCGTAGCTATACCTATTACTGCTACCGTTCCCAGAGGACCTTCCCAAATAACTTCCCAGGCATGACGTCCATGCCGGAAACCAATTTTACCTCTACAGCCATCTGTGCTCTGAGCAACCGGATTCCTATAACTCAAGTAGTAAAGATTCAAGCAATCACTTATAGCTTATATATATATATATATGTATAAAAACACACTGAACATTAGAAGTTTACATTTTATGACCGCATTTTTAAAAATCTCATTTTTATCAGAAAAACCTGTTGCAGATTTTCATGTTTTTCGTTAATCTTCCGTGTAAAATATATAAATGTAACTTTAATACGACGATTAACGAAATAACAGGGTTTAACCTTGTGTGCGGAAACTTGAGATCGAGATCGAGATCGAGATCGGAACATAAATCACGAATTAACACGCGGTGATGACAGAATCCAAGGTTCTACCTGTGCATGGTAAATCCATTCGGTCTAATATAAATATTACGGGAGCAGTCATTGGGGTTCCACGCGTGATAAAATGCACGGAGCTTCGATTTGTATGTAGGTACCGATGACAATAAATCGGAACTGAGCGCCTCTTGGGCCAGTTTTCTGATGCAGTGCATTCTCCACGCGTCATTGTTCTCATCGTTTAGGAAACGATTCCATCGTTTGCACACCAACGAACAGTTTTTCAACGTGTGCAGATCTAAATAGGAAAATATCACTTCTAAAACATGATCAGATACTCGGAGTACTATATCGTCCATTTTGCCGGTTCTGATCGAGTAAACGAACAAAACATACACGCGCAGGAACGCCGCGCGGCGTTTATCTATCTATCAAACGTTGGAGTAATTTCTATGTGTATAACAAGCATAGAAAATATGCATACTAGAAAGGCATGCGTGATAACTATTTTAATTTAGGCTATGAGTTTCCATCCTTGTATCTCGTAGTCCATGATTGTAGGAGAAATGTTTTCTCAGCTCACGTGTATGTTAATTTAATGTTGTGTTGTCTCTTTATTACAATCCCTGTATCAATTTAATTTCAAATGGCGCATAGTACTGCTTCTTTTATAAGCACTCCTGGGTTTTGTTCCGATTGTGGATCCATTCTACCGTTGTTAGGTGATAAAGGAAATGTAAAATGTTATGCTTGTAAAAGGATTTGGGGTCCCGAAGGTACCTATCATATTTTGTGTATTTTTATATTTTCACAAATTTGTCTTATCTTATTCTGTGAGAATTTGAATTATTTGTTGTTTATTTATTTAAAGAATAATTGTAAAAAATTGTTGTTAAATGATAAATGATCTTCGAGGTTAGCTTTTGGAGATATGGGGATGTCGTACACTATTGAGTTCAATAAAAGGAATGTTTATGATTCATCAAAAGAAAAGAATGACGCAGTGGAAGAAGCAGAAGGCCCAATTATTGAAAGAAAATGTCCTCAATGTCAGAATGATAAAATGTCATATGCTACATTGCAATTGAGATCAGCGGATGAAGGACAGACAGTATTTTACACATGTACCAAGTGCAAGTATGTCTTTTTAAATGTTATTAGGAAGCACGCTTTTTTCTTCTAGGAAAAAAAGGAACTGTTTTAAGAAGACTTCATTTTCAGATTCAAGGAGACAGAGAATTCATAACAGAAGATTTTATTATACATTTCAATTTTTACATTCAACACCATTTAATTAGTTGATTGGTAAATGATTATCAAAACATAAAACACTCTGTGTTAATAAAACATAGAGCTTTATTTATGATGCACTCAACAAATATCAATGAATCGGGTTCATAATAATAGTAAGGACAGAAATCACATAATAATTTTCGTAATAACGCTGAATTATCGTTATATTTTTCCCCCAATTACGCATGGTTGGAAATTTCGTAATAATGTATCTTTTAATTGTATATATTCGATTAAATATTTTGTACAATACATTGGAATAAAAGTTAACAATTAGTTTTAAGAAGTTCCTATTAATCCATCTTTGAAACCATTACAGTGGTCCGTTTCATTATAAAATCCTGGTATTTTTTTTAAAGTCTGTTAGTACGTCGCTTACACTAGAGGATAGATTTAAGTATTAACTATTAGTCACAATAATGTTTTATATTTTCTTTAATAGTAAAGAGAAATGGATGCGCGCTATCGTATATCGAGGAAATTTTAACAACCAGTCCAGCAACTTAATTATATACACAATTGAAGTCTTACACTACGAATAGTGTCGGAAGGGCTTCTTTATCCTAACATTGATAAAATCAATAGGAAAGAATTTATCTTTACGTTTAAATAATATTGTTCAATTATGTTTAGTTACGCATTCTTATCGTTATAAAGCTATATGTTAAATATAAAGCAATATAATTATGGTCGAACATAAAACATACATAATATTACCAACTTGGAATTGTTAATAGATACGTAAAAAGCAAAATATAAAAACGAATACGAAACAAATTATGTACCATCACCGATAGTTTCTAAGCTACAAAAAAGAGAAGAAATAAAAAGGATTAAACATCGTCAAAGGTATATCATGGAATACATATCTTCTTTTTAACATTCTTCCTTTCAGAAAGAAACATATCCAAATCGGATATTCATTCTTCTCTTCCATTAACACCTCTCAGAGAGTACGATTATACTTCTTTTCACATACGACTCTCACTTGCCTCGCATATAATGCTCGAAACGAAACAGGAACATGTTTTAGAAATTCGTAATTAAACATACGAATTTTCGTCTCGTTATATAATATTTAATAACATCTGTTCGTTAACAATAGAATATATCTCACAGAAAAACACTCGTTTTACTCTCGAAATTCCCGAGTGATCGGCGATTATGCGACGCGTTGCATCCGGTTCGTTCCAAGAAACTTACTTCCACAAGGATGTTTCACAAGATGCAGCGTTGATTAGTTCATACGTTAGTTTATTTATCCGTAAGGAGCTATAAATTTATTCTCGAGTCCATTAGGCCTTCGACGATCGAAATAGTCCCTCCAAAAAAATAGATTAAAAAAATTCTTCAGGTCGATTGTAAATTTCTCAACAATCAATGGTCACACTCGATTCAAACAATTTGCAAATATACTAATTAACGTCTATATTCGCGACTATATTTGATTTCGAATACGTGGCAAAATTCCTTCCTTATTGGCCACGAAATGGAAGTTGTATAGAACCGTCCTTCAGGCTGCAATTTCGTTTGAATCGAATGTATTTCATGATTTTTCATTTTTAATTATTTACACTAACGCTTCATATTACATATTGTACATCGAGTATGTACAAGTGGCAAGGTATTTACAAGTGGAATGTGAGGCAGGTGACGTAAAGGATCTAGATTGTCGTTTCTTCTCGACGCTGCAATCATGAGGCTTCGTAACATTCGTCCAAGAAGTTTTCCAATGAATGATAAAGATGAGCTCGTGACTGAGCGATCCCATGGTCTTCGTCCGTGTAAGTCTGTAAAAAATATCATTTCTTTTATAAACATATCATGTGTGTTTTACGAAATATTTTGTATACCAATTTTTTTTTTTTTTTTTAATAAATATCTTGCAACTTTTAGACAAATTCCCAGATTGGCTTCAAATTTCACTTATTACATGACTATTTACAAAATTTACATTCGTTACAGGGCCAATGAAATCTCAAAATGTTTTATGTAACCTACACAATATGGACATAAAAGTTTTCGATGGTAAATGTTCAAATATTTTCGTGGGTCGGTCTATCTATTTTCACACGATCCCTTTTTTAAATATTTTGCAAAGCTTACGCGTACGATGAAATAACATGGCAAGTCTATTTATTTAGAGAGAACAAATAGCGGCGATTGCGCTGGAAACGGCACGAATCCATGCGTTGCGTAATACTCATTTTAACAAAAGTGTATCACGCGAAACTTAAACTTTAAACGAAACAGTGAGAATTTATTCACGCGGAATAAACTGCACTTCGCGCTCGCTTTGTAGATTTTAATCGCGAACGTTAAACACCATGAGTCGGCCACGGAGCACGTAGGCGAATGCCAAGCATAATAATTCTGTAAACTGTTTGAAATAACGCGGTGCGTGGCGAGCGTTTTCGACTCGGTGCCCTTTTTTTTTATAAAACTCTTATCCACCGCGTGGATAATATTCTGAAAAAAATTGTTAGATTACTATGAGACTGTTATTAAACGATAAATAGGAAACATTTTTATATCGAATTTAACTTGATTCAATTTCTAGTTATTTACCAATTTTTACAAATACAATTTTCAAATTCTATATAGAAAGAAATCTTCCTATAACGTAATTGGTTGAACATTTCATTTATTACGCTCAACACTGTATATATTTATGGAAGACCTAAAGCTTTAGGTTTTAGCTTCAGAAGTACGGTACACGGTCAGATCACGTCAAGTCAGCCACCAATCAAGAGATTTTCCTCTGACTTGACCGAACCGCTTACTGTGAATGCTCTCACTGGATTACGCGTAAGCGATTTTGAGCGATGCCTGACTTGACGTGATTTAACCGTAACGTGATCGTTAGTGCGAATAATCCTTAAACGTACAAAGATGTGAAGGATGTATATGATACAAACAACTGAAATAGAAAAGAAATGTCTATTTCTTTAGTTTACAAAAATTGTTTAGAATACGTCCAGAAATTTGTACTCGCGTAAGAGTAAGAGAGATTTGATCCAAAGATCTAAAGATAATAATTCAATTAGTCGAACGTACATCTTTTTCGAATATCATACCTGTTGCCTGAATAGGATATCCTTCTGCTCGAGAACCTTGGCGAGTAACAGCGACTGCTGGTAGTGCACGTTATCGTCCAAAGTCCCATGGATCAAGTAATACATCTTCGTTTTAATATTATCCACTTTGTTCAGCAATTGACCTTGCTCGTAGCCGTGCAGATTGTCCGAGGGTAAGCCCATGAACCGTTCCGTGTATATCGAATCTGTACAATGTGCATCGATTATACAATATCAATGTATAACTCGTCGTTATCTGATACGTTTTTTAGCTTCAATATCGAACGAATGTTCATTTCGATGTAGCATGATAGGTATCGAATAGAATTTAGAAAATAATTTCGAGCGAATACTTGGATGAGGTGAATCGACGATACTTGTTAATTAAATTTAAAGCAGCGTTTCGCAGTCGCTTTTGAGTCATGAACTTCTGTTACAATAGCGAGAAACTTTTTGCTCTGTTTTGCATTTAAATTATTATCTTTGATAAAAATTACGTGTTTAATATTTTTCTTCTTCTTATATCCGAGTTTTCGCATGCGTCTCACTTGCAGTGAAATATTGTATTATCGATATGATTGTAATTATAATATATCGTTACCCCGTGTATCGTCTCGTCAATTTATTTATTCTCGAGCTGGAATTTCATTACTATTTTACTAAAATAACGAAATATATGGTAAACTATATTTGTAAGGAAGCGAATATTCTCAAAATAAACTCTTGAAACTCGTTTTCCATCGATCGGGCCAGAAATGAAGAAAAATTCTCGGACTGCATCACAATTTCAGCTATGGGAACAGGAGGTTTAAAGAAGCTTTGGAACATAATCGTTTGAAAGGTAATCGAATAGGTGTACTTCGAACGCTCTTCTTTTAATAAAACCTTCGCGCTCGATGATTTATGGCGCGGAGAGGCTGCGGCGGTATTTTCTTCCGCGAAAACTGTTGCAGAGGAGCCGTTCCCTTCCGGTTTAACTACCATTCGACGAACGTTTTCGATTCGATCTCGCACGGAATTCAATTTCATTCAGCATTCACTTTTTTTTTCTACCCTTCGTTTCTTTCGTTTTTGGCTTTTATTTTGATTGGTTAAGTAGGTCGAGCGAAATGAACCGGCGATATAACTTGAAATTCTTTCCTCGGAAATGTTTACGGCAGAGAGAGAGAGAGAGAGAGAGAGAGAGAGAGAGAGAGAGAGAGAGAGAGAGAGTTGCTGCCCGGTATCGATTGAATTTTGAACGAGTTACGAGAATTCATTAATTTTTTTTTAGTCGTACATACGCCAGGCGTAAAGATCATCGAGTTAATGATCTTTAATTAACCCGCAACTGTTAATTACCGTATTTCCAGCAATTATATTATTATACTCGCATCAATATTTGCTATAACCATGTGCCGCTTGATCATCTCAAACAATTCATTTAATATCTACCCGAATATATTGTTTATCTTCGTTCTGCCATTATTTTTCCATCTGTTTCGATTATCATCGAAGCGTTCATTTTCATTTCAAAAAGAATCGCAAATATGATCATAAATAAGCAGAGAAAGAAACAGATCATAATAATAATAGTAATAATAAAAAGAAGATAATAAAGAAGATAGGAAGGAGGAGCAAGAGGAGTAATTGCTATTTGTCAAAGGGACGTTATTACTTTTCTATCTGATATTTATCTTTGATTCCATAATTGTCCAAGCAGAATTGTGTGCCAATCTTTATTTCAATCTAAAAAAAAAAGACCGATAATAAAAGTGATAATAGTTAGAATAAAAAGGAAACTTCCAGGAATAAGGACATAATCGATATCTGTAAGAGGAAGTTTAATAAATCACCGACTGGGGAAACATTCCGGACATTTTAAAAGAAGTAAAGGTATCTTTATGGACAGTGCGAAAAGAAATCGAGTAAGAGGCATTTTTAAAACAATACTGTAATAATGTGTACTTAATAGTGTAATTATACATGTACAATTCTATAATTATCCAAGCAAGACGATCTACGAAATTCTAAAACAAACTGAACACCTAAAACAAACAGCGGTGATTATGAACTTTTATGCATTGACGGGCAATTTTAAAATACAAACATCGCACGGAAAAGACATATGAAATATTCGAAGTGCACAGTATTTGCTATCGTCTTTAATAGGCAAAAGAAACTTTGGTCCAAGTTCCATTTTGCAAATAAAGACACATGAAAATAAGAATGTGCATAAATATCCACAATCTGTGGCAGTGGTAATGGTGAAGAGGAAACTCGAGAGAAGAGAGAAGAAGGACGTAATCAATAATCGATATCTATAAAGGTGACGTCGTTGACGGAAGAAGGAGTGAAAGAAACGAAATGGTCGCGTTAAAAATGTGCATCGACGAGGAAGATCGAGCATCCCGAATGCTCGTCCCGGTAGGGACGACTCCAAACGATGACTCCTCGTCGAAGAAATAAATCTGATATCTGGAAACGCGAGCGTAGTCTGGCTGCGACAAGACCCTGACAATAATTGAATCGATCGAGGCTGAGACGAACCGTCGACGAGTCCAACTTCTCGTCTTTCCCTTCTGCTCCGTTACCTCGCCCTGGTACTTACATCTCTACCGTGCAAATCATCGTGAACTTGGTGTATCGCGTTCAGTTCGTTCTGCTGTTTAGTCAAAAGGTATTTTACAGGCTCTCTGCACCGTCTATCAATATTTGTTCGTTTCACAACGCTTTAGCAATCCTGATCGTTTCGACAACGAGTCGTTTCTAGAAGTGGGCTATGATCGATATTTCGACGGTTCTTCGCGTCGTTTTCCTTGTTTCGCGATGCTTTTCTTTTTTACCGATCAATTTTGAGAACACTGATAGTCTATTTTAAATAATATTCTAACGATTCTTCGCATTAAGTTTCAATATTCTCGTGGTTTCGTAGTTTTTGACAATTTTAATCATTTGGTAAGTTAAATAATTTATCTCAATTTATTTCGTCTACTTTTTCTTTTTTTTTTTCCATCGTATTTCAATATTTTCTCGTTCCACGGTGTTTTCATCGATCCTGATTATTTTTGAAACTCTGGTTATATTTTCTTAATTAATATTTTACCTATTCTTTCCGTTCTGTTCAACAAATTTTTCGCTTCCTAGTGTTTTTAACGGTGTAACCTATTTGAAAATTATTTCAGGAATTTTACAAATTTATTTCAGCTAATATTTCACCGATACTTTGCGTCACGTTAATGTACCTTTTCGTTTTACAACGATCATGTTGATAGCAGCGATGGATTTATCTCAATAGCACGGTTTAATTGTTCAAGTATTTCGATGATTGTCGGGATTAAGCACACTTGGAGATTAGATTTACGTAGGTTTAAAGACACTCACATTCGCTCCTCGAATATGAACACTAGGCAAGCAGAGGAAATTTCGCAGGGTCGAACAGAAGGTTTAACTGGTTTGCAGTTCAAATAAGGACAGATTTGGGCTGGATACTCGCTTACCATCCCACGGCAAATATATTGGCCAAGTGCCGCTAATGAAAGATAATATTCAACACAACGTTGGTAAAATGAAAGTCAAATATCAAAGGCAAAACATATTAAAATCTGTCAAATTATACGGCAAGCTTCCAATCTAACTGATCCTGATTATCATATTATCATTATATTTCAAACAAGAATGTTTAACTATACAGGGTGTTTCATTTATTTTTTCCAGCCAAAATTTCTCAATACGTTCTATTATATTATGTCATAATAAATGTAAAATGTATTATATTAATTATTAATCATCAAAAAGATACGATAAAAATATCAAGTATGAACAGAGTGGTGTTCAACAATACTTGGAATAAGTATCGATTTTTTATTGGCAGAATGTTACGCGGGAGTAATTGAAAAACGAAGAGGTATATTAAATTAAAAAATCGCATTAACATTTGTTGCAAATTGTCACGAAGCGTTGATCGATTGATCGAGACGAATTCAATTTTTTATCGTTGTCGTTGTCGTACGATGATCGTTTTTTAAATTGGTTATCAACGTGTAACGCATTGAATTTCGTAGAATTACGATGTCTTTGTACATTTCTTGTTTTATAAATTTCCTTTTAAACTTCTTTTCGCCACCGATTTCCATCATGTCCATAATATAATATACCGTCAAATTGTATATTTAAAATAACGAAGAATTTAGTCGATGAAGTATCATGGTGAAGTGAATATCCAATATTTCAAGAACAAAAAGACTGTAAAATAAGGATGAAGCACTCGACGTTCAAGCGGATGAAAATATTATCTCTGTTGGACGTACCGTAAAGAGCCCAATCTGTTACAGGTGCCACGGACATGCCGCACTTGAAGACACCATGATAATCCATGGCGAGTGTCATGCCCGTCGCGTATCCACCATAACTCCAGCCCCATATCGCCGTCCTGGTACGGTCGATGAACGGTAACGTGTCTTGCAAGTACCTGCAATCGACGGGAAAATCGTCTACGCGTTAGAACGCTCGTTAATGAAACCGGCCAATTCGAAACGTCAGAGATTGTTCCTTTATTAAATCATAAATTTATCAAGCTTGCTTTAATGACGAAACACTATTTCGCTTATAGAGCTTAGAGATTTGTTTTTATCGTCAGATTTATCTCAGCTTCATTAAAACTACGACTGGAATAAAAAGATGGAGTGCAAACACAGAGGTGAAAAATGGAAAAATACATTTCATCAAATATAAGAGGTTGAAGGTATCTATTAATCCTTGTGTGTCTATCATTCTTTCGTGCGGATAATTGAGAAAGTTGTTTTATTGTATTGTGATTTTATGATTTTTTCTTCCACCGTATCGCTCAATATTGTTTTAAATGGATTTTTCTATTTTTCTATCGTTCTTTACCTTTTTTATATTATTCTCAGAATTTCATTCGTAGTCTATTAAAACAGTAACATGAATTCGGCCGGGACTTGAAGTGAAAGACAAATAACGATATTTTGAAGAGAATCCTCCGAAAATCCGGGTATATTGTTTAATGTTACGAGCGATAGCAGTACAAGCCACACGCGGTGTACACATAGACATATTTTGGCGTCTACAGTGAGTTTGGCGTGCAGTTAGAAGATAGAAATAAAAAGAATAATATATTAAATTTTGTATCATTTAATAGTATTCTTACATTACCGCAAAAATTTGAAACATAAGATCTGACAAAAATTCGTTTTTCCTCGCGAAATAAAAATATGCGCGCGAATACTTTGGTAGCCACTGTGCATATTGGAATATATTAATAATTATATATCGAATAATTATATTCGATAATACAACAAACATCTTTGTTTTCGCGATAGGCTAAACTGAAATATAGGAAAATGCTTTTGCCTCTCGCTGTACATCAGCCGTCACGCGTGACGCCGTCGATCCAGCCGCTTCCGTTTTCGTTTTCCAACCAATCTCCAATCTCGCGCACCTTTAGAATATTCTTTCCTCGCTATTCTCTAGCTCCTTTAATCCATTTATCCACATCCATCCAGCAATTTTTATCAAATTCCTGCTGATAAAAGTAGCGGCAGGCGCCTGTGATAGTCGATCAGATCGTATTGCTAGATCGCAGTCCTAGATTCATCTTCTTTATCGTTCGAACGTTCGTGGGGAATTTTCAGCTAGATTCATCGACCATGCGGTTACAAAAATTGGACACGTGTTTTACAAGCTGTCGGAGAAGGGGACAGGTACTCGATCCGTTGTATCTATTTTTCACTGGATGCCAGACGCACAGGATCCCCTTTCACTTCTGCGAAATCCATCTTCCTCGAGGCTCGAAGGACACTCGGACTCGGATGCATAATGCATCTGCCTGGTGGAGCACTTAGGCCGGCGGACGACATTTATTTTACCACGACTATCCTTTAAAAACGATTTTTACGAGCGAGCCGAGGTAACTAAGAGGATAGCGACGCGCTTTCAAATTTTAACATCGCCCTATTCCTTTTTCCTCTTTATCTTCCTTACTTTCTGTTAGATAGTGGTAAGCCGAACTCTGTGTTTACGGCTGGTGGTAGCTTAATGGCCATTTAGACGTTTTCCCCGTGTATTACCTTCTTCTCGATACGCTCTCTCTTTCTTTCGTTGTTCTCTTTGCGCAACCTTGTGAACATGGAAACGCGGTTGTTGATGGGAAAGAAGTTTATAAAGAGAAGATGGGAAAGTGGAACGCGAGATTCTTTGTGAGCCTTTTAGACGGTGTAACGTTGTTCTTCCCTTGGATGATGTGAGAAATATACGATTCTGTGGAATCTTTGTGATGGGAAGTGAAGCTGCAGAAATTAATCTGAAACGCTGCGCTGTTTTATACGCTTCTGGAGTAATGTAGTTTCCTGTGAGTTTGTGTTTTTCGTCGTCGCAGCAGATAATTATTATTCTTGCTAATTAACCTGATAGGTATGGACTATGTGAAAATATAGTTTCGCTTTTGATGTTTCGTTTACACGTAGATAGAATCGTGGTCAATGTAGGATTAAGTTTTATTTAAATGTTCATTTAACGAAATATGTTCAACGTGGATGGTGGATAACACAGCGCCCATTATCCTATTCGTAAATTCGTTCGTTTAATAGGGATAATTTACTGTGAATTAGGGACGAATCCCCTAGGGATGAATAGAAGGACGAATTCCCTGATTTGTACTAAACTACCCCTAGTTTTCTATATAATATGCTTCGCATCGAAACTGTTTCTCTTTCTATCAAATTTAATATCAACGTAATACACATTTTTTTACCAAAGAAAGCTTATCCATACCAATATTTTTATTCCTACTGTTCCTCAAAATATCCAATGTTTATAGTATCGTGTCATTTTTTCATCACTCTGTACATAACAGAAATATACGTTTGGACAACTGCATTCTAGAAAAAACTAGATAAAGTAAAAAGTGACACTCTTTATAAATAAAATCATAAGAAATATTGATCCGTACTAGAATTTTTAACCAAGCTGTTCCCAAAAATTGCTTTCCAAACATCGAATGCTACTATCGCGCCACTCTTGCATCACTCCGTATATAGCAAAAAAAAAAAAAAAACGTTCGGACAGTTACATAAAAAAAAATAAATAAGGCAAAAGGCGATAAATAAAATCTTATAAAAAATATCGATCTAACGTTTCTATTTGTACCACACCGAAAAATTGTTTGCCAAACAATACCAGTATCGGAATCACTTTTGCATCATTTTATAGAAAGCAGAAAAGTATACGTTTGGACAGTTTCCAAAGAAAGATCTGGGATACAGAGATCCGTCTCGGGAAACTTCTATTTTGGGAATATAGAAATCGCATACAGTGGACTTTGATTTTACCAGCTAACCCAGATCCGGTTGTAGTCAGAGTGACGCAGTGCGGAGGGAGAAGAGGTCCAGGGTGCGGTAGTAGTTTAAGGTCCTGTACGGTCGGGTCATAGTCCTTTGGGAACCGGACCGAGACATCCTGTCCACGTGTATCTCTGTGATTTCTGCATGACATCGTACCCTGGGGCCATGCGATGGTGTCAAGGCTACTTTAAACGCGAAACCCGCGTCTGATTGGCGACAGGACATTCTACTTGCCAACTAGCAGAGTTTGGATGTCCTGTCTGCTTTGTTACATGTCCGAGAAAAGCTTCCGTTCCCTCCTTTGTACCGTCTTAGCGTTTTGAATTGTGACACAGAATATGAGAATGGGTTTGATTTAACCCTTCCGTGGATATTGCCGAAACGAGAAATTTGAATTTATTTGTCTTTTCTTCTTTTTGTAATTTTTTGTAATTATTTATTTGGAAAACATCGTTAAAAATATTTTTTTATTTATTTTGTGTTGTGTTTTTATATTGCGTTGGTTACGTCTATTGGAATATGATGCGCGTAAAATAACAGATTTATAATAAAATAAAATAATAAAATCTATAATAAAATAACTAGAAAATAAAAACAACGAAAAACATTCAATTTATGGTAACTGTAAATGATATCACGGGACGTCCTAATATTTATGGTCTAGCACTGTAAATACCTTTTGACGAAATTAATGTTGACTTTTACCGAGACCGAAATATGATTATACCGGTTGTAAAATACAGAGAATTGCGAACGTTGAAGAATTTATATCGTTACTCGATATTTATTATACGATGTCCATAATTTTCCCACGTATTTTTCCCTTCTCGATAAAACCGAAATATATCGAAAATTTCCTTCCTTTTATATATAACAACGTATTTAAAATTTCATTAAAAAAGTATTGGATACTTCGTAACGAACTTTCATCGAAATGAGTGGCTGAAATGTAGCTTCTAAAATGATACGTAACATTTGTGGACGTGGAATTGATAAAGCGCCGGAGAAATGACGTTACGCCACGGAACGAAGAAAATGGACGAATATTATGTTACAATTCCGTAATAAAACAAGGAAATACGTATAACAATAAGAATCGAGCGAAGATTGCGACAAAAATATAAAAATTACGTAACCGTATGATTCTCGTATCATCTTCAACTTTTCCTCGCAATTGACAATGACAAGAAAAATGATGGAAATATGACAAAAGGAGTTCCGCGCCGTATCGAACTTTGAACGAAACCAAAGGATGGTTAGTATTGCTGTAAATTTCCGCTTGGTCAACTGGAAGATGCATTCAACATCCTCACTGCTAGAGAAAATACGCGATTTCCGGTCGGAAGGGGTAAAAGGGAGCCGGTTTCTTCGGATCTCCACCACGACCATTGTCTCGTGGCGTTTCGCGTGTTCCATAATAATAATGATTCCATAGGGAACTGTGGACACACGGATACCCATAGAAATAGCAGAGACTCTTGCTTGGATGGATTTCTTTTTTCGCGAAATTTATTTACCTCGTAAATCGGCCAGTCAACCTCCGTTAAACTCTATCTCTACAGTTACCAATGTTTCGCTGGTTTTCCCCTCTTGTGTTTCGTTTTCCTCTCGGCATCTAAGCTTCCAGCATCGAGCATCGATTTTCTCACCTATAGAATTTCATTTTTTTTTGGATGATGCGCGCTGTCCTCGATCTTTAACGAGTCACTCGCGAATAAGGCCACGCTCCACTTTGCCTCGCCACTCTCGATCGATCTTATTCGCTTCTGTGTCGTGCTAAGAGTCAAATGGACCCGTAGTTGTTCGAGCGCGTTTAATATTGGACGACTAAAACGTAAAATTTCCAACAAAATATTCGAATAAGATGTTCCCATTCTTTCCTGTGCTTTCGTTTTAATGGACAGAGGGATGTTTAATATCGTAGCAAAATTTCAAAAGATTGTCGTGTAGAGAAAAAAAAAATTATAAAAAGATGAAGATCCCTTCTCTTGTAAAGCTTGTATTCTACCGAAGAAATTCTTTTACGAAATATTTCTACAAAAATTTCAAATGTTTTGCGATAAATATTTTTACAAAAAATCATTCAGATCCTCCAAAAAGCATCCTTGCAAATGCATAAAGCTTTCATGAAAAATTACGAATTGGTCATTTTGATTACTTCAACAATTCTAATCTCGAAGAACAATGAACGAGGAAATAGGGAAAGAAAGAACCATGAACGAATAATCTCGTTTCTCAAAATTAATCAGACCACATGCACCAATCTCCCGTATTGTTTCGGTGTCATATTTAAAAATAATCTTCACGTAGGATAAAATTGCGGAAAGATCGTGAATTACTATTTCTCGTCACTTAGCAGGCATGATCGAAGAGAATCGTTAGTTGAAAGTGCCTAGCGTGGTCTGGAGTTTAATCAAAGTTTCGAAAGCCCGACTGCTTTCGTGCCTGAGGCCGATTGACGTATCGGAACCCCTATTCCAACCCTGACGAATGAATCGAGAAGGTTTGGTTTCTTCGATTCGCGGAATGGTTTTTCCTTAATTAGGATCTACGAGATTCCACCTTTGAATACCTGATTTAGCTCATAGGGGAATTAGATACGAATCTGGCACGATCACCCTCGACTAACACGAAAATCTCTGCCACGGTAATTTTAGGAAATCAACGAAGTTTCCAAACTTTCGAGTACTTTTAACCCCTTCGACTATCTGCTTCTTTAACCTTGCGACAACGAACAGTTCGCCACTCAATAGACAAAATTGTACGATGATTTTTTGACGATTATTCGATGATATAACCTGTAAGTAACCTGTCTGTAAGTAAGTAATATAAATGTAAAAAATAATTGCTCGAAAAGTCGATAAAGAATTAGCAAAAATCGTACGTGAAAATCTATTCACTTGAAAATTAATTCGCTCATTCGTTGTATATCTTTGTTTGTCTATTCTTGTCAAGTAGTGTTTGTTACACCTTAATACTTAGTCCTGTTAATTTTTAGTATTTTTTTACCGTACTATACTTTTTATTTCGGATTTGTATTTCTATCGCGCGGTTTATACGTGGAAAGAAACCTATGTTGAATTTTGGAATGAAACATGGCTGTAAATTACATGTAAATAGCAGAAGACAGATTTCATATTATATTCCAAATATGTTACACATGCAGAATGTTTCAGAAAGTTGATCATAGTACGTAATATCTCATAAAGTGTATCATATTATATTTTCTCATTACTCAATTTCCGGGTCAACGACTTCTTAAAATCACGAAGTATAATGTATAACTAAGTTTCAACATTCGAAAATCTTCACCTGTTAATAACATTTTTCGAATTTGTTATCTTTCTCTTATCTTCTTCCAAAAAAAAGAAAAAAAAATAAAGGGTAGGTTCTCGTGTTAAATACTAGTCAAGGTCAGGAAAGCAATCGCGGTGGATGGGAGGGTCGATCGCAAACATCGGGCGACAAGGGTTAAGTTTGTTCTCGCACCCCCTATTTTTTCACACAGCCACTCTTTTTTCGGTTTTTTCCCTCCACTCTTCTCTGCCGGCTTGTTTTTCCACTCGTTCCTGTATTTTATTTCCTTCCCTTCCTCTTTCCTTTTTCAATTAAGAGCTACTTCGACATACGCAAATTGACACACATCCGATCGAATAAAAGAGAAAATACACGAGAAAGAGAGGGCAGAGGGTGAACATGGTAAATTGAAATCCGAGGCTCTCGAAAATAATCGAGCCGTCGTTTTTTCCGACGAACGCGTCCTCTCCATCTCCTCGAGCATCGCGCTGAAATATTTCACCCCTATCCGCCGCTGGCATTGTGATCCCGCATTTTAACGGAACAACCAACCAAAGGCGACTGCCTCGGTTGAATTGATCCGCCGCAAAAATATTCTTTTTTTCAACTAGCGGCAATCTTTTCTTTCTTTCGTATTCACCGCCCATTCCTCTTTTCCTTCTAGTCGCTCGCGATGTCGCCGATTTTCGCTCCAACCTTATCCAGCTATCTCGTTTGCTGTCGAGAAACGTATCCGAGCTAATGAAACATCGTGGAATAAGAAATTTGGAAGATCACTTGTCGCAATGTGGTCGTCGAAAAGAGAAGCAGGATCTGATCTCTTTTAAACACTTTCGTCCCGTTTTGTACGCTGTTCTCAAATTTTGTCCATTTCTGGCAATCGCGGCGATCTTTGCCTTTGTCGAGACATTAGTCACGGTGAATAGTCTTTGATTTTTTCTGTCCTGTTAGAAAATACGTTTCGTGGCTGTTAAAAGTTTCCAATTAAAGAGTAACTGTGTAGTATCGTTGAGACAAAAAGTTTCTGATAATAAGAATTCACTGCACAAGTATATACTGCTAATATGCACCGTATTTTTGCTTAGAAATCTGCGTACTTTATTCGAAAGCTTTGCAAGAAAAATTCTATTAAAAATAAAATTAATTTAAAAATCGATCAAATTAGAAATTGATGTAAAATAAAACAATAGAATTTTTTAAAAACAACTCGAATAACTCGATAATTTATATCGAGATAGAGCTATAACCTACGCTGAAAACTTTCGACAGTCAGCGTAATCAAAGCGAAAGCGACACGAGCGAAATTCTCACTGCCCTTTGCTTATTCTTTTGCTGATTATTCAAACATCATATTTGTCATTACGAAGTGAAACGGAACAATCAAGGGACTATCTTTTATCGTCGCGAATAATCGTATTCGACGTAGCTTGTGTACTCAACTGTTTCCGACACCGGTTCGTGCCACTTTGTGGCACTGTGTGTAATTAACTTCGACGCCGGTCTGGTAGATGTTGAAGACGCACAGAGATCAAAGGGAGGGAAGACAGGAGGATAGATAATACATCCGCACCAGAAAATCCTTGCAGCTGATACTATATTTAAATGTAACAATAATACGTTTCAATTCGTTCTCGTTATTAACGTGTCACTCTCAGTTAATTGTCTCATCCATTTTCTTCCTCTCCATTCTTATATTGTAGCTTTCTCTCTCTTTCTCTCTCTCTCTCTCTCTCTTTACCTGTGTTTCACACTTGCTTCACACTTTGTATTCCTTTTCCCGCGTTTTTCTCCCGTGCATTTTTTACTCGTTCTTTATGTTATTCAGTTCTTTGTACCTCGATCTCGTCTCGCTTTCCGTTCTTCGTCTCTCCTCTCGTTAAACCTTCCGACTTTGCGAGATTTCTACGCCTGCGACTTTTCGCGGCGTTATTGTTTTATGCATCTAACCGGAGATGCTACAGCCGAAGATGCTATAGCCGAAGATAATCAGAGTTGACAAGCTCGTGCAAACGATCGCGATTCGTTTCTCTTGCATCTTCATACAAACGTGAAACCAAGTGTGTGAAACGGTGTTTATCGCGGTGTTTATCTTAACACAACAGAATGGATCGTACGTAATTCGACAAAATAATATAAAACAAAAAACATTGTGCGTCTATTATTTCCTCATAAAACGAAAGAAACTTTTCGGACAACCTAATATTTCTAACAAGTTACGATCCATTTTATACCGATTCGTAAATAAGGATGGATAGATTTTTTCGAAAATCCGTCGCCCTATCCCTCGATTGTTTGCTAGAACTTTGGAAATAATTACTCGTCGTAACGAGTTTTTCATCGAAAATCAATTCTACAATCTTCCAATTTTCCACAATTACATCCAATGAATCAATTTCGGTCGATAGATATTAGCACCTAAAAAGAATGAAAAATTAAACCTCGTCGCACTCGCTTGGAATACTAGTTTTTGTATTGCCAGATATTTTTTAACGACTTCATTATCTTCTAACGAAAGTATGAAAAAGTTGGTGCGAGAAATAACGCTCGTTCTTCGGATATTTTCGCGTACAAGCCCGCGCAAAGTTTCAAGCATTAAACATTGTTAGATAAGCGCAACAGTTTAGTTATATAAAATCCCTATTCGAGTTCATCGCGAAAAGGAGATAACAAGCTCCATTTCTAAAACGAAAGGTGGAACGAAACCCCGCTGCTATTCATGTAGAGACATCGTGTCGAATTCATCGTTCCCCGATGTAAACGTAATATTCATCCCCTTCGATCCGCACCTAAATGGATCTCGAAGCCCCGATGGAAAAAAGAATTTATCTCTCGATCACAGGGTCGGTTATTCACCGATCAAGCGTACCAGGAACAGCAACATCGTTGGTTCGATGACGGAACAAAGGCCGGGGAAAAACCACTGGAAAAACGAGTTCCAGAGTAGCTGACAAGGGTGGAAGAATAGGGGCGCGTGAAACCACGACACAGGCTAGATACTGATGAAACTAATTTGGTGGTTCTTCTGGAAATTCTATTCGACCCATTTCTTCGCGGATAAATGTGCAACATTTTTAGGAATTATTTAATTGTACCTTTCCAGGGATTAGCTAGAATTTTTCCGTAATTACGAGAATGTAACGAAAACAAGAGACGACATAGTTGGTGGTATACTGGGTATTTTATAATGAACGTGATAATTAGACCGTGAATGTTTGTGGAAATTCCTATTTTTATGAAGCTACGTAATTCGGGAAATAGAAGAAATTTGGTTCATTCAAAAAAATATTATACGGAATACTATGGTGCAAAAATATTTTCTGATGAATAGAGTATGTATGTATATATGGAAAAAAATATAATGAAAACTGGAGACATAGCCAGAGAAGTATTTGGTATTCTACAGAAAATGTTTATGCAAATTCCTATTTTCATGAAGACAATTACAAAATTAGAATTTTCAAGCAGAGGTTTGTTTCGTCGATAAAAATATTACAGTGGTGAAAAGAAAATTTCAAATTGGTTGTACGTATACAAGTACTGGTGATCTTTGTATTAGTCTTTTGCTGTTACGTTGATAATAATCTAGAATATATTCTGGAATATACACGGTGTTTCAGCAAGCTACGGCTCTCAAATCCAATGCAATAATCTTCTTTTTCGCACGATAAATCAAAATTAGAGTTTTTCGAATTTTCTAAACTAGTTAATTTTCGACCTATGTAAGTGCCTTAATCAATTATCCCTCTTCACGCTATAACATTTGATTTAATATTGAATACGTTAAACAACTCTCTACCAATGTTCCATTATATAAATAATGCCCCTAAAAATTCGAATCCCCATAAATATCCGCCATCTAGTAACAACAAATCTCCCTACTTTCTCGTCTCATCGAAGATAACCTCTCCGAAGAAGCTCTTTTATTTATCGATTCTATCAACCTTTTCCTGTCGGAATCCATCGCGAGGATGTCATTCCCATCGCTAGAACAAACGACAGACAGAGAGAGATTGATAGGGATCGCAAATCGGCCGAAGGAACAGGGAAGAAAAAAGAGAAGAAAAAAGAAAAAGAGAGGGAAGAAGCAAAACTGAAAGAGGGGCGACATTGGGGGATGAGAAACGTCGATAAAAAGGTGAACGATGTGGGTGTGGAGTTATGCTTGGAAAAAAAAAAGACAGTGAGCAAGGGGAATAGAAAATAACGAGTGAAAAATGAAAGAAAATAAAAAGGGTAAAAAAGAAGGACAAGAAGAAAGAGGAGCAAAAAATTAGGCGCGAAAGAAGAAAGAATCGAGGAACGAGAGGGGCAAAGAATGAAATAAAGAGGGTTGGAGAATGGTGACAGGGACGCAGGCTCGACAACACCCCGTGCAATAGGCCAAAGGTTAAAGAGAGCTAGCCGATTCCGCAATCGCTTGGCTGGCTTCCAATTTCACGACTCGCTTTTTACTGGCTGAACGCGCTGCGACGCGCCAGCAAAACATTGCAACGTGGATACCAGCCTCTAAGTTGGCCAACAGAAGCGCTGCTCGACCATAGAACGCTGAATACCATCCCACGAAATATACCTCACGGTTCTCCGCGTGCATCCGTCCGCCGTTTCGACGACGATCCTCCTTCAAGATAACCGAACCGGAATCAATAACTGCCGGAAGATAAGCGCCTCCTCGTGCAACTGACCGATAAACTGTCGCTTCTATCGATTTTACTATCCCTGATCGATTTCTTGTTTTCTTCTACTCGAATTTTGGAGGAAGCTCCTTTGGGGATACACATTTGGTGATTAATGGGATCGAGAAAACGAAGATCGTTTAGGGTACACGATTTAATTTTGGAGATATCAGGCAGAAGAGAACATTGGCTGGCTGTTGAAAGATGTATTCTTCGAAGTTTAGACAACCTCTTCAACTCTGTCGCGTTTCTTGCGACAATTTTCCATCGGATTGTATCTTTCGATCCGTAGAAAATCTCTCAAGTGTGAGGAAAATACGAGAATTGTTGAATTCTCGTTCCAATCGTACAAGGTTCCCGCTTGGTTGAAATGAAAGCGATGTCCAGAAATAAAAGACTCTAGTATTAGGGATAAGAATTGAAAATTATAATTTAGTCACTTTAGTTATTTCAGTATTAATTAACTATTTCTCTGTAAATATTCACAATAAAATATAAATTTTCGCGAACTTTCCAGCAACAATCCACAGACCCACAGACTGTGTCAAACTAATCCCAAATTGATCACGAAAGAAAGGAGCTTCATCGCGGCTACTCGAATTCGTTGGAGTAGTAAGGTTTCGTCGTGGCGCTAGTTTGTTAGGTGGATTAGCGGATTACCGCGTCGGCTGGCGATAAGTCAGCGTCTGGCACAACGACGGAACGGTTCCCGTATAATTAGATTCGCTAGCTAGCTGCACTGGGAATTCTAAGAAACCCACAACCATTTACTCTGTTGTTCGCGCTGTTCGAAAAATCGCGTCTTTTTCGCGTTTCTTCGTTCTGTGGTGGCCAGCAGCTCGTGGATGTGTTGCGCGGCGCAAAAGAAAAATAGGAGTATTTGAATTTCGAGGCTGGAGAATGTGGGGAACGGGGGCGAGACGAAAAACGAGGCTGTCGTTTCTGCGTCGTTAATTTTGCACGCGTCGCGGTTTCAGTTCCGCGCCGCGACGATGCTTGGCAACTTTTTCGCCCCATTCTAACCCTCTCTGTTGGCTGGTGATCACTGTCCCACGAATTCACGTGTAATTTTGTCCATCTCGCTCGTTTTTATTGTAGTTTCGAGCGACCAGTGTTGGTACAGTTCGACTCGAAATTAATTCATTCTGAATTTCGAGTTTGAAGAACTTTGGAGATAAATATACAGTACTGTGCAAATAGAACATCTAGCTTTATTTATGATGGTTATCTTGAAACTGCGAGTCGTTGCGCATTTATAGGAAATTTAATGAAATAACAGGAGACTCAGATAATGGATTTACGGTAAATATTCATTTTATACTAACCGAGGACAATATAATGGATTCTCCATTCGTTTTTGCTTTAATTATTTTTAAAACATGACTAGGTTACGGATATTTATGAATTTAGAAGAACTTCAGAGATATAAAAATACTCAAAATGCACGTAATATGCAATAATATCTATTAAATATTGTACATATAATAATGTACATATAATAATGTACAATACTTAATAGATAGAGTAATTTTCTACCTAAGTGTCATCTTTTTGATTATATTAACTTATCGCTTAACTTGCGTCTCTTATGAGATACATTTATTTATTAATTAGACCAAGAACTTTTAAAGAACGTTGCACAATTTATATGAAATGGCAAAAAATGGTAAAAACGGTAATTGATAAATTTTTCTTTCAACCCATTTTCAAAATCCTGGCCCTTTAGAACGTTAAAAAGTAGAGCAACTTGGATCATTTTTTAAATAGGATAATTCGTGCTGCGTCGCTGACGATACTTTCGAGGACTTCGATTTACAGTCGATTTACGACTGCAGTGTAACGTTCGCGTAGCAGTGTTTGGCTGGTTTGATAAAATGGCGTTAAATTTGTACAGCACCTGTTAAATTCGCATTCTATCAATCGAATAAATCAACCGATCGACAGAGAGAGAAAAGTGAAAGGAAAAAAGAAAACGAGCCAGGGAAGGGTGGGGGCACGTCATAAATTGACTTATCTCGATGTCGGCCGCAATATCGGTTCGCAGAGTCGTTTGAAATCATAAAAAACCAACCAGCCCGCACAAATATAAATCGGCCTCCCTTTTGTTGACGTACGAGCATTAAAAATGCATAGAATAACAAGGGTAGTGCGTCTTTTTGCATTTAAAGCGACCGGAAGCGGTACTCGATAAATTGCACCCGGGGACATTTTACATGTAAATAGAGAAAATGCGAGGGTGCGAGCGTGACAGGGAATGGATCGTAGAACAACGAAATTAGGGGCGTCGCGATCAAAGCCCCTGCGAACGGCACACGATGAAACTACGACATTAAAATCCATTTGCATTTTTCACCATCACATCCACCACGAATCACCGACACCGCCAATATTTCCTGATGAAAAAAGCAAATTACACCTGGCATATTTAAAATTTAAAGCACTATCCCGTTTAAGATGCAAACACGGTTTTTCTAACGGCCAACCCGATTAATCTCAGCCCTTTATATACACGGTGCCTAAAACCGATCACGAGCAACCATGACCAGAGTAAAAAGGTCTCCCGTGTTTCGCGAATAGCCTTGGTTTTTCCTAACTTTTACTAAACTTTTAATAAACATTCTTCGTAGATACAGAGACGACGAATTTATAGTAAATCGATTTAGAACACCCTCGTTAGAACGGAATTACAATCGCGTTATAGGATCGAAACTTCCTGTTCAGGAGATCGGCTCGAATTAGGTTCGGTTCTCGAGTTGAAATTACAATTCTATCAGCACTTGAGATGCCTTACGAAAGAACGAATAGACCGTATCAGACGGTGTAGCATGCAAAATGACTAGGCTGCTTCTTTTATGGGAGAAATCTAGACAGTGCTCACCTGGTTACGTTGATTTGATCAGCGATCTCGACGGTTCCCAAGTTTCGATATCCAGCGAACAGCATGCCGTTGTCCATTAGACCGGAACCACGGCCGTCGATCGTTGCATAGATGATACTCTTGTTCGTTACAAGGTACGTGCCCCAATCGACATTGAACTTCTCCGTGACTTGATACGAATCTGGACCTCCGTATCTGTCGTAAGAAAATTCCTGATAAATTCAAATACTCCAATGGATGATTATTGCTCCTGGTGTTATAGCATTGCCAAGAGATTGGATTAGATCAGGCTGAGGTCTATAGTTTGTTTCAGAATTGGTAGAACAATCGACGATATTTGCAATACAAATTATCGTGATGAGTTTGCTTTGCGAAGTTCATCCGTTTTAGAAGATAATAAAAATATTTGTAACTTTCGAGGAAATTTGTAAAAAATTGCAACGTCGAACACGTTATGTAAATGTAAGTTAAATAGTATGGAAGTTAATGACGTTCTATTCATGAAGAAAGCTTATAGGAAGTAGTATAACGCAATTTTGATCAGACCCAGACATTATCGAAGAGATAATATTGTCATTAATATGGAAAAGATTCTGAAGTAGTAGTATGAGAAATATAAATTATATGCATCAACAATTTAACTAATTGATAATTAAATGATATACTGTGGTACTTATAAGAAATGAATAAATTGTCACATCGTATAACGCCATTATGAATTGCTATAATATAATATATCGATGTAATGAGATTCGGTATCTCCAATAAATTTCATTTGATCTTTTGATTGAATTTACAAGCGTATAACATCGCGCGGATAATATTTGTCAAAATACGATCGAATGAAATTATGTAGTTTCGTTTTTGCCCTTTCCCTCTCCCTTTCCCTTTTTATCTTTGATTTAATCAGAGTTGGATAATCGAATTTATGACGTTTGGATGCTGGAAACTGTAAATTTTCTATTTCCAATAGTAGCACGCACACACGAATATCAGACAATTATCAAACAATTTCAGCCAAATAGACGAAGAAAACCTAATTCAATTATTCACTTTAATTCAATCATTCAATCGAGTCATGCGTTTCTATTTATACACAGTCTAATTCGTTTGCAACGAGTTTCGTCGTACAATCCAATTTTCGAAACTCGAATTAACGTCTGGCCGAGTTCGGCCTCGATCAAATTTATCAATTAACCTATCCAACAATTCATCGTAACTTCATTCGTTTTCTTTCTTTCTTTTCGTCCTTTCTCTCGTATATCTCGGCAAACGTTCGACTAAGAAAAATCTCCGATTTAACTCTGCTCTTCTCTCCCAATTAATATAACTCGAAATAAAAATTATATTGCAACTGATATCGTATCTTTGAATATTTATAGATATTGCAATTTTTTTACATTTTGCGTTTCTTAACGGCAAAGATATTATTGCGTGCTCTTGTTCGTCTCGTAATTATGAACTAAAGAAAAATCGAGGGGAACAAGGTTCGTTTAATCGATTTATGCGACTCATCAGTGGGACATACGGAAAGAATACGCGGCGGTTTCACGCGAGACCTCGATTTTCATATTCGACTCGCTAATTAAATCCCAGAGCGGATTCATCAAAATTCAGAAGGCGCGTTTACACGGAGTCGAATGAATTTCACGACGATATTCCCGAACGTTTCGCGACACCTACTGATAGGGCAGATGGCGGCAAAAAATTTTTGATAAATGACACGCTGCTAGTGACGCGGCCAACGCGCCAACCGAGTATTTTCCGCGCGCGTTTCTTTCTTTTTCTCCATTCGGCACGAATAATTCCGATCCGCTTCGAAGACATTAAAGCGTATTCATGGCGGCCTCCAGCATTTGCATACGCGGAAAAAAAGGGACAACTGCGCGAACGGAACATCCAGGGAAATCAAGCTCGATTTTAAACGTTTTCTCTATTTTTACACAGAAAAAAAAAAAGAAACGAAAGAGAAGAGAGATATATAGTAAGGCAGGGTTATTTCAGTCACTCAAGCTTTAACATCTTAATATTCAATTACGAACTTTTCATAGAATAATGAAATTCGAATACTTGCAGACACTGTTATGAATATATTGTGCGTGTTATACGAAACGTTTAGAAATTTCATTAGCACTATTATGAAACTCGATCATCAGGATTTTATCGGTAAAGTTTGAAACCAACCTAAGGGTATTCGTAGAAATTACAAGATATTTAACGCAAGTATATATTTCGTAGAGATCGCTAAAGTTAATTATCCATTATTATTATTAATTTAACACTTATTATATGTTTAAAGTGTCTAATCTCTTCTTATATAGATTTTTTTTTATTGAATATGTGTGTTTGTAATAAATATCTCGTAGCTTCTAATATATACATTTTCAGATTGTTTTTAAATGTAACCAATGTAATTATAAGAGTTGTATCTCGTTACAGTACTAATGAAATTTTAAAATCTTTTACATAACACTACGATATGGACGTAGGAGTGTCCTATGGCAAGCGTCTCTAAATTAAACACAAACCAATTTCCATTTATTTCGACCGCTAGAAAGTACCAAAAGTGCTAAAAGCATCGTAATATTTTCTTAACCTTTTGTAGCTTGACTCAAATAATAACTTCTTAACTATCTTCCTGTAGGACTCCTTGACTTTATTCGTGATTTTAGTCTTACGAACGGTTACCCTGTGTCTGTCTATCCGTGTGCAGGAATGAGATTACTCACACGAAAATCAGCATGGGATATTTGGTGACGCCCGACAAATCAGCATTTGGTGGAATCAGTAGTCTGACACGGGCCTCAAATCCTCCGGGAACCGGCACCTTGTAACGGCGCACCACCGGTTGCGATTTCTCCGCGATAATCTCGGAAACCGCCTCATTCTCCTCCCATGCCAGCAACTTCGAAGAATCCTGAAAAAGCGAATTGCATGGAAATGTGACAAACATCGTTCCCATGTAGAGATAAAGTAGAGAAAGTCAATTTTCCAAGTCGAATTAAATTTCATTTTTATTATATTAGTTTTATTATAGGTGGTATTCTATATCGTTTTACGTTTTTCTTAATTACGTTTACCGTATTTCATAGAATTTTATTATCAGTACAAATACATCCATTATATTTGAAATGGATCATCATAAATGGTATCACTCGTTAGTTTCAGGAATTTCTTTGGTATTAAATTTTACACTAGTTGAATTTAAATACATGTTTAAAACTGAGGAATTCTGATATACATGAGAAATGGTACAGATGAAAATGTATGTTTAGTGTTTATTACGTTTATTAAGAAGAGGACGCGAGGAAACTACGAAGCACTAGCGTACAAAGTAGATTTAATATTATATTAATATCTTGTTGATCCTCCCCTTCCGTAGGCGAGGACAATATGCAATTTTCTTAGGATTATTTCGTTATTTCCTTCTAAGATGTTTGTCAGCAAAACGTGTA
Organism: Bombus haemorrhoidalis; assembly: GCA_014825975.1. Lineage (NCBI taxonomy): Eukaryota > Metazoa > Arthropoda > Insecta > Hymenoptera > Apidae > Bombus > Bombus haemorrhoidalis. Next base: position 5,554,352 of record CM026168.1, on the reverse strand, counting down.
TCAAGAATGTATCCTGGATATTCTTTCCGAATACGTTCAAATACCAAAGAAACTAAAAATCTTGCTTGTAATATCTTTTCTTGATATCAAGAATACGTAAATTCTTATGGGAATATTTCAATAGAGTGTCATTTTAATTATAAAATACTCATTATGACCATGTTAAGAGAAGAAAGAAAGTTTTTTGAATAACCTGAATATTAAAATTGTAACAAAGAAAAAGCTCTGGCAAAAAATTATTCAACCGCATTTGCATAACAATCGTTGCTGCCGAAACGTGATAATTATCTTTATTATCAAATAATTATCAAATAATGTTTTTTGTTTCGTGCATTTTTCTGTCTTCTCTCCTTCGTTTTATTTTTTTTTTATTCGTCTCTAAAGGTAAAGTATTACCATTTGGTAGACGGCCCAAGATTTTTGCTCAGTGCTCTATGTATTAGAAGCTATCGAAGATTCTCGGTTCACGATCGTTCAATATTTATCCAAATAGCGGGTGGGAATGGTTGGTAGAAAAACAGTGGCGTCTAAGTTTCAATCGATACCGAAAGGCGTCTCGCCATCCTCTCAGAGGACCTCTTCGAACTTGGACCCTTAATTTACCCTTATTTTACTACACGGCGCCACCTTCTGCCGCCAGAGGATTTTCTACGGCGATTCCTATTCCCTGAACTTTTCGCCTACCCGTCGATTCTTACACACACATACTGCTTCGATTTACCATCTACTGTCCTTGATAGAATCTACTAAGTAGTTAGTCCACTAGCCTTCCACCGCCAGCTTCACCAATTTTCTCTCTTTAAGCCTTCTCTTCTTCTTCGTTTTACGAACCCTCGAGGAATTATTTCAACGAGGAACATATATCTCGCGAGACAGTGGAAATAGAAGAAAGAATACTAAACAGCAGCAGAGTTTATGTTATCTCTTATTTGCGGTTTCGTTCACGTTCTGTGAATTTTCGAGATTTAACGATACGAGACTGTACTTTGTAGATTAATCTGTTAATTGGATTTCCTTTTATCAAGAATCTCATTATAAAATTAAAACGTAATAAGAGGCAAATCAATTTCAATTTGAAATATAAAGGTCCACGGGAACAACGAGCAATTTCAGTTTTAAAGAATTTTCAACGTAACGTTTGATCGTACACTCTTGCGATTGTTTTTTTATTGTCGGCTATGTCGTACGAATTTGAATGAAAATTTTCTAAATTTTACGATGGTTCTACTAGAAATATAGGTGTATGTACGATGTACCTTTCGCGCAAAATCGCAAGAAACGGTTGAAAATTACGTAGAATCGAACGAGGAATAACACGTTCTATTTTAATATAATATTTATGAGGGATATTATATGTATATTGTAAAATATATCTTTGTTTTTTGAAAAATGCTGAAACTTGACACTCTCCATTTTTTCCGTGCTCCTTTCATATGATATATAAATTGCGAATGTTTATGCGAATCCATATTTTTATTAAGATAATTAGAAAAATGAAATTTAGGATAGAGAGTTATTCCACGTATTACTATAACGAATATTATTTGGACATTTTATATATTTCCTCCAAATGAAGAAATATCGTGTTAAAAGAATGGAAGACAAATTTCGTGTGAAAAACAAAGTTCAACCCTTATCGCGGCGACTTAAAATCGAAGGCTTTGCCCTGCGATCTTATGAACAGATGACCCAACTTTTAAGCCATCATGCATCAACGTCGAGCACGTACATACGCCTTACGTCGGGCGAGAACCATCGCCGAATTTAATGTATTATTCTGCTCGTTTAATCTTCCAGACGGCTCATAGACTTACCGACTCGCTTCTCCAGAGTTTCCACGCGATTGATTCAAAATTTATAAATCGCCCGAGCAGACCAACACCTTGGTGTATTAGTTGATAGAATCACTCTCATTTTCTTGCCTTCGATATTCGAATCCCGATGGGACATCGCGGGATAAATTCGACACAGGAGATCACGATTTGTGTGTGTTTCGTTGCTTTCGCACTTGTCCGACGTCTTTGAACGTAAGAACTTGTAATATTTAAAATTTCAATTCCGCATTTTTAATTCCTCGTCTTATGCAGCTCTTCGATTTTTATGTTTCAATATTGTTCTCGTTTTAACAAACGCAAACTTTCGATACTTTAAACTCTGGAGAGATCTTTGGCATAAAATCAAAACGAATAATTACTGGCACGTTTCCATCGAATATAAGAAACTTTTTATTAATCGAAAAATAATTGTACGAGGGGCTACAAAGAACCATCAAGATAAATAGAATAAGATCACTACATATTCTGAGTATTTAATTAAACAGTCGAGATGATAAAAGATCGATGGCCCTAAAATTCAAGTTTCTACAAATCTAATAAATCAATCAATCGACTTCAATTTATTTCCACTAGTGTCCACTCCTTTCCTGTGTTTTCTTCACACATCCCTGCAATCTATATATCTTTTCCACCACTCACTTTCTCTTTCTGTAAATTTCGCTCTCCGCGCGGCCATTTATCTTGACTTTCAACCGTTCCTCTCTATTTCCTCCACATCTAATTAGACATTGCTTACTGTGAAATTAAATCATTTATTACTCGAAAGATAAGCTTCGAACAAGAACGCGATTTTCGCTGATCACACACGCGATCCGACATAAGTACCCACGTCATAAATCATTCGAAAGCAGAATAGCATTAGACTAATCACTTTTCGCGATTCTCCAAAATATGATAACTCAGAACGAAAAATATTCAGTTATTCATCATCAAGCTCTGATAAGCGACGAAATGTTCTCACGCCATTAAATTTCCACCATTAGATTTATTCGCACGATCGTTTAGCGTATCGTAAAAACCACGGTTCGCGTTATCGGGTCTCTAGCACCGTCAAAAATTTCATTTTTATCAGCTACTTATCGCGCCTGCTCGTGGAATCCCTGTCGATCCTACATCACCGAGCAAAGTGTTTCCTCCCCCATCCGCCATGATTGTTCGCCAATGGACGGCGAGAACAGAAAGAACACTTTCCGCCGGCTGGGTTCTCCTTCGAGGAAAAGGAAATTAGTCTCTCCGAGAGTCTACAGCGTTTGTCCGCGAGAAAAGCCAATTATCGGCTGTAATCGTGCCGCCTCGACAAGCCGAATAGTCGAATCCTCTTCCTCTTCCTCCTCCTCCTCCGCCTCTTCTCTTTTTCTCATCTTTTTCCATGCTCGTTTTTGTCAATCGAGACAAACGCCATCCCTCGACACCTACCCAGGAGCGATAATCCAATTACCAGCTCGAGGATAATCGATGCTTCTCTCGCAAAGACGCCTCTCATCGTTTCTCCGCTTGAGCGAACTCTAGCTTCGAGTGTGAGAAACTCACGCAAAACTGTACATTTAAGTGTATGCTACGATCCTCCACTTTTTATATCTTCATTTAATATTTTTCATTTTAGCGATAAAATGTAGAAGTGTACGATCGAGCAAGATCGAAGTGCGATGTTTTACATGTCAATTTCGCTTCGTACGATTGCGCCGCGAGTCTTATGGACAGAATCTTCTGGTTACAACGAAATGCGAAGGCGAGAATGAACGGCAAAGAAATTCTCGGATTGTAATGAAATTGGACACTGTTGGTACGTATCGGCTTCGTGTAACTTACCTACCGATTAACAAAGTTAATCATTAACACATCAATTTTTTTAAGCATCGGCAGAAAGACGCTTGAGAACGCAGGAACCTAATAATTCGCTGTAGTGTACGCGTTTTGCGATAAATAGGTCGTAAATTTTTTTTTATTAAATTAAAGGTCCAAGAATGCACAAAATGCGCCCACAGAATGTTTACCGTTGGTGCCAAGCTTCGAGAACGTACTCGTTAAAACAAGCAAAAACTTCTGAATAAGCAAGGGTCTGAATGAAAACCATTAATTTCGGAATTACAAGTTTTTGTCACTGTATTATTCGATACGTTCCTCGTTCGTTTCGGCGCACACTTCTACGCGTCTGCTCGTAGATGCACGCACGTGTCGCAAGATACCTGGCAATTCTCTTTTATCACATGGCAGAAGTTTACGATTCGTTGTATCAATTCATTCAACGAAGTTGTACTCTATAAATTATAGTTTTATGCGCCAAGCATCTCGTAACTTGCAAACTAATGGTTTTTTGGACCCACGTTTACTAGGACCTTTTTGCTGATTTTGATCAGCACTGTGCACTTTTCGAGTTCGATACCAACTTTTACGAACACATACGGAATATCCAAAACAGAGTACACGTTATGACATTTAATAGATAAAGCAGATTTCTGCGCAGGTTTCAGTTCCTTAATGATCTTTATGAAAATATTCGTGGCATAGTAACACATTTCGATTGACGAACACTTTGATATGGCTTGATATGGTAATTGACAAACGTCTGCCGCATATTTACAGGTTTCCCTTGTACCTTTGATACGCAATATAAATCGAATGCCGAAACTTAGAAGGGAAACGAGACTGTTTATTGAAATTGCAACGGCTGCAAGGAATTCGAGAAAGCACTGAAAGTTTCCGTTTGACCTATTAGAAGTCGAGGGGCAGGGAAGCAGGAGATCGAAAGTTGATACGCAAGTGTTTTGGAAGCGTGCGAGTTCGAATGTTGGAATCGAGGCGCGAGGAAACGTTTTCGAGTTCTACGCGGATGAAACTTTCATCGTTGGAATACCATGGTAGTTGTCAGAGGAAACTCGAGCTGTAATTCTTGTAAACTTATACTTATTTGATATTTTGGAGTGTAATAGAATACTCACACCTCTTATCGAAAGGAAACTTTACGTCTCGATGATATCAAAAAATAAAAAAGCACGAATAAAGCATCGGGCGGACAAATTCATTTCCTCTCTTTATATCGAATCAGTTACGAATTCCTTTGAATTTCACATATTTTGCCATATCTGTTTGATACTTTAGAACGCGAATTTTCATATTTCTGAAACATAGCATAAACTACCAAATTACAACGTGGAAAAACGCCAGCCTGTACACTTGGTCAGATCATTGTTTTTAGAAGTGAAATATGTTATTCTATGGAGGTAGAACGAAAAGCTGAATGAAAAATCTTTTTATTACCGCTATGCAGTAAGTGAATTTGCTTAAAAAAATAAAATTGTTCGTATATTGTGGTAAAGTAATTAGTAATTATTATTAGACCGCGGATTTTTATGCAAATTCATATTTTCCAGAATGTAATTAAGAAGGTAGAACCTCGATAGAAAATTCTTTCACCTACCAAGTATTATGGCAGGCGCTATACTTCCAATATCTTATATATTTTTTTCCATGCTATGTGTGTTCCATATTTTGCAATTTTCCATTTTCAAATTTCCTACAACTGTATGAATATCCGTGTTCTACTAATCACGCATAATCGCATAACTCTGGAGTGTAACGAACGTGAAGTTTGGGTTAAAGAAATCGACGAATGATAATTCCGCAGAAATTACACAAAATAATCCAAGGACCAATTTCAAAGTCCATCCTTAGAGTGAACTAGCACTGATCGAAAAGCAGAGCGAAGAAAATCCCTGTAAAAAGGAAAAGTCGTCGAATAAATTTTTACAGGTAAATAAGTATGAAACTAAAAATTGCAGCGCGTATCGATTTCGAATAACGCAGTGATGCCATTACGTATGCACGTAATCGTTGTCAGACATCGAAACTCGTGTACGCGTGATCACGGAGGTGGAACAAAATGGCTGAGCTAGTCGGATCGTGTTTGCTGTTTGTTAAACGGCGGGAAAATTTATTTAATTCGACGAACTGATAACGGTATCGTATTTCCCTCGCAGCGAACCGTTAGAGGTTGTTGCTGGCGATTTGTTAAACGATTATAAAGCATATAACCTGATTGTTTAATACTGTATTCATTCTCTCTGATGCTCGTGATACGGTTAAAAGCGATAATTTTAAAATTCATTGGATAACAGCCCCGCCATCCTTTTTCCACGCTCGTTCTCTTCTTTGTTACGTATTTCTCGCTAAAAGGTATACAATTAAATATTAATACTTTCATAGAAATTTTCAGAAGCCCCGGCAGAAGAGCGGGGAAAGTGAAAAGAAACAGAGCGAAGAAGAAGGAGAAAGCAATAAAACGTTTCGCTCGCGACAGAGCAAAAGACGGTGGTGAAGCGAGCTTAAACGAGCAGGATTAAGAAATTAAATTAAAATTCGTTCGGTTGAGAATTGAACGAGAAGGGGGATGAGAGGTCTGTAGCAGGGACGAAACAAAACTGCAGCCCGCGATAACTTCAATTTTCGTTCGAATATATCCAAATAAACTTTCCATGCTTTTAAATATGCTCGGAGAAAATGAAACTCGAGGCGAAGAACGAGAAAAAGCCCCTCGTGGGGCTAAGATAGCGGCCACGTTGGCCAGGGTTATGGCAATTACGAAATTCAATTGAAATTACAAACTTCCTATCGTAGAATACCACTCGTTGAAAGGAAACAAATGATTGAAATCAAGATCCATCGAGAAACGCTAGGAAACATCAGGAATCTTGATTCTATTAAATTCGTAACAACATTGATCGAAGTTAGCCATTTTTACGATCTTTTCTCGATATTATCCAAATGCCGGTGGAGAAAAACAACGAATAAGAATTACATAGAGATGATTAAGAAGCGTAAGATGGAAAGAAAGTACTTAAAACTCACGGTCGACTTTGAATTTATTTCATTCAATTGCGTAATTATGCTGAATTGTAGTAAATCAAAAACATTAAAAGATATTCACGATCTCTTTTACGATATTATCCGTGAAAAATGAAATAAATCCTAGAAAGTTCCAGGCTGGAAAAGTATTAAGGAATAAGATCGGAAGGAACCGCCAGGATTTACAATCCGACTTTCGATATTTTATTTTCCTATAAGTTCAATATTTCCAAATAAATTCGACGGTGGCACCGGTATGGTTAGAGACGAGACAGATCGTTTGAATAAAGCTCGCCAGGCTGAAATTCTGCGAACGATGCGCTGAGAGGTAAAGAAGGTTTTAGTGGCGGCGGTGGAAATTCGGGTTATCGAGGATACCGGATAGTCAGGTCACCGGATCTACTCGCGCGTTTAAATCTGTCGCGTCTATTCGCCTCGCTTTCCCACGAGGAGGTGCCTCTTTGACAATAAGCGCCAGCACAAAACATAGAGAACCGTCGAGGTGGCCCGAGCGCCACCGCTTCCCGGACACTGACAAATCATTCGGCCCATGGAGGATCGACGATTTATCGGTGGCCGTTGCTTATGCACCGAACGATCCTAGAAATCGAATCTTCCAATTCTTTCGCATTTCTTTCTTCGTTCTCGTCGCTCTTGTTGCTCAGACGTTAGAATTCAGATCAGGTTTTGATCATTGGCTTCCTTTCAATTTGTGCTGCGCTTTAGCAAGTTTTAAGATCGAACAAAATCATAATTGCTTTGCAAACGCGTTTCTAAAGATCAGTTCTCTCGATGGACTTAACATTCATTGTTCGCTAATAATCAACATCTTGGAAAGATTTTAATTATTCGTCGTTGTTATTGTTTGTTCGTGTGTGTTACGATTTCCCAAATTATTTTGAAATTAACGGGTTGGAGGGACGAATGCCGTACAAACATAGTAATTATACCGAGACTCGTAAAGAGCGGTAGAAATGCTGGAAAATTTTGTATACAGCAATTGATTAATTTTAAAAGCAATGCGTGATCGTCGTTCTATCAGACTGGTCTGTGTTTTTTTTAGCGAAGAACCGACGCGAAACGTGTCAGCTAGTTCGTTTATTCAGTCAGCCGAAGGGAGCTGCCAGTGGGAAACGACAAAATACATATATTTGCGTGAGTTATAGAGGGAAACGTAGCTAGGGAAAATTATGTATGTCGTATGTGTGGGATTAAAATTCGGCGAATCCATGGCAAACAGATTTTCGCAGCAGTCGAAATGGATTCGAGACCTTTCGGGTTTCAGAGATGGAATATCACCGGTGAAATACGTCTGCCAATTTTGTCAAGGCGTAAAGCAAGAGTGAGATACCAATTTCGAAAGAACACGAATTATTCTTCCGTTCAGCTATTGTCGTTTTGTTATACCGAAGAATTTTTCGCTCCTTCAAACGTTGATTTCAATTTGAAACTTTTTAGTCCTATTATTTCTAACGCCGACTCTATAGTCGCTGCATACACGCAACGAATTATGGATACAAACACCGATTACAGTCAGTGGTTAGTTAATGATTAATTCGATACTAATTACGCTCGTGATTACCGTTTTGATTCTGTGCTCCATTAGTAGACTGCGGGCGTTAAATATTATTGCGAGATTTAATCGCGATAGTCCGTTTATCAATTTGGCAGAAATTTCTCTATTTTATCTGTAGCTTGACACTCGATCGGATTGAGGCTAATAAAGTGTCCTTAGATAATAAGATTACTCTACGATAAATAAATATATCAATCATAAATATCATCTTTCTCCTGTGTATTAACTTTTCAGAATAAATTTTATCGTGGCATAATTAGTCAACACCACGAAACAAACAGCAGAGGAAATTCATAAAAGTAGATTATATTGCAGAGATCGATAAAGTGTCTTGGCAGTAAAATTTCAAAAATTGCGAATACCAGAATTAAACATCCTGCGACCAAAATGTTTCGAGTGTACGACTTTCTACGCGTTATCCATAAGTAGTTTAAACTCACCTTTTTGTAAATGGCGATGTCAGGCACTCCAGGTCCGGCGCAGGTGAGCACGTAATGCGAATGATCCGTGGAAAATTTCGCGGTGTTGTAGAGACACCGGTTCCTATCGGTTTCCCGTACGATGCCACAGCTTAAACACTTTGGTTTCCGCCCTCCACCGGTCTTCGTGGATATCCTGTACAAATGTTGCACCGCCGACTCCTCTTCCGTCGTTGCCAAGTAGTAGCTGAAGAGGAAAGCCCAGTCAAGAGTTAGAAAAGGACGAAAGGGAAAAAAAAACAAGAGAGAAGCGCGAGAAAAACGATAACGGGGATGGATATAACGCGCTCTCATTTGCATAGGCTGCTCTTTAATGGCTTTGTAATCGCGAGAACCGTCGTGAATTTGCATTGCAACGAGCCCTCTCTTTGTTTACTTTAGCCACACGCGGCCACGAGGAAAGGACCGAGGGCTGCAAGGGGGAAGAAAGTTGCCGATGTACTCCATTCTGGATACTGGCTTTCGCGGTTTTGCGGTTTCTTTTGCATTCTTTTGCAGGGAAATTGAGCGCTACGGTATAAATACCGCGGCTTGTTTCCAGTTTGTTGTGCACGGAAGTTGATCAAGTTTGAAAGCTACGCTTCGATGGATATCGAGAGATACGCGCTTTCCAATTGATTTTGCTACTATGCAAATGGTTACTCTCGTACTAACGAGACGATCGGGGAATTGGCATTTAGAGATTCATCTGGTAGCTCGTATAAAGTTCAGAGAGCAAATTATATTGCAAATAGAAGTATTTCTTTAGCTGTGTGTCGGGAAAATAGAAATTCGTATTTTTTATAATGTTCAGAGAAGAGCATAGGAAATAACAAAATTTCCTCAAGTGGCGTTCTGTAAAAATGTAAGTCCGCATTTGGCTGTTACGAAGTTCACAGAGGAGATTATACGATACAGCAAACAAAGGAATTTCGGTAGTCGCGTTGATAAAAATTTCCATTTCCATTCGTAATCTAAATTCATAGTCTGGTGTTATAACTATTGTCATTCAAAGTGTCTATTAAATTTCTAGTCGTTAATCCTAACATTTAAACACATCTATTGCTAATAAATAGAAAACGTCGAACTTTTGTATACTATTAAGATTACTATGATCAAGCGAATAAATAATCGGCAAGATTAAGAAATATCATCGCTTGTATCATTTACATTGTAACATTTTGAAAATTATAAAAATAACCAAAATACGTTTAAGACGAACAAAGTATCGCAGGGTAATTTCATTTCTGTGCAAAATGGCCAGAAACGGTTCGCTTTATTAACATTATGAGAAAGTATTGAGGGTCGATGAAATTGATCGATCGTGGTGGTCAATCAAATCACGGTGATCAATTGATTGATCAATTGTGATTGGACGGTCGGATCAAATGTTTGGCTCATGTTGTTAGAGACGCAAAATAGCCAAGAGTTGAATCTAGAGGATGTTACATAAATGTTTTCAGGGTGAGGGTCAAGCATGACAGGCCTTACGTTAGATGTTGCGATTCGATGTTGTTAAGACTGATTTATACGTTCAGCCAGCGATGCAAGTGTACCAGAGGTTGTAACGCGATCAGACCTGGCCCCATTTGCATTAATGTGGATCGATTTACTGCCAGTTAATCGATCTATCATTAGCCGGAAGTATTCGATTTTTTCCAGTCTAAATTCGTACTGATTTCACCACGTTCCAATTGATAGGACTAATTTATGGATCGTTTCCCGTCAACGAGTTCGAACATGTTTTCATGTAAGAAAAATCGAAGAAAAAGAGGCAATTTTTACTTGCCAATTTAGGAAAAGAATATTTTCCAAGCTGCGGAGCGACTGTACGTGAAAAAGATTTTTCCATCGTTAGAGGAAACTTTATTCACTGATACCTATCACAAGGTTAGAAAAAATTTCATTCAATGGAAATGCCATTCACTAACGATTGTCACGTTGCTAGCGACAAATTCCATCTAGAAGAAATTTCATTCGCCGACCACTATCACATCTCTAGGAAGAAATTCCAGTCATCGCTAAAGGAAAATTTTATCCATAGGAAATTTGAATCGGTGACAATTATCGCATTGACAGGGGGAAATTCCATCTAGAGGAAAATTTGTCCAGTCACATCTACGACAGAAGAAAAATCCATCGAATTTTATTCACTGACATCTAGAGCAAAATCTCATGACTAACAAATGACTCAGGCTAACAAATCCTCTCTATTCATTTGACTCATCGACTGTCACGCGAATTTCATATATTTTTCCCTGGCAATCGCAGCAGATAGAACCACGCTACAAATATCGTATTGTACCAAATTTTGTAAAGTATTATATCGTGTTTGTACACTTTTTCCTAACAATGTTATCTAAATCGTTCGGATTATCAGAAATTTATTGGTTCGCGCTTATCTTGTTTTCATGGTTCCAAAAAATTGAATAACCTGTCAGTCGAAGTGTTAATTAATTTAAAGCTGAAACTAAGTTCTAATCAGATAACGCTTTTCAAGTGGCCAAAATTCGCAAGTCGGACAAACTTTCGTTACTGAATTTCCCTCTATCTTGACCCGAAACTTCATTCTACATAGATCAAAGCTTGTCTGAAGAGAAAGCTCGTTTCAATTTGCTCCATATCTCGCGGGCGAGAAAGCCGTCGGCGACAAAGATGTCTCTCGACGTATCCACGCGACACACGTGCTTCTTGCAATTTAATTTGCCCGGTCGGTGGAAGGACGCATCCGCAGATGTGTACCAAACGGTCGAATCCGGAAATCTACGGGTCCCAACACTGCAGTTTTGTCCAGACTAATCCGTGTCTAATCTAAATCTCCGTCTGCCGACTTACTCCCGCCGTGGTGCGCAGCTTACGCCGCAATTTCTATGCGCATAGATCAGATATAGCGTAGCCCCATGTTGAACAAACACTGAACTCTCTGTGACGCTAGGTTAGGCTTCGCGTGTTCCACGAACTGTTGGCTACGAACAAGCTACTCAAGGGCGCTCCAGTTTTAATTTGAGTAAAGGGTGTATGATTAACCGGATCGCGCGAGTAGCAAGTTGTTGCAAGTTATTACGCGGACGAAGCGTTTAACGTTGTCGAGGAACTGAATATTTGTCGGCTTGTACGAGAAGTTCATAGTAAAATTTGAGGAACAAACTGCAAGCATTGTATCTTTGCAAAATTATCATATAGAAAAAGCGACATAATTTTCAGGAAAGCGACAAGATTTTCAGAGCTTACAAAAAAAAAAAAAAAAAAAATAATGATTTATTTCATCTTGATGTTTCTGAGTAACATTTACTAAAACGTGAATTAAGATACCAATGGCATTACTTCGACAATTAAATTTCAACAGTAAACGAGTCAAAACAATAACGATAGATAAAATAAAGTAGGTTTCTGCGATTGTACACAGGTCGATCGATAGTCGAAAAAATTCTCGATGTGACTTTGGACTCGAAATTCCTTCGAAGGTGCGACTACGAATTCAATCTATTTCTATGCGCATCCACTTCTCGTAGATACAAGCCAGGTAGTAAAGCGAAGGTAATCGATTTTCGATATTCTAGCGCGACGACGTCGTTTTTTCCCCCTCAACACTTATCAATGTTTGATACATAAATATATAAAGCCAAGGATATTCGACTTATCGTACAGCACAGTTTTGTTGTATCCCTATATGCGGTTTACACGCGTACACTTTAAACGGTGATAACGACCACCTACCGGGTGTCCAGAGAGTCACCTAATTGAATAAACCAACGAAACGCAGGACAATCAACACTCCTGAGCGTTCCAACCTCGTTCCCGCGTAACTAACAACGTTTAGCCAACCTGTAACTTCTGATTGTCTCGACATATTTAATCTTCCCGTTTTATCTTCGCTATTGTCAATTTCCACTAAGCTTGACAAAATTTTATTCAAAACGAAGCTAAGTGACGATCTTAAATAAATCGTTACAAACGTTTCATTATTTTTATGTTAGAAATAGCAGTGAACAATAATGTACATTACTACATTAACATTGCTAGCATACTACTAACATTATTACTTAACGCGTTAACCAGATACTTAATTACAAAGTTAAAAATTAATAGAGACAAATAAACTTTAGTTAGAAAATTAGTTTATCCTTGCGAACGTGATTACAATCTAATTTACAACGAAGAAAAATATAACGATACGCAAAAAGTTATGGAATCTGTTAATGAGAAATTATGAAAAAAATGATCACTTACGTGATACGTATCTCCATGATATTTTAATCCATCTACATTTATTTGTATCCAGGTTATCGATGTCTCCCTCTAAAGCATCCTTATGTTTCATAGAAGATATATTGCACATTCATTTTCACCGGTGCTTGTCAAGAAAAATTTCCTTTAGTCCGAATCTTAGTACCACATAGTTGCGAGTGGTTTACGATCCTGATGAAATATCCGCTAATAAAGCAAGCAAAACAGAGAGGATCGCCATAAACATCATTGGCCCACTTTCGTCGCGCGATTTATCGTATCGAACATTCCATTACCTTTAACGGTTATAATACTATGTCGCGACAACAAAAACTAATTTTCCCGAGGACGTGATAAACGGATGGTCGATAACAATTTCGTAGCCATCGTAACGGGTATCGTAATTTTACTGTTCAACTGGAATTCACGGCTCGTGCCTCGATAACCGTAAAAAAAGATCAGCTCCGTGGAAAAATGCATAAACTATCGCGTTACGATACAATGCTGCCACGGACTACCATCGTCGTTTTTCCGCCACGATATAAATTATAACTTCGGTACTCGAAACGAGCTGCTCGTCTCTCCATAGGGGAAACAACGGCGAATATTGCAAGCTTCGGCATGGCAATCTTGCGACACGCTCGGATACCGGCAATCAAGCGTCCTTATGTCAAGCGTTCAGGTCCGAAGCTGTTACGTCTGATTTATAACGTTCCACTACCACTGGCGCGCAGTCCGGCCTGCAACGGGATCAAACTACTGACTTCATTTGCATTAATTTGGATCGATCGTCCTGCGGGTAACGAATTACCCGATCGATTCAAATTATCCGGCGATTTTTCAAGTTAAATCACCAGCGTCGATAGCTTCATGAGTTTGAAAGGTTCATTTCTCTATAAACGATACTTTGGTAATTATGCAACTTGATGGTCCCTTTTCTAATTTTGTTTATTTATTTACAGGAAATTGACAACCGTGAATTTTTCCTAAATTTATTTATTTATTTACGGGTTAGCTTCGAGTCAAACTGCTGCCTTGATTTGCATGGATTTGCATCGATCGCTCTGCGGGTGACAAATTATCCGATCGATTCCAATTATCCGACGATTTTTCAAACGACAGCAAATTCAATTCGATGGTTATCGCGTACTTTACTCTTTATAAATGATATTTTGGGGATTAATCAGTTTAGCGATTTCTTTTAATTTTATTTATTCATTTACGGAAAATTTATTATTACGAATACTACAGATAACTGGAACTGTAAGTAATAACAATAACACGGGAACAAAAATCTAAAACATGATATATGTGTTTAATCTTTAGTTACCCAACGGCTCATTCATAGGTTCCATTGTATTCTGTTTTCAAATGTGTGCACTCGGACAGAAAAATTTAACAAGGGAAAAGAAGAAAGTGGCCGCTGCTAAAATAAATATTATTCGAAATAAAAACCTTCTTGATGAGGAAGATATTGCGAACTGGTAAACATGTTTTAATTGCAGCGAATGTGTTAATGGTTTCATGCTAATGGAATATTAAAACTAATGTATCGTGTTGTTACGTCAGTTCACGTGTTTTTGATAAAATAATTAATTCACTACGAAAAATAATTTCGCGGGCAAAGACAATGAAAAAGTATAATATTCAAATAACATAAAAATAATGATGCAAATTATATACAAGTGAACGTATAAATTACATAAACTTTAATAATTATGTGGTAATGCGTTAATAGCACGCACTAGTTCTCGTTTTCTAAGAAAATTTTACCGACACGATCTCCTTCGACAAATTTTCCATTCAGAAAATGTCTATATGTCCCCCTATAAATTTTGGAATTTTAAATCAGGCAATGAAACAAGAATACTGGAACGAATTTTACAAGAAAAATTATGTTACGGTTTTGATCATTCAAATTTAACAGGGTGCTTGGACGCGTCGTAATTCGATCGTTTCGTAGGTATCTTCAGTTACACGTTTTATGTTAGGCGATTTTATGACACTGCAAGGAGTTCCTCCTCCTGATTGAAGAAACTCCATGTAGACGTGATTATAGTTATCGATCGACAACACCCAATCGGAGCAAATTATTAGCCGGAGGAGGTGGCGAATTACCGGATAGCCAGTGTCAAATTAGCGAACGACAAGTTGACAAATAGACAAGGTGGTAAATATTTAACGACAAACGATGAATCACCGACTGTCCAATTTGTTTGTCTGCGTATGTTAAACGTCAAATAATGGATAAATCAGGGCATCGAAGCACTATCAATAAATATCCTTAATTATCTGTTTACCACTGTCCACGGAATAACAGAAATAACAAGCTTCGTTCATTCGAAATTACAAGCTCTATGGATCTTTATAATGAAGGATATAATATAATATTTGTAATTCTTTGCAAAATGGAAATTCTGTACAAAGTCGAAAGAAACAGACGAGAAATTAAATATTCCAGATGTCTGTAAGAGATATTTGCAAGAATCTATTAGAGAGAAAGGTGAGAAATTTTTCAAGAAGAGGCTCGCTGCGCTACAGATAGCGGAAGGCTTAATTCGGATAAAATTTTAATAAACGGAGAGGCAAATTTTAAATACTCGAGGATGAGTTGATCATTCGAAACTAGGGAACTAGGGAAGTCGTTAATGCGGCAGAATGAAAATCGCAAGAAATTTGAGGTAAATTAGCGAGTAGCAAGAGGAAAGTTTTAACGAGCAAAGGTATAGACAGTATCGTGGAACAAAGAATTTTTAAAGTCGAGCATTTCGAACAGAAGTTTCACCATAAAAAGTTCCGTCTCGGTTTCGGAAGTTTCGAGATGGGACGTTTTCAGAAAAGACCTCGAGATCGAAATTCATTAAAAATATCGCAAACACTTAATGACTTCCGCGAGAAAACTTCCGCGGATTAAAAATAAATTCTATTTTCGATAATATCTCTTTTACAATTGCATAAACTGCGACGTGAAATCGAGATTCGTAAACCGATTGAACGGTTAAAAGTTTAATGTATCAGAAATGATTCGACGGTGCGCGATGACAAAGAGAGAAAAATAATGAGCGGGGGAATAATTCATGGCCGATTCAACGGCGTTGAAATTTCACAGGTGTTCTATGCACAGGATTCATTGAAAACCCTTCATAATTTAATGATTGAATACTAGCAGATTCCACCGATTTATGTTTTCTCCCCGATGCACGCTCTAAAAACGCACATTCGTTTGGGCTGTACTGAAAATTTGCGAATGTAAAAGGAGCAGACGCTGCGATTATTTATGAAGTCGATCGAGAAACAAGCGATTACGTCCGTTGGTAGACGAGGGTCCATCGAAAAAGCTCTACACACGTAGAACTGTGAAGTGTCTGCACCTGCAAGCTTCCTAAAATTTGTAAACTCGAAAACTTGTAAAATCGCATATTTACAAATTTCGAATTTCGACTACTTCGGGTGCAAAAAATTCGAGTATCTGAAAATTGCGTAACTCAAATTCCATGGTCGGTAAATGGAAAGGCTAGAAAATTCAATAGTTGGCAAGATAAAGAATCCGAAACGCAAAGCTCTAAACTACTGAAAACGTTAAACATTCACCATTAACACTTAGTTCGTGCCATCGAAAATGGAACACGTAGGAACGAGAAATAGCAGTGGCTGGAAACAATTACCACAACGAAGCAAGCGTTTATTTCCTAGCGATTAAAGCTCGATCGTTCCTGAACGTGACCGCATCGGGGAAGACGAACGCTATCGCCCTTCTCTAGTAAATTTTCCAGCAGGGGATGAAGCGCAGGGTAAAGCTGGGTGCGTTTAAAGTCGACGCGACAGGTCAAATTAACAGGATATTGAAATTAATCCGTTCTGAATGACCCGAGGCTCATCCATCTTGCTGACGAAACTACACAGCTTTTCCCCTCTTTCTCTTTCCACCTTTCCTTTTACCAGGGTTGTTCCGACGTTCACCGCCACCGGTTACAAACCCCCCGTTGATTTTCCTCCGATGATGGAGAGTTTACGTTCATCTTGGGGCTACGACTGTCAAACCCTAAAGCCATTACCTCTCGTAAGATATTGAATTACCCCGCCTCACCTGTTAGAGTTGACGAGGAAAGTCGTGACTTATGAATACCGGAGCAAACGCCCTAGAATCCAATACTCCCTCTTTACCTGGTTAATGTTATTAATTTTCCACATCGGCAAGAAACTGTTCATTTCGTTGAACATGGTACAGTTAATATTACACAGAGCGGTCGCTCTGGTAACTGGTGGGTACAATCGGGTGCAGGATGATTCTACGTGTAAAAATAAAATATGGAGCTAAATTTTTTCGCGCGGTGCTCCTGGCTTCCGAGGTAATCGAGTTTGGAAATTTATCAAGTACATTTAAAACTAGCCGAGTACAAACTGGTACGAATAAACAATAAGCAGGAGGTTGTTATACATGTGAAAATAAGTCAAAATTGTAGAGTAAAATTCGTCCGCTTAAGTACTCATCTTTAAGAAAATAAAGTTTGAACATGTTCAGTTAAGAATACTGGATTTGCACAGACGCACGATACATTTTCAAATTTATTCTTCTTGAAGAAGAAGCATCTTATGAACAGATTTTATTCTACGTTTCTGATTTATTTTTACGTGTAGTTTATCCTCTTATTGATCATTTGCTCCTGTTCAGCCCGGAATTAGCCACGCGTTTGATTATAGTTGGCAACTCATCTAACTCGATTTCCTCGGAAACGAAACGTCATATGAAAAAATTTCGCTCTATATATTCGCTTTATTTGTACACTCGTCGAGTCACTCTGTACCCAATTGTACCACGAGTTACGGACCACCCTGTAGATAGAGCTAGTAGAATGAAGTTTCGAATCAAAAATAGAACCGGTGGATAGGAGGAATTATGTTATGGAGGTTTTAGTATTGTATTGGATATACAGTGGCTCATGGAACTATTCGAATACTTATTATAGGAATTTCTGCTAGATACATGTATTATGTATGTTATACGAAAGTTTTTGACATTTCATTATTGTGAAATGGCAAACGAGAGTCGATACTAAATTTGAAATAACTTCGTGATTTGCTTTTTAATTGAAATTAAATCAAATAAAAAATGTTCGAATGTTCTTGTGAGTCCACCATATAATTGTTAAATAATTCGTTATACAATTCCAAAATTCTTGCAAGTAATTTTCGCTATAATTTGAATCATTATGTTGTACAAACCCAAAATTCTAATTAGTTATTTCTCTAATAATCTAGATCAACTGTGATCTTCTGTATAAAGATAACAAGTGTTCTAATGTTTATAATTAGGAGCATATACTCTCTCTCTCTTTGTGCATTGTTACCGCACAATATGGTAGACCGTAATCCATCGCAATGAACGCATGCAATCAGCGAATCCCAGTGTTCGTTTTCGCTCGCCTCAGTCATTTCTGCGTAACTAGAACGACGTGGAATTAGAAGTTCTGCAGACGACTGCGCAAACATGGCTAATTCGCCTTCTAATCTGTTCTCCTCAAACTAATTTCCCTATCGTTTCCTTACTTCGCTAACAGCGGAAGAGCTTGTGGAAAGGCGGTTTCGAGTGTTTGAAAGCGGTGACTGGCTTGGTAAGATGGGTTGTTGTGTATTTTTTTTAGCGGTATGCGAGTTTCCAGGATGCGGAAACGTTGTTTTGCGGGAAGCACGCGAGTAAAGGAAGATTCGGTTTACAGAAGATGGAGGATGAAACGCGAAGAAATAAAATTTCCAATTGTCTATGGTTTGTTACTGTTGTGTGATTTCAGTCGTTGTAATTATTGGAATGAAGTAACCGTAATGCGATATAGGTATCGCATATATGTATGCGTAGTAGATTGGAGCGTAAAAAAAATGGATTTTCAATTAAAACAAACATTTAGTAGGATTTTTATTAAATTGAAAATTGTACAAAGATCATCGATTTTAAAATTCGTAATTTTAATTTTACACATTGTTTCTACGATATTCGTTGTAAATTGCATTAAGATGAAATTTAATAACTAGCTATCAGCCCATCAAACTCAACGTCCAACAGAAACAACATTTCGTACTCGCCAACTTAATTAATTTCGGAACAGGAGAATGAAGTACCGTATTTCCCCCTCATTTTTGTTCTACGTACTTTTAAGAAGTAACAGCTCTTCGTTATTTATGTTTCCTGACAAAGTTCTGACAGGGAAAGGCCAAGAGTATTCTGCACCAAGCTTAAACTCGCTCGAAGTAGTTATCGCGTTAATAAAACTACATTATTCAACCATCTACATTCAATTTTAATTATTTTCATGGTTGGTGTATTTAATTCAACACAATTCACTACGGACACACCATTACGAAGTTAAATAGGATTTTTATACAACGAAGGAAATCAATCTTTTAAATGGATACAGGATACTCCTGTGCAATTCAATGTCCAATCTTGACAAACCTCTCCATTCAATAACGAAATTATTATTTGAAATCCTTTTCTACGATTAAAAAAATGAATCTTTTAAACAGATTCTGCGACACAATTCGTTCTCCAGTTACGATAAACCTCTCCAGCTTACAGCAAAGTTAAAGCACCATGCGTCAGAACAATTATAACAAACGAAATATCATACCATTTCACTTTTCAAATATTATTTCTCTACAAGTTTACACAAGAAATTACAGCAAGCAATTAATCTTTTAAACAGATTCCGCGATACAATTCGTCCTTCAATTAACGATGAACGAAATACCATACCTTTTCATCTCTCGAATATTATTTCCAAACAATTAAGGAGATTAATCTTTTAGACGAACGCGAGACACTCCTATAGAATTCATTCTTCGATCACGACAAACCTCTCCATTGCAAAACAACGCTATCACTCAAATCCACAAAACGAACAGAAAAGACAACCATAATCGGTTCAAACACGCGAGAACAAACATGTCAGAGGAAACTACAGCTTCACACCGTTCTTTCATTGAACTTGGTCGTGAAAGCGTAAACATTCGTTTAACGAACAATATTGCAGTCAAAAGAACACGGTCGACAGTCTCAGGGACGAGAAAAGAAAAAAAAGAGAGAGAAGAGAGAAAGAGAGAGAACTCTCCCTATATTTTCGCAGCGTCAGCGAAGCTTTGCACGATGCTTTGCACCGGATTACACAGGCATAGAAAGCTGTTCAGAGAGTTGGTCGTTATCAGCGCGATTTGTTTCGCAGCGAGCTGTGGAAAATAATCCTCGGGCGGTGCGGCGCCGCAAGAAAAAGCCTTAAGCCATTGCGTGGCATTGGCTCGCGCGTGCAAACAAACCTACCCAGCAGCTCTTTCAGGAATTACGAGCACTCCGTGACAATTCCCACGCGTTTAACATGCTAAAACGCCGCGGCTTCTACTAGAACCCCTCTGCCGGTTGAAGGCGGTTTTAAAGTACTGCCGCCATTGTTCCGTGAAGTAGACGAGCAGAATGGAACCTCTCGCGCGCGAGCTTTCAGGATAATAGCGCCGGAGACGTCTCTCGTCCACGGAAAAAATTCCGCGAGGTAAGCGTCGGCGGATGCGTGCTTTCGATCTACTACGAGGAATCGATGTCTTTCGTCAGGAGACGATAAGGACTGGCTGCTGACGATGCTTTAATCGAATGTGAGAAGAATGGAGACGTGTTGTGTGCTCCGGTAAGTGTCAAGTGATAATCGAGTAGTCGAGGGAAAAATGTCGTTCCGGATGTGCTTCGATACTGAATTAACTTAATTGTCGTCTGATTTTTTCAGGATTTGCTCGTAACGATGGTTCGTTGTATGGATATTGGTTTTTTACATTTTACATGATGATTTTTAGACATTTATCGATCTGTAGAATTAAACAGAGATCGAATTAATCTCTAGGAAGTTTATGAAATTTAGATTGATATATGCCTTTTGCGTCGCTGAAATCAAATTCTTCTATCTTTGTAGTTATGATATTTTCTAGTTGAGAAAGCAATATTTCGCGTGCACTAGCCTAACATACCGTGCCAACGATAGAAACACAGGCTAATTTATCTCGGTCTAATATTCAATTATAAATTATCATAGAATCTAGCTTAACCGAGCGAAATGCAAATCGGATTGACCCGAACGAAATTGATGAAATTCAGATCAGTTCATCTCTTCGATTCAATTGTTGAATCGTCGCTGCAGTGACTACGTTTCGCGTTTTACTCGACAAAAAAGTAACGTTTTAAACGTACCAATTCAATGTTTCCTAACAGTTATCAAAACACGCTCTAATTTATCTCTTAATGCTAAATTCACCGATGATCATAAAATCTATCTCTTATTCTCTTATATATTCTCTTATATATATTTTCCCATATCATGTGCACTCCATGTATTTTTGCGCTTTCGAATTTCCCACGAGCGCATAAAAATTCACAGCTCGCTAATAGCAAAGGGTCGAAATAATTGGCCGCTGTGGATCGATAAATCACGCGAACACGACCGGAAGCGACCTAGTTTACCCTTTACCAACACGTTGCTCAAGAATGAATTGTTTTACAATAGATATTCAGGGTCGGAACAAAAGTTACCAGTTCGACTAGGCGAAGCGAAGGCTCGGATTTCCGATATGCTGTTCCCTAGCTCGCGGTGCTTAAAGCTTCACATGCTTGCAGCTAACTTTAAATTGCTTGGCGCCCCCTCGAACTTTCATCGGCTTCCAGAAGATACATAACTTAGGAGATACTCTTTGCCCGGGGTTTATACACACGTTGCAGCCTCTGCTGACGATGATCTCGTTGAAATTACCCTCTAACGTAGCTCCTCGGTTAATGCATCCACCATTTTGCAGCTTTCCGTTTGTTTAACGAAGTAACGAAACCCTGTAGGATGGATAGATCACAAAGGGAACGTTCGAGTACCATCGAACGAAAATGGGCAAATTGACAAACAGAAGTTTTTAATAGGTGGATGCGTCGGTGAATCGCGGGAAATTTGAATAAATTGAAATTAACTGGATGATTAAGGGAATTTGGAGAGAGGATTGAAAGTCGGAAGGGAGATTTTAAGTGGAAATTTCGCGTGCGATCGTTTCACGGATGGAAAGTAAATCGAGAATATTTCTTCTTTGTCGAAATATGAAATCTATCGCAAGTGTGTTGGTGTCATTCGTGGCTTTCTAATAAAATTTTGTTTCATGAATGAAGAATAATAAACGATTAAAATAAATGATCTTCTACGATCGAGTTTAATTTAGGAAAGACGTTTGAGAGACAAAGGTCAATTTTGATTTGTGGATATCGAATCTAACTCAAGCTTGCTGTTGTATGTGTTTCATGAGAGAAGCGCAAGAGAATCTTTATCATCAAATAATCCGGGTTAACAGAACGATGAATTAATCGGTTAATGGTAAACTATATCATTGTTATGTCATAAGAATAAAATATTGAACGGTCTCTTATACGAAATTATTTGATATTTCTAGAATAATTCAAAGTACGGTGCGTCGTGATTACTTCGGTTAAACAAGTTTCTACTGTACCGTAACGTTTATTATAAACGATACTCGAAGCGTTTATAGAGACGTTACCGCATTCACAAGATACATATATAAAAACAAAATTCCTGATCCAGCAGATGAAACCGACAGTTTCTCGACTCGACAGACGTCTGAAGATTTGTATACTTCAGAAACAAGCTGTTCATTTAAACGAAAATAATACCAACAATAGAAGTTTCGAAACAACAGAACGATAAACGTCGAGGAGCTTACTGCACAAGCTAATATTGTAGTTTGACGAATGAAGTTATTCGGATTGTGACGTTAGTCGCGGACGTTATTTCGTCGATGAAGGACGAAAGCTTCCGGGGACAAAGGATAACGACGCGGAGGAATCGACGCGTAAATTTCTATTTCCACCGGCGGAATTAGATATATTTCAACGTTTCTTGTATCGCGGCCACGAAAGTCTAATTAAACGCGGCTAAAGCAACCGAAGTTTCGGTGTTTCAATAGCGTGCAAGTTTCACAGGAATTCAACGTCGGTTCCAGACTTCCTTGCTCCATAAATCCTGTCGTAGGATTCACGAGATTATTTTAGCCGTTTCTCTGTCCCTTGTTGCCCCAAAATTTCCCCCTTTTCACTGCTCCTTATTTAAAAATATTAGGGCACTTAAGGAAACTTAAGTAAGGCCGAAAAATCGTTAAGAAATGATCAAAACCCGCCAGAACGACAAATTTCGTTTGAAACTTTATGTTACGAAGGACTCACATATATTCGATATCGCAATAATCTCATCAATTTGGTATAATAAAATTAATTCGATTTTTGCTTACGTATATACGAGTTTCTTAAAAGCTAAAGTAACCAGTTCGAGATTTTCAACATTTTTCAATTTTATGAATAACGTACGATTCTCAAGAAACAGTTCATTTACGACAAGTAAATAAATAACAGTAAATTCGAAAGTTAATTTAAAAGAATAAAGTTTGTAACATCGTGTTTCGCTATTTTTCAATTTGTGAAGTTGATTAATGTCACTCCCGAACGGTCCATATATCAAATGCCATCTCTAGTCTAAATTCGATCGTACAGAATTACTTTCTTTAATCATTTTGTATCCACAAAAATACACCATAAAATACGCAAAACCATGGCAACACGAATATATCCGTGATGGATAGAACATTTCTGCAAAAAAAAAAAAAAAGAAAGGAACTTGCAATTTTTCTCGACCACCAAAACCATCCTCCTGCCTCGTCTACTAGTTCTCATTTCGTCGATATTCCTTTGTACGTCTCTGTTCGCATTTAATTCAGTTGCCTCTGATCGAAACACCGTGTTGAATCGACACGAACCGATACACAATTAAAATTGGCTAATTAACGATCACCAGACAGAGGCATCTCCGAACCGATCAGAATTTTCATTGTTTGCCGGTAATCGCTCGTTGTTTACCTTTTGATTGTCCGTTAATTAATATCGAAATCGTCGCGATGGTGACACAGGACGCGATTTTCAGGCTGGTTTACACGCGCGGTAACAAGAAGGTGCCCAGCTATTAATTAGGCGGTTTTTCTGAAATATTCGTGCGCGTGGCTATTTTACAGGGGCAAGGGCAGAGTTTATTAAGACCATAATACCGCTGAGTTACTAGACCAGGGGATCATTAAATTTGATTTACGGGATTCCTATCTGTAGTTGAAAACAGATTGTTCGATGCAAATATATAGTAAAGCGATACACTCGGTATATATAGCGAAGAATCAATAGAGGACCGTGGAACAGGCAGATATTGCACGTCTCGACGTACGTATACCGGGTGTTTTTGAAAAATAAACGACAAATAACACCATGAAACATCGATATCATTTCGATGTGTGTTTTTACTTTTTATCAGTTTTGTTTTCTTTCATCTCCGAATTCCGTTTTACGATATTACCAATTTTCAACGAATTCTTTCATCTTTTGCACACAAGGACAGAACGACATGTAAAATTATGTTACATCCCTGTACATTCTTCTCGACAAACAGGCAGGTTTTTTCATCGGTTTTGACGATTAAGGAGAAACAATGCTTTCGGTCTGCTCGTTTAGAATTGTATCCATCCCTGTGTGCATGTCATTCAGATTGGAAAAAACGACGTGAAATATTTTTTGACGAAAGCTTAATGCGGACTCTGTTGTCGGAGAGAAATTGCTTCCTCCTCGTAATCTACTGTTTCTACGTGGAAATGTGTATAAAAATTCCGTGCGAAAGCAGGAAACGATTTTAGAAAATCGATTTGGTATGCGATGGAGAAGATTGTTTGCCGGGAGATTCTTGTTCGAGTCATGGTTCGTATTTTCAGAGAGAAAATATTGATACGCTTATATGTCGATGCGTACTAGCGAAAAGATAAATTCCATGCATGAAAGACTCGTCTTTAGATAGACAGATGCTACCGAAATATTATTTGCTTTTAAGTACGGCCGCGCTCGCGACCGAATTCCCTCAATGAAAGACGAAGCAAATATTTTTGCAGTTGTTTTTCCAAAAGCTTGTTTTTTGTTTTTTACGTAGAGCAGAGGAGAAATAAAAGCTAGTGATGTGTTTATCGAAGCGAATATTGAATAATTGGTCTGCTTAATTGCCAAATCGGCTAACTTCACGGAAACAGAGAGAAAGAAAATTGATGAAACCATACAAAGATGAAATTATATAAAATTTCAAGAATTTAAAAATTGCAAAAATCGTACTTCTATTGTGTTCGCAGAATTAAATCGATCGCTTTATAACCGTTACATCTCTCTTGTGCTTCCTTTTCTTTTTTTATATCTATTTGAAACACACATCCGCGACAAATTGGAACAACTTGAGCCTATTACGAAGTCTGCGTCTTTCCGTTTCGAAACTTGAGCTCAAATCGATATATGCAACACGCGTTGATATTGAATACACGTGGTGCACTCGATGACATCGCAACAAAATTTAAGAGAAAAAAGAGAGAAATTAAGGTAAAGGCAATTGGAGAATTTTTTGGAAGAAAGAACGTAATTGATCTGTGATAAATAATCAAGCGTAGGAAGTTTGTTCGTATTCTTGTATTATCTTGTTCTCTTATTAACACTGTGCAATTCATTCAGCCTGTCATTCACCCTCGTCATTTTATACAAATAATTCTACTACGCGCATTTTCACATTCTTCGAAAATGTTTAACGATTAGTCGAGAACAAATTCCCGATAAAATTTCAATTAATATTTCACGATATTTTATCTGATGAGC
Organism: Bombus haemorrhoidalis; assembly: GCA_014825975.1. NCBI lineage: Eukaryota > Metazoa > Arthropoda > Insecta > Hymenoptera > Apidae > Bombus > Bombus haemorrhoidalis. Next base: position 5,528,678 of record CM026168.1, on the reverse strand, counting down.
TTTTTCCCAGAAATTTCTTCAGTTTCGTCATTTCGATATTAATCGATCAAAAATCCGAAGAAATTCCATCGCTTTTCTACAATGTCCCCAAAGTTTCTGAAAATGTCTATAGACGCGAAGGTTCGCAAAGGAATTGCTTAACGAAGAAATCCTAAGAAAGCGTGTGCCTGGATTGAATGGCATTATCGATGCGTGAAATGTATCCGCTTTTTAAGGATATCCAGTGTTTTATGTGACGGGTACGTGACCGGTATACAGAATAGGAACGATGAAACGCAGGCAGTCGGATAAGTCCGGCGTTGCTTTTCGCGTCAAAGGGGAACAACGGTGGACAGAAAACTGGCTAGAGTATTGCGAAGTTTAGAGAGTAGCGATGGGACGGACGGGCGGAAGGAAGATGACAGTCAGAGTTTTCTGACGTCGAATAAAATAGCGCTCCAGATATGCCACTTAAACGAAATTGTCAGTTTTACGGTTGGCCCGAAGAAAGCCGGAATTTTCGTGCTGCTGTAAATATCGAGAAGCTTTTGCAATGTTAAGGGAAGAAAGAAGAAAAAGAGGACGAAGTTTTGGGGTTGGATGGTTTGGAAAGCATCGATGATCGAATTTCATTTGCTTCGAGAATGGATAAAAAGCATCGTTCTCGAAACGTCTGTGTCGTGGAAAAAGAACGGGTACAGTTTTTGCGTGCTACTGGAGGAAATAAAGCCAGACGAAAAAGTAGATACGCGGGAAATCGGGGACGCCCAGGCGTACGTGTCTGACTAGTTCGCCGGTTTCTACTTGCCCTGCTACAGTTTCTGTATTTTAATATCGATCGCTGAGCAATTATTTGCAATTGTTTGGATGGAATGGTCGTCTGAAATTGCGTACAAGTTGAAGGTATTCTTTTATGGATTAAGATATAGGGATAGTAAACGAAATTTTCGAAGTACGTCTGATATGTCGTGTGGTGTACTACTTATCTGGACTCTATTGACTTTAAATTTAGCTTGAAGGTGAAGTTACGTAGCATTCTCTGATCTTTTGGTTAAAGTAAGTGACAAAGATGTAACATCGATAGATTCGAAAATAATTGAACAGACTTGGTAACTTTAATAAATATCATATGTCTGACCATCCGTTGACGTATCCACTTACATCAACTTTCCTATCTTTGAACGATCGATTTCAATGAAATTAGATAGAATTTCACGATTGTTTGACCAAAATGAACACGAAGAATATACTTTTGGTATTTTTAATAAATTCAAAGACAGCTGAACGAGTAAACACATCATACATCTGATTATTCATCGTATTTGCTTATGCCAACTTTCCTTTCGTTTAACCTTTCGATCCTTGATTCCTTGATCCTCGATTAGGTTATATAGCAGCTTAGAAAATTATTTGATAAACATAATTTGTTACCGTTGACTTTGAAAGACGATTGAACCAAGCAAAGACACATCATACTGACAATATATTGACGTATCTTCTCTCAACCATCTCTTCCATTAATTCCAACAATCCAATCCACTGCTCCACTTCCACGTTTTCTAACAGCTACTCTGCCAACTTCCGTTTATTTCAATCCGACTTTAAACAGTATCCTACCCCATCGTAATCTCTCGTTCATTGCAATTTACATTTCGCATTCAAACATCTCGCTTCCGATTTCAAGCTGCCGTGAAACCACGCGAAACCGTCACACGCGTCCAGCAATTCCTGCCAGGCTGCATTGCCGAAATTCTCCTTCTCCTGCATTTCAGAGAGGACGACGCAACGTCACGCTGGTTATTCGCCGGAGAATCCAATTGTCGCGCGTCCAAAGCGACACGGGTGTCCGCGAGGACTCGCGGAAACGACGCGTTCAAGAATGTGTCAGGGTCGTCGGCGGATATCCGCATCACGCGCCACTGAGGTCTCTGGTCGCGTGTGTATCCATCCCTGTCAGTTTCGTATTCTCGTCACGCAGCATATCTTTGAATACACAAGGATTTCACGACAACGCGTATTATCACCGGGGTAGTCGGCAGTAGCGAGAGACAGTTCCGTTGAATTCCAGAGTTCGATCAACGAGCAACTTTTGCAATTAAACCGCGTTTCCTGGTCGGTCCCGACGATGTCGAATGATATATTTGGAGACTTGGTTGGTCCTCGTGTTGTAGTGTTGACTTCTGAAGACGGTATTATGGGGAAAGGATTAGTTTTCGAGTCAATTGTGCGGAGAATGTAATTGTACAGAGTTACACGAGTTTTCGTGTAAATGAAACGTACAGAGGTCGATACGCGAATCTGCAATTTGTTTCTGTGGTTAATGGCGGTTTAAAGATACATAGAAATATCAGTTCGCAGTAGCAAGAAATTTAACATTGCTACCTCGTTTCTGTCATTTACATACGCAATTATATTTTCCTAATTTCGGTGTAAACTGGTGGCGACGCGTAAAGAGGTAGAGACGCGAGTCCACGATTTTTGTCTATTTAGTAATTTTTGGTTTAATGCTTGAAAAGATAAATACCACGAACGTTAATTCGTTATAGGAAAGGTGGTATAACTTTCGACAAACACCTTTAACAGAGAAATTTATGTTTTTAAAAAATGATCACAAATTATGGTAAATAAACGCTTACAAAGCTTAGAACGGCAAACTGAAGATAATTCTCGTTTGTAGCAATAAATATATACGCTCCACTCTCCTACGGAGGTTTCCAATTAATAAAGATTAAAATAAGCAAATTGCTAGGCGGTATGGAACGCTTATGAGCGCGTGCATCAAGTGTTTACGTTTGCTGTGAATTAAAAGCGTGTACCTTGCATTAATAAATAAAGACGGTAAAACAAACAACGCGAAGGTATCAATTTGTGGTTGCACCTTAATTCCTCTTTCTCCGCAATGCACTAATGGTATTTTCTATCCTTATCCTACGCCACGTCCCGGCAAATAACGAGAAACAAGCTTACCGAGATTAACGGCAACTTTCGAAAAACAAAAAGCTCCGGCCGCGATCGCGTTACGAAGAAAAACTGTAATCCTATTATAGCCAGGATTAATCTGGAAAAAATGAAATTTTCTTAACAAGAAGCTTTTTAGCGAACCTTTGGAAGGGGTTTGAAACGCGAGATCTTAATTTCTCTTCATTGAAAAATACGGTTCTACGAAACCTGTGATTATATTGCTAGTAACAAATTGCTGTATTTTATTTACGAAACAATGACAATCAATTGTATTGTAAGAATTCCACTTATCCGAATCGCAGAAACCAACAAGATTCTTCTCGATCAATACGAGGGTGCAATATATGGGGATTTAATATATTTCGTATATTTCTAAACACACGTTCATAGTTCGCATTATTTCATTTTATCTATTTAACGAGCAAGAACATGTTCCCTTAAGCCGACATTTTTACACGTTTAACACAATTTTACAAGCATTTTGCAATTTATAAAGCATCCTGTTCGCGCCATGAGAATGAGTTACACTCGGCACCGCGGCGGTAAAAACGCAACGTACCTGTTGTAACGATAATAATAATTAAGGTTCTAATTGCGCAAAGGAACTTCGTTAAGCTAATGAGAGAGAATCGTGTCGCCCAGGAGAAAAAAATCACCCCGAGAGGAGCGCTTTTTTAAAAGGCCGTAGAGAAGCACTCTGACCTCCGGACAATCTTCGCCTCTCACGTCCTTAATCAACGTCATTTTATCGTGCTCCTTTAAGAATTGTTTATTTGCGCAATCTCTCCCTACTATAAGAACTTCCCAGTTCATTTTCTACCCCTACCGTACGCTAGTTTCCACCCTCTTTTCTCTCGTTCGTTAACGCGGTTAGAAATTTTTCTTTCCTTACCTTTCTCTCGTCTCCCATTTCATTCTCATTTTATTCTCCTCTTTTCAAGAAAGCGATATCACCAGCGTAGAATTTAAAAAACAGTCGACGTTTACGTATTTCCTGCACGTATTGGCCGAAATGATCGCGAAACGTATCGACGAGTGTTCGAATATTTTCGTCGTCGTACCCGCTAGCTCATCTAATCGTGATGGAAGTTTGGAAGGTAAAATTTTCGAAATATTTACAGACAGTACTCGTTCGGAAGACAGGAGAATTAGATGGATAAAATAAGGGGTAGAAAATTTGAAACAACGCAGCGAAGCGAGCATTGTTGCAACATCAGCGCAACAGTTAACAAAGTTCCGATTACACGGTATAAGCTGGATGAAACGGATCTGGTTAATGGAAAAGTCGAATACAGGATTGTAGCGTAAATAAAACTTTCCTTACGTTCCGCCCTGGCGGCTGGAATTAAACAAATTACTCATACAACGATACTTTTTGTTCGTTAAACGGCTGAGAATTAATGAAGCTAGAAACTGGTGAGAAATTGGAGTATACTCGTAATTTAGTCTTTTGGAGTAATTCTTAGTATCTTTAAAATCAATTTTATCCTATTGTCCTATATATTAGATTGTCCGAAATGTTTCTTTCGTTTCATAAGGAAATAATACACGCACAATGTTTTTTTTTTTATATTAGTTTATTGAATTATTCACGAACGTAATAATAGAAATAGAACGAAATGGATCATACCTAATTCAATAAAATAATAACAGAAGTAAAACCTAATTCAATAAAATAAAACAGAAATTATTCATTTATATTGAACATTATTATTCATTTATAAAGAAACTTTTCGGACAACCTAATACGAACGCGTAATATTTACCTGCGATTTTGTAATTAAATTACATTTCGTCAGAAATAAGCAAATTGTGTATTATAAATTTATTCGTTGTTCAATCTCCGGGGGATTAAATTAGACTTTACTTTTGAATTGCTCGAGATCCGTCAATTTCGATGAAAATCTTGAAAAATGAAAGAATTAATCGAAAAAAAAAACATTTGAAATTTAACAAACATATGTCATGAATAAGTTAGTAGAAAAAAAAATCTCTCACGCATCGAATTTCGAGAGGACAGAATTCCTCTGAAAATAAACCAGAAAAAAAAATGAAAGGGAAACGAGAGAAAGGCAGAGACAATATGGGATTGGGGACGGACGAAAGCTGTGAAACTCTGAAAATTCGCGTTCGAATAGATCACGAATCTGTCGTTTGTGACAAACGCTATTACCAAGCCGGATAACCGCGACGTCGATCGATTGAAATACCGATTAATCGGCATCGGAAAAGCCCGTGGTCAGATCATAATTGGAGGGACGTCATGTTGCCTACGAAATTCCAATTTAATAAATTCCCCTATCGGTATTGGCTGCCAGGATAGTTAGTATGTTATTATACACCTATCGAACAAGGATAGTTAACAAATGAAAGCTCGAAAGAATCTGTGAGAGCTGCGATCGTAAATAAAAACGTTCAAGTACCTTGTACAGCTGTGATTAAACAACGAAAATATAACGAAATGTAATATAATAAATATAAAATGAAGATGAACGTAACAAATATAATAAATATAACGAGAACACGTAAGAAGCCTTAAAGAACTACGATCAAAAATAAAAACCTCGAGGAATCTTAAAATACTGCGATCAAAAGTAAGAACATCGAAGAAGCTTGTAAAGCTGCGATCAAAAGTAAGAACGGTAAAGAGTTTTGAAAAATTATGATTAAAAATGTAAAGATCAAAGAATCTTAGAGATCAGAGGGTTGAAGATGCACCGTGATAAGTCTAGAAATTTTCTAGGTGAAATTAAGAATTCATAAAGAACCGATAGTTTCGTTACTAATGACACGCCTCTTTTTCTTTCTGTGCTAGTTCAAATATGAAAGGACCGTGGTATAACATAAACGTTATAGAGAATAAACGAGGATTTTTCCTTCTTTTAAAAACCTTCTCTATAAGAAAATTTGTCATCCCGTAGATACCATGTATCTTCCTTGCTCGGATACATATCCTAAAAACTCCAAGAAGAACGCTGGAGAAATATTACTCCACGCAGCTCCCGATCTCACAACACGCTTGCTAACTTTCAACAAACATTATTAGATACAATTAAACGTCGTCAAACATGAACCTGGAGTATGACAAATTTCTCTTACTAATGGAAGAAACTCGAGAAACGCTCGAGTCTTGAGAACGTTCTAGTTACGAGACGATATCCTCGAACGGGTCGCCTTACTTCTTTTCGGATTGGCGAGTAGCGAATACAGTTTTTAGCCGGCGTTTCTGCTTCATAGTAGCGGGACTATCTTGCCGACAATGGTTTCGGTGATGAAAGTTCCGCGGACCTCTTTCCAGGCCATTACGGTGCACCAACATCGCAAGAAACGCGCCACCGCTTGCGAAATTGCTCCGTGCAATCGTTTGCGGTATGGTGGAATGAATGGATGCTAGGACGTTGTGTACGCGATTCCTGTAACGATACTTTAATCGTTGTTTTAATACCAGGATTAACGATATTGATTGCATCGATTACGAAATTGTTTGTTTCTACTGCTCGAGGAAGCTAATCCAAATCGAAGAATCCGAATGATCCTCAGCATGGTAATTTTCTTTGGAAAGCAAAGCTAATTGTCCAAATTGAAAACTGCTATCGATATTATTGTTATTTCGATAATCTTTAGAGTGGTAACTTTTTGTTACGATTAATAAGAAACTTTGGAGCCTGGTGCTTAACGAGTGGAGTCTCGATCAGTCGGAAACAACGAAAAGAGCATTGCGATCTGTGATTCCACGCTGTAGATAGTAGAATAATGAGATTCTAATGTAATTTAGTTATTAGAAATCATTTAATTTCTAATTTATCCGATTATTCGAGTAAGGAATATTCATGGCGTATAGAAAGGTTCGTAATAGCGGGGAAGAAGATTGCAACGATATAAAAACTTTGCAACTGTGACTCGTAATTAAAGAACAAACGGACCGAACGTATCGCGAGCTATTGCCCTCCGGAGTCTTTGCGAGAACGATCGGATCGAAGAAATAATTAACTTGTATTACTTCAGAGACAGGACCATTTATAAATCGAACAAACTGCGTTCCTCTGATTTTTACCTAAATTACAAATCCTACTCATTAAGAAAGTTCATTAAGGAAGTACGTCATTTTAACGATCTAAAAAAATCAACTTTGTATTTTTCCATTTTCTCGTCGTTTCAAATAGAGCAACGAGTGAAAATAGAAATTGCGAAATTACGTAAAAAACATCGTTCTAATAATTTGAAAAGACGGAATTTCTGCTTTTTTTCTTTTTTATTTATTTCAAGTATTTTAATTTTCAAGCGTGTGAAGTATAGCGTTAAAATTAGTTCGTGAGTTTTTCAATGTAATTCTAAGGGGAAACTTCGATTTGGTGGAACGTGTGAAACACGGTCGATTCGATCCGGTAAATTTGCTAAATTCTCCGATTACACAAACTCTCTAAGTTTCGCGGAATTTTCCGGGGCTAAACTAACCGAGTCCATTAAACCTTCCCAAAACCTGTTCACAGTTCTTTCCCCGTGAAACCGCAAATCATCCTTCGAAAGCAGAAACTTGGACCGTCACGTTCTCCATTCTCTCTTTTCACCGACGATCACGGTCGATTGGACGAAGTGTTTCAGATTTTGCGATGCTATTTTGCATCTTTCCTCCCAGTTTAACTATAAACTCCTTTTCCGGATCTATCGTAAATGAAAGCCGAGGCGACACAGCGACAATGGAACAGGGACATCTGACGCTATGTTTGCATTAATTTTTAATTTTCTGTACAAGTACTTCGTTCCTGGTAATTTAAAATTTATTCGTCAGTTTCACTATACGTGTATCTAATATATTTTATATTAAAATTCTTGTACATTGAAAGCAGACATATAATTAATAAAAAATATACGACTGAAAGTGTAACAAATTTTAATCGATAAAGTAAACGAAACACCGTTCGTTTGTCAATTATTAATGTGTGACGAAATTGAGAGGCAAAAGTTTGAATAGCCTAAAGGAGAGTTAATTTGTATAGTGTGTTTTGTAATGCCTGGCTGTGTACCAGCAATTTAATAAACATATTTAGTAGCATAATATTTCAGATTGTTTGAAACCGCCGAAAATTATGGAGGCTAATAAATGGTTCGTTTTGTGTAACAAGTGTAATATAACGAGATGAGGTTTCCAGCCAAAATTCGATAGCAATTGCCATCCGTAATAATAATAACTTAACTATCCCCGCTATACTAATCAAAGATCGTTTATATAAAGATCATTTATATAAAGACTGTTATCATCATACTATAGTCTCCAATTTAGCATCCTAGGATCTTAAGATTCTACAGGTTACTGGAATCCTGCTAACCTTCCTTTTTTTCCTTCATCAGCTTTAATCACTGAATTAAAGCTTTCGGAAGTTGAAGAATTCCCCGTTTCCGAGACTGCAAAGACTCTTGTCGTCCCCTATATTTCCTTTTTCTCTTGCTCGAATCACAGTCAGAGTTAACCCCAACGCTCCTTCTCTAAAAATTCTCTTCAACCCTGAAAACCACAAACAGAATGCCTTGAAAATGCTTTCAAAGTTCCTTTCACCACTGGCCTTTAACCTTTGCTCTCCTCTTCACTGCCTTTGCTCAATCACAGTCGCTCGACGTGGTTTAAAAAAATCCGGCCAAACCTCTCAATCGTGTTTCGCCAGAGAGAACCACAAGAAAAACGTCGTGACTTATCGCTGATTATTTAAAGATATGATGAAAATAAGAATTTGAAATATTCGTGTTAATCGTATTCCTTAAGCTCGCTTTATGAGGCACGATATTTTCATATAAATAAAATTGAATATAAATATTCTGATTGAATATACATGTTCAATTAATCCTAAGGGACAACGAAAAACGTGTAAAAACGAAAGTTAGTTTCCTAAAATAGTCTTGCGTAGAAAAATCTATCGAAGAATGCTGGACGTTCGTCGACTCGAACGATACAGAAATGCAGACGAAAGAAATCTGTATGCGCAGGCCCTAGGTTTTTCAGTCGCTTTCACAGAAATAACACAAACGTGCATAAACATTGATAGCGCGTTTATGAGGTTTCCAAACGTCTGGATAACGGTAACATCACACATGCATAAATATTCACAGTCCGGTTATGAGGTTTCCAAACTTATCACGCATTCGCGTTGTAAATTTCAGCAGCCCGGCGCTGTTAGGACCAAACGCAACAACGAATTACCGACAGGCCATTAACAGTCGCATAGCCACCAGGTGACGAAACATTCTTAGTTGTCGAGGCCCGAACAGCGTAAACACATTGCTAACTAGCCGCATTTGAGAACCAGGCTGCGCTGTTTACAACGTCCTAATGATTAATTCATGCGCGTTACGCGCCACCCGTTGTTTCCGCATAACGCGTGCCAATGCCTAACGAAGTTAGCTTCATTAAATATAGGTGCGACTTACAGTGACAGGAAACGCGACACTCCAGCCCTTTGTTTCGCCGATATATTGAAAGGGGTGACTTGGGAAAAGAGACGGTTGATTTTATGTCACGGCTCGCGACTCGAGTCGAGCAGACACGTTCGAAAACATGGTACCAACTCGTGTGCTTCGAGTTTCTCGCGGAGCAACATAGCGCGCAACAGAATTTTCTTTGATCCTGCGAGTGAAACACGTCAGGCGACAGCCACTTTCGCGAATGCTAACGACTCGTGAGATTTCGGGAATGGGAGAGGCAGTGTGGTTTTCACCGAGGCGATTGAGTTTGCATGTCATTGCTTCGCACCGTCTCGCTAAGAATTCGCCTTTTCATCGCCACCCCAAGCTTTGTCCTGTCGGTCTTAGTAGAGGCGCGGCATTTTCAACGAATTTTTGGCCAAATATCAAGATGGGGCTCGAGGATCCTGGCTTCTTCGCGGAAAATCCTTGTTCAGTATCTTACAAGAACTTGGAGCTTTAGCAAATCGAGGACCTTTGGTTTACTTTCTTATGCATGTTCGTCTTCTCCTTCGAAAGAACAAATTCATATTCTCTTTCCAATAAAATAGTCAAACTTTCCCAAAGCCAGAAACGTCCAAACCATCGTCGTCGCTAGACCACCTACATTTTTTCCAAATTCATCATCTTCCCCCAGAGAACAAATTCACTTTCCTTTCTCGATAAAACAGTCGATACTTTCTGAAATTAGACACATTTGGCTCGTTGTCATCGCTAGTCTATAGATGTGTATGCAAGTTCATCTTTTTCCTCTTCTTTTAATAAAACAATCGCAAAGTCAGAAACAGTTAGCTCATCGCCGTCACCATATTAGATGGTTATGTTATCTTAGTTAGTCGCGGATGTAAATACATTTTCGAAATACCCATACAACGCAAAGTTCGGAAACGAGTCAATCAAGGAAAGAATTGTGACTTTTGTTACGTAGCTGTAGCGATCGTAGGATTAAATGGGATAATACGGGCCATGGGCGTCGTTTGGCAGCCAAGTCCGGGATTTTGGGGAAGAAAAGGTGGATGCTCCCTTACAGGTTCTGAATTATGCAGCATCCTTTGATACTACCTCCTTAGCCCCGATTTAATCAGTTTAATGAACGTGTTCACCTGCGCAGTGCACGTCACACGAGCAATATACTTGGTACACTTGGAGTGCACGTCGTTCCAGCGTTATGTCACCTGTTAGATTAACGAGTCCGTGCTATGGCAGCCGCGCACTGGCGGCCATAAATGGTGTAAAGTAGCCGGGCACTTTGTTAGGCCGCCATGACGCAGAAATGGACCGTATTATCGCGGCTCGCCTGATTTTCTCACTGAAATATCGCTCCAGCTATTCCATTATTCATTGCCCGGCCATATAGGGGACGTTAAGGACAACCGAAAATAAATTTAAGAATCGTTATCAACGATTAGTATGTCCAGACGTCGTTCGTTGCTAACCAGATAAGCTGATTGGTTCAAGATAACGCTTCCAGCTTTGATATATTAGTTTGTTGCGGATGTTTATGTAAATTTATATTTCTATGAATACAATTGACCCTCCTTTCGTGCTTAACGCCGATTATGGTCATACGAGGAGTTATAGATACGAACGCTTATTATGTAAGTTTCTCTCCTTTTTTTTTTTTCTTTCAAATGGACTATATTTATTTTAGTTTTAATATTTGTAAAGTACGTGAAAATCTAGAAACGTTATATCGTGTAACTTAAGGCTATAAAAAAAAAGCATACACAGCGTTTCGTACAAAGAAGATGACCTCGGTATTTTACTAAACGAAATACAATTTCGCTGTTTTTCACTATTTTTTCAGAGCGATACGCTCTTCGTTCGGTAACAACGAATTTTGCCTTTCGTTTGAAATTTTTTTTTATATTATTAGAAATGGCACAAACATCACGTCGCTTTGTCAGTGTTGCACTGATCCGTACATATGGAACTACAAACGGACAGCAAAATCTAAATTTAAATCTAGGAAAATCGTGTACTTTTTTTTTGTTTCTAACGAAATTTCATCGTTTCGTCGTGATCAAAAGCCCCAGTTTTATCGGATATTTTTAACGGAACCGTTTTAAACCTGGGAATTAAATTACGTTTCAGTACTATTTCTCGATGGAAGATAAATCAAAAAGTTCGGGGATTAGAAGTGTTTCCAAAAACGGTAAATTCACCCGGGAAGGATAGAAAGAGGAGGGTCGAGGTCTCAACGGGGCAATACCGGCGTACTTTCTGATGGAGTAGGCTCGAGTTCGAGTCCCAGAACAGTTTCCCGAGAGCCTTTCCGGTTCCGCGGCCTCCGCAATTCACCCACTCAAGATCCAAGATACCCCAAATAATTTCCAATTTCCTTTATCGATCTTGCGGAATGATTTAATACGAACTTATCATTTAAACTTTCCCTTGTCCCCTATTAAGTGTGTCAACTAACTCGTTACGCTTCGAACATCTTTTGAATTATCGAAGAAAATTAAATCTTCCCACAGACGTCCGAGTTCGTACCAAAAGACAAATACGAGGTAATTGGTGTTCGTTCATTTTACGAACTTGATATATATATAACACGGATTTTTGATGCATTCCTTTTGGGATTTCTACTTTCTCGAAACGAAAGCTTTGTGGCGATAGATGAGGATAGAAAATTAATTTCTGTAAATTGAGCGACGTCTTTTTTATGAAAAACTTGCTTTTCCCTGCAACAATTCCCTGATGAAACAATCTCTTCGCAAATAAGTTGACACGTTGACGTTTCATTAAATTTTTTTGCAACGATTAAAACAAGATACATTGCGTGGACAAACAAAATTTTCAACAATGCGAATGATTTAGATAGAATTACGAGGAAAATGTGCGCGAGTATAATGAAATATTTTGCGAGGATTAAATGTTATTCCTGTTAAATGCAAAATATATAAAATTTGCGTGCCAGTTAAAGTTTTAACGAATTTCGTCTTCGAAAAAAAATCCCTCGATTTCATTACCACAATACACTACCAATTTTACAAAAGCCAACTTCTCTATTCAACTGAAACGACCGAATCGACGCACCATATGCGTCACGATGTAACATCAAACGCGTAAACACGCGATTATCTTCGACTCGCCAATTCCCCTCATTATTCGAAAAACAATTACAGAGATCGCCGTGAGTTCCCTCCAAGTAATAAAAAAAGAGAAATTGTAAAAAGAAAGGCGACGATGAGGTCGTTACAGAGTGACTCCAGTTGGCGGGGTCGCAATTTACCCGGCTGCCATCAGCTTAATTGGAGTCGGCGTAACTCCGCGGAAACTCTGGCTGGGCTGGCTAGTGAATTAACACCTCGGAGGATCGCGGACTCCACGATCGCGGGCTCCGCATTGGACCGGCCATGTGGAAACTATGCGAGACACCGTGGAGATATCCGCTTGATGTAGCGAAAGATAGAGGCCGCGAAACGGCACGAAAGTAATTTGCAAAGTAAAGGGCCAAAGTGGAAAGTGGCTGGCGAGCTGGCGCCAAACGAAGAACTTAATTGCGCGTTCGCCAATTTCACCACGCTTCCTGGTTAGATGTCGCGGCCTTTTTTCGGATCAATCGTGTCGTGCGTTGCACTTTTGCGCCAACGATTCGTGAACGTTACGGTTCGCTTGCTCGCGGCAGACCTGAAAGTTTGAGAAGAAGCGAAGAAGGGAAAGTGCGACGCATAACGCGATTGATCCCGCTGAACCAAGAGCGACCGCGACATCTGATCAGAAAATCTCTGGAAACTGTACTTCTTCGAAACAGTTAACTTTATGTACCGAGCGTACTTCTCCAAGGGAGACGTAAAAGTTTGAGAAGAAGCGAAGAGGAGAAAGTGCAACGTGCAACATTGATGCAGAAAAATCAAAAGCACGTCGTCTATCGACTACCGTAAATGCTGAAAATCTAAAACTTTCTGCTTGGGTTAAGATGTTTTCGAGTGATAGAGAAATTGACCAAGAAAATCGGAAGTGGGTGAAACGATCCTCGACGATTCGCGTCGACGTTCAAATTTGAACAACGCGTTGTTGAAATGATGTTCGGGATTCGAGTGTCGTTTAACGAGATTCGAATGCGTGCCAACGATGATGAGCTATATGGACGAAGCTCGAGTGCACTCTCAACGTGTGACTAGTGTGTTTCTGATGGTCTAACTTGTTTAATGATGGCACTATCGATCTTTAATGTATTTAGTTAAATGTATTATATATGGATTAGTGTAATCAGAGTGGTACGATGACGGTAAATACGTGCATACAGAGTGTTCCAGTAATTACGATACAACCAGGGACAGTTGATTTTTTGTGAAAAAATAAATGGGAAATATGGAACAACATCATTCTACATGGGATTTTATTTAAAAAATCGATGTTAAATATATTTTGTTTGTTAATTACTGCGACACCTTGTAATATATCAATCAATGAATTAGCAAAAGTCTGCGTTAACGTCGAGGAAGCGCTTGTATATTTTAAGTAATTCCAAGGAACTAGAAATCTGTAGTCCACCACTTTGATTGGTTTGATAGTTCAAATATTGATTAATTAATGAATTTATATAAAAATTTATATAAAAATTTCGTAGAAAAATTATGTATGTTCAATTCCACGAAACGTTCAAAGATATTTCGATTAATCCACGAAGAATAATTTATTAGTAAAATAATAGTAGAGAAATAGAACGAAAAGCGTGAAAGATAACAAGTGCCATCGATAAATAAAATTTTACTAAAATTGATAGATGCATAAGTGGAAGTTCATCCAGAATATGGCAAAATGTGAAATGTTAAAATGTGCAAGTTCCACTTAAGGAGCTTCAATACAGTTCCGCTTATACTTGGAACGGTCTGACCATGTACGGTCTATACTACTGCCGCTTATGGTACTACCTCGACGCACCTATAAACCCTCTAATTTACTTGGCCAAACTTGTACTTTAACCTACACTTCTGCTAAAGTTTTTTATTAGGAAATTTTGCTTCTTATGATCGCTAACGAACTTAATTATAACGGCACATCGTACAAGTATTTCAATTTCTTTTTTTAATCAATAAAAGTGCAGCCATCGTTCGTTGGTAGAACTCGTATAGTAACTTATACTGCTGCTAAAGTTTTTAATTATTGAATTTTCGCTTCGAACGAATTTAATCTTTAACATTGTACAAGCATCGTAATTTCTCTAACAACTTCGTACAATAAATAATTGGTCGTTGTTGGTAGAAGAAAATTGCAGCGGTGGTCAAGAGATTAAAAGATCTCACCAAGGCAGCCTAAGAATTCCTCGAGAGGCAGAATACTTTCTAACACAAGATCCCTTTCCTTCTTCTTCAACTTCTTTCCGAGATAACAATCTGCACGAGCAACTCCCAAATTGCTTCTTAATCCAACCAACTACCAACTGTCGCTGTGGTTCTCTCGAAAAACAAATTCCGCGAAATTTAGCCAGGGCTTTCCAAACGGCCAGTCACGGTTCTTCCGTTAATTAAACCGGAAAAGAAACTCACAGAGAATAACACACGTAGTTCCGGTTATCCACCGAATATCATCGTTCGTCGCTTTCATCACCATGAAAAAAAAAAAGAAAAAAAAGAGAAGAAGAGGAGAAAAATGTCGATCGTTATTTAGGCCAGTCGCATCGTGCTAGACTCTGCCTCAGTCCATGAATACCAGCTCGATAATAATTAACCTAAGTGAACTTGCCACGTTAGCTTTTATCCACGAACAGATTCGCTGCAGGCATCGATCAAATTAGATTAAATTAGATAGAAATAAAAGAAGGTACTCGATACTTTGATTGATTATTATTATTAGTCGATTATTCGTTGATATCAGAATTCAGTTGGTAAGATGACGAAGATTGGAAAGAGAAACGAAGGGATTTAATAATTATCGACTATAATTGATGTTACCAGGATCCGTAAAAAATCTTGAGGCACGCGGTACGAGTAATAATGGAATAAATAAATGGAAACAAAACGAAAGAACGGAAAACAAAGGAAAATTTGGAAATTGTTGTAAAAGAAAGAAAGAAAATTATATGGGAACTTTTAAACGATTTCAATTAACGTTATTGGAATCCAGATGGAATCTTCGGGCTCGCGATATACGTTATAAATTCTCTAAATAAATTAACAATTATAAACGTCTACTTTCAGAGGCGAGTTAGATAATTATTTTATAGAATAATTTCTACCTGAAACATTCCATTATTAAATATTCTATGAAATATAGTTCCTTAAATTTCAAAAAAACCGAGCACGTTATATAGGAAGCTGATCATGGTAAAAAAGAAAAAGGTTTAATTTCACTGAAACTGCGTTTGGAGTTCTCTTAAAAGGCAGCCTTTCGCAAGCAACGACATTCGCTCGCAATTTCGACGCGGAGGCGACACATTTGCAGGAGCATGCACGAGCAAACAAACGCGTACGTTTTCGCGTAGCGTGCCAATTAGCGTAATAATCGAGGTTGCATAATTACACGAGTGAAACTAACGCGAGCATTGGATGGCAGCGTATCCGGTGGAAAGTGGGAGTTGAAAAAGAGGGGAGGGTAGAGAAGCTTTTGTACGAAACTTCGACCGGTCGTTATTTGCATCGCCGCTTATTAACCTTTCTCTTTGAAACGCAGCAGAATTAAACGCGATTTTTCCGTTTGCCTATTTTTCTTCCCTTCGGATTTCCCAAAGGCGATTCCCCGGCGTCGCCGATATTGAACACGTTAAGACGCTAAGAGGAAAATCAACTTCTTTCTCCCCTGTGTACCGACCTTCGAATAAAAATATTGGCTCGTTTAAGCACAATTTTCAAGGCATTACGCGATATCGGCTCAAGGTGAGCCAGGATCTTGAATAACCATCAATCCTTCATCGTGTATCTATACCGCTTGTAGCACGATGCTTTTCTCGATAGTGTTTCCATCTGGATAATTTTCTAGATGTACAGTAGAATTCCATTTACATAGTAAATGAACTTGGCTAATTACCAACTGGCTACGACTAAATAAGGTAGGAGGTGGTTCTATGTGCGAAAGTAAGTCGGACGTGTAGAATAAAATTTGTTGTTTGAAGTTTCGTCGTACGTGAAGTATCGGCCCAGTGTTTTTGATAGATTTAATAGATTTTCAAGTTTGTTTCGCCCAGGAACGAAATATCTTACGAACAAACTTTCTTTCTGTTAATTCATATAAGATAACGTTTTTTCGATTATTCAATGCCGATTCGGCTAATATGTTCGACAGATTTTCAAACTCCATTCTCCTCGAAAATGAAACGACGTGTGAAAAAAATGTCATTCCATACCTTCGACGTGTATTTTTACCTGTTTACCGATTGAATCGCAATTACTGAGATACCTTGTGTAATTATCGGCTGCTCTACTGAAACGAAAATTACTTGGTTTCTTATCACAGACAGTTCCCAGTGGATCCCAGTTTCTCGGACGTTAAATCTTTGCAACAATCGGGAAAAGACGTTCGAACGTGGACGTTAAGTACGCCGACTTAGCTACGTGCTTCCATTATTTCTCGATAAAATACGGCTAAGAAAGGATATTACGCCAGGGGGACACGTTATTGAGGATTCCCATGGAATCACGGGGCAAACGTCTGCCACAGGCAGCGGCCATCCAAAGAGCGTTATCATTTATCACGTAAACGCACCGTTAGCCATTGATACTGTGTGCACCGGCCGCCCAATTCAATCTCATTTCCCTACAGAACAACCTTGAATGGTATTCATCATCTGTTTAAACGCTATATGTTTGATATTCATGGTGTTCCAGGAAATTAATTTGCTTTGGGAAGATTATTTCTGTATTCAAAGTTTCTGTGCAATTCATGTCCAAAACGATGCCCAATTTATTTCTCTATCGAACGTCCTATTGTTTTCAGAGGATTTTTAATAACGAAGATAAAAAATCGAATTTTCCGCATATCGAGTTTACCCGTGAAATTCATTCCTGAAATAACGATGTATCCATTTTTCTACTCAATATCATGTCGTTTTCATCAATGAATTTAATCAAAAGTTACTTCTTCCGTTCCTTTTTTAGCCAACTACTCTTCAGCTGTTTATTTAACAGAAATCCGATATTTTCACAAATTTCTTTTCGCAACCTCCGACGAGTTTAATAAAGATTCCGAAATATTTTCCTATCGAGCATAAAACATCCTAAAAACATCCTAAATAAAGGTAAGTATATAAAAGAAGAAATATAGAACGACGCGATAATGTCAGAAAATGGGTTTGCGTTTAATAAGAGAGACGAATAAACACGTATATGATACGTATCACAGAGCGTATCACGACTGTGGTCAGTATGGTAAACACCCTGAGTAGAAAAATAACCAAAATTCACGATTTATATATATTTGGACATGTATAATTTTGTGAGCTTAGACTAGATTAACCGCGTAGTAGTGACACACACGTAATATGTGAATATGTGAACACGTGTGGAAGTATGTGTGTGCGTAGCGTCTCGAAAAACAGACGAATGTAACTGTTCGCGTGCAAATATATATCGACGAAGATCCTGGAAATCGTTTATTAAATAAATCTCAAATTATTTTACTATGAATTCTAAGTGCAACCATAGCGTTCCTTTACTTTTATTTCGGCGATTGAGATCCACAATTCTCAACAATATACTCGCTGTATACTAAAAGAAAAAATGTGCGAATTTGATTTTATCGAAAAACGAAAGGTCGTATAAAAGAATCGTATTCTACGTCTGCGATTAACTTTTTCACGTAGAATCACTCCATTTGTCGATTACGCCACGATTACTGAGCAGCCAGTGTAATTATCGAACAGCCAAGTCTCCGATGGAAACGAAGTTTCGAAGAAAATCGAAGGGTAGCTTGGAAGGATCGAGGAATTGGAAAGGGCGTGACGAAATCAGAACGTCGGCAAAGTAATTGGATCGGGAAGGTGACTGGTCAAATTTGGTTGCAACTAAAGTGGAACTGGAACGTTCCATTGAGTGGTATTTCGAACGTTCCGCCGTAAGAATCGTCAGCGTAAGTGGATGGGAAAGATTTTCCAGGTTTACAGGAAATCGTCGAGTACCAGTTTCAAGGGTTTGTTTCGTCGATATACATTTAGAGAATCTTCATAGATTTGGGGGATGTTGAGGGACCGTTTCGATAAGTGCAAGGGTCTCGACTGGTCTTTATCTGAATCTCCAGCCCATTGTGAACGATTGTCACACAATTCAGGATATTTCGAGGGAGCGGAATCTATGCTTGGGTCGAGCGTTCGGAAATCTCTCGAAAATGCAAATTTTATGGACCACGGGTAATACTATCTTATTCGAAACTGGCCAGGTTAGATCATACGAAGATAAACAAGCGACAAGCAAAATATATGTGAAAGTTCAAATGAATTCCTCTTTGAATTTTCGTAGTGTATTTTCTATTTTGTTTTGTGTGTATTTTTTTACGTATTTCTTTCTTATATCGCGATGTACCGTTTTATCAGAATTTCTTACAAAGCGAACTGTTTATTTCGAGGACTTCAGGTTGCCCACGTAACATATACAAACCAAACCATCTCTCCTTCTCAAAATGTTAAATCTCATCACAAGAGTTCAGTTCCAAATATGCTAATAACCGTACTACGTAACAACCACTCGGAACAAGTTCGTCAAACTGCGATTAAATAATCTTCGTCTCTTCGTGTTGCATTTTGCAACGTCCTAAAAGTTTCTACGACTCTTGGTATATCTGAATTTACAATCTGCATACAAATACAAATGTAACGTATTGTGCATATAATTATACTCGCGGTAACTCATATAACTTTCGTTTAGAACACCAAAGAGCTCGTTTCATTTTATTCGGCACGTTGAAAGGCGAAACGTGAAACAGGTAAAGCACGGTAAACACAATTGTACAAAAATTACATCAACCAGGTACACGTTTCTCCATTCCTCATTCCCAGTATTCCTTAGATTTTCTATTTCCGATTTTTACTTTTTCCCAGATGAAATATGGAAAACTTCTTTCTGCTGATTCATTCTCTCACAGATTTCAGTATTCTCTATATAAATCTACGCTCTCGTGGTGCGTTGAAAAAATATAGTAATTATCGAACGTTTCAGAAATTGTTTAAGTAAATCCAACATCGTTCAAGTTAAGAAACGCGTACAATTTTCAACCAGGTTTTTTCGCTTTGTATTTGAAAGGCGACATGAAAAAAGTGTCAAAAATATCGCTTTTGGAATACGAACCACGTCACTATTTGCGCTTACTGTGTGCACTTTGAAAATTAACAGCCTAGAGCTACGAACTTCCAGTATGACCTAATTTAGCAAGTTTTCAACAATTCTACGAAATTACTGGATACTCGATACCGTAAAATACAGGTAAGAGAAGGTCGTCGTTTGTTGCAATCAGAAATGGTTGAAAGAAGAATAAATAAGCTACAAGATACTCTAAAAGTCAGTGTAATATTCCACGGTTAAGTTTGACCACAAGAGTCCAGTTTCGAATAAGTTAATGATCAAACTGTTCCAAGGAGTCCTGTACTTACAGGTAAGAGTTCTTCTGGTCCCAGGAAACTATCTCCGTGACGACAAACCGGCCGGAAGTTAGAGCGAAGCTCCTCGTCTTGCCAGAGGAAACGTTGGTAATTGCGACTGCGTGCCTCCAGTAACTCGCATCGTGTTGCTTCTGTGGCAGAATCGTAAGGAACGAATCGCCATCATCCGTGAACATCGGTGGTTCGAACTGCTCGACCCATCCATGTCTCTCCGAGTGCTTCAGCGCCTGAAAGATGAATATTTCATCCCGTTTCCCATCCATTGCTCCTCTTCCCATGAAAACGGTCGCGAAAAATTGCGCATCGTTCGATTCCACAGTATCCTCTTTCCATGCATCGTCGAGGTACTCTACCATTGATGAGCGAATCCAGAGGATTATTTTGCGATTTTAGACATTCACGGTGACTTGTGGGAGAGAAATCGAAAAGCAAAAGCGGTTTAACCCATTCCACGACACGATATCTACGAATCGTGGGAAATATTCTTTCTAAGTATTCGAGGGATTTCGAAATTCTTACGATGACGGCTGTAGGCCAAATCTTTTGCTTCGACCCGAAACTTTTCTATTTCATTTCGCGCAATATTTGCGCGATATCTATTCTACGCCATCTTCTTTTCTTGGTTGCGAAATACTATCTGGCGACGCATACGGTGCGTCGTTGGTAGCAAACGAGTTACAGGAAATGGATTGGGAAATTTGTACGAAGAGGATTTTCGAAGAAAATTAAACTTTCTTTGTTTTAAATCCGAGTAAGAAATTATTGGCATGAAATTCGTCTGAAATGATCGGAAGTAACGATTACCTGGTGATAAAGCTAAGAAAACAACGAAAGCCAATAATTGCTTGCAATTAAGATTGATAATAAAGATTACTAATAATAGAAATTACGAGGATAAAAACGTTGCAGGTAACCTTCAGTCGGACTCGCCGTCGCTAAACTTGCCCGTGAAACAATAAACGAAATAACACCCTCTTGACCAAGTTGGGCTTCCCCATCCCCGAAGCCTCGTGAATTAAACGAATAGCGATACTTCCAACAGCAGCGCCAATCTAATTAAACCGAGAAACTTCGTCTTTTACGGACGATAAAACCGTCGTGAAATTTTAAAGGAAAACCACGCGACGGATCGCCAATTCTTATTCATTTTGTTGGCGTTGTCAGCTTGGACTAGCAAAAAATCGGCAAACCTGACAGACTTATCGAAATTATGTCTTCTTGCGGAAAAAAGAAATTAATTGAATTACAGTGGCGTGCGAAAGTTTTCAACCGGATAGATTCTTCGTGTATTGCAAAAGTGGTATTTAAAAGAATTTTAAGCCATATTATATAGCTATGTAATACCGCTTGTGTATTATATTTCCTTTTACTTATCATTATTTAAAATTCTATCAGATACCGTTTTTCGAATATAAAAACTTATTTAGTCGAATGATTTTGCACACCATTGAAGAAAAACTCGTTGAAATTTGAGTTTCAACTATCCCTTCGTACAAGTTAAATTAAAACTTCAATACATTTTACTTGTTTAAGTGTCGCAAGTACCGCGTACTATATCCAATGCGAATAATGTAGAAGATTCATAATAAAATAATTGAGAAATAAAATAAAAATTATTTTTAAATATGATAAATAATCTCAATTGTTATTAAATATCTGTATAATATTGTATACGTACGGTGGTGCAATTTGGCAATGAATCGTGTACGTAACAGAAACGGAAGTACGCCTCGTTCTGCACCCTGTTCATCCAGGTCGCGTACACGAGATTGTCCGTAGGAAAAGCAACGGCAGATAGAATCCGTTCCTCGGAGGCTAACTCGTCCGGATGTTCGATTTCAGTTAAGCTCACGTTACCTTGGACCACCTTTTCTAAGTCGACGTAAAACAGCTTCACCGTAGGATTGGTCGTGCCACTCTGAAACAATAAAATTACTGGTCAACCTGCAGTCAATCCTCATTTTCTTTTATTAAATAATAACGTTCGACAATCGTAAGTTGCTCGTTCTTATCTTTCTATAGAAATTATACAATTTTACAAAATCTCATATTTTACAAACAATAAACGGTAAAAGCCGAAAGTAAATTTTGAAGATAAGCTACAGACGAACTATCCCTTTCAAATTATAGAAATTCCGAGCAACGCGACGATTCTCCTTTACTTTCGAACTTTGAAGTCGATTAGCGGAAACGTCACTCAGACGTGAACGGACGTTGCGTTTTTTGGTATTTTCATTGGAGAAGAATTTCGGTAAACTTGGTAGCTCGATTCTCTTCAACTTCCGTGAAAGCATGTGTATGATTTTAATAAAATTAAGACGCGTCCATTGCGTCGCCGTGCGCTTATCGTCCGGATTATTGGAATTCCGTCGCGTCGAACGTAAAAGACGCATTCGCCATCGAACTGATAAAACTTCCATCGCGATTAAAACGCGACAACTATGCCAGCCATCCGAATATTGAAGCCTCGCGCAAAAATCGTAGATTATATATTAAGCAACGTCGTCCTCTACAATCATATTCAACGAACATGTATTAGCGAATTTCTAAACGCTTCTATCGTTCTCTTTGCTCGGAAATGTCGCGAGGCTCCCGTGCAATACGATTTCACTGCTGTTAGAAAACGAACGTAGGATGAAACAGAAAAGAGTGTACGTTCTGCTGCGCGGATATTAAAGAACGAACGACATAAATCCCAGCGTTTTCCTATTCGACGCACGAAAACGAGAATTTAACCAGAATGTCATATCAAAATTGAATTATTCCGCCTGTAATTAGCTTCCGTGAAAATTCAAGCGGGATTAAAATTCGAGGGGTGGTTATAGCCTGGAAAAGCGTTTGATCGATTGCCGCCACTTTTTCCTTGGGTAATCGAGCAGTCGCCGTGGCAAATGATGTATGTACACAAGTGGCCGGAAAATAAAAAAAAGACAATTATTTTTGAGTAGGAAATGACATACGCTTCCGGTGAAATGTTTGGAGCAGCCTTTGCATTTTAAATGATACGAATATTTCGCGTATCTTTAGGAGAAATAAGAATATTATCGTTACAAGTGTCGATTATAAGTATAATTAATTACAGTGTCGATATAATAGCAATATCACTAGTAAAATATTTATTTATATATGCAAGTCATTATTTCTTTCGAAATTCTAACGTGCTCTAAACTTTTGTGCGGAAATGAAATGAAACTTTAATGCGCTGTTCGCGATCTCTTAATAATGGAGCTTCTATAGTTGCCTTCTATGATGATATTTAAGCTATTAAAATTTGAATTTAATCAACAAATTGTTTAAGGTGGCACGAACCAGTGGCAAATTATTTTTATCGTTCTTGTGAATTTTTTCGTCATTTAAATTATGTTCTAGTAGATTTAAGATTTCAGAGTTAATAAAATTCGATGCAGAAATTAATCTATACGAAACTAAATTAAAGCTACGATTAATTAAGACCTCAGTAGACGAACAGATATGTTTGTTAGAAATATCTCTGAAAGGGAAATATTTCAACAACAATATTTTAATGAAAGGCGTTCATTGTTCGATCTGTGATTTCATAAAATTTTTTCGGGCAATGTTGTGACGTATAAGGTCGTTCTCTTCAGGATGTAATTAAAAATTCACGAAATATTTTCAAATGGTTTCGAAACGATGACAAACAACGAAATGAAATAACGCATTTATTAAAATCTCGCTACGGACCCGGACATAAAATTTCCAAAATGTTGCATGTTTATGCGCGGTCGATTGAAATGAAATCGTGTTTCATATTTCGCGAGTGACTCCTTAAAATGCGATAAAAAATCGACGATAACATCGAAGTAACACTTTCCAGCAATTTGAATGGTGGAAAACAATCAAGAAAATAATCGTCCAATAAAGAGAACAAAGGCTGAAATTATTCAAAGTACAATATTTACAATGTTCAATGGTCGAGGCAAATTTTTACTTGAATTTCATCTTTGGTCAGATTTTCTTGATTACATTAAAAAAAAAAAAAAAACAAAAAATGAGTTTGCATAAGATTCGCTGACGCTTTTCTCTTTTCTATTATTCTAACGCATTTTTTGTAGCTTAATAAAACAATAACTTCACTTCATTTAACAAAAAGTAGTATGAACGTTCCTTTGTTTCATTGCGCGATGAGAACGAATAGGAAATGAATAACCAAAAAGAAAAAAGACAAATAAATAGAAGGTGAAAGGGGAAGAGGAAAGCAAAGGAATTTGGTTTATAAATGGCCAAGTGAACGATATTTTTCTAGAAAACGGGCCATACCGTGGTTTACCGCAAATCAACAAGACTATGGCACCGAAGGGTTGAAAAATGCATAGGGAACGACGGCCGAAATAAAAGAGGGAAGAAATATGTTCGAGACTCCCGAGCGGAAAAAACAGAAAGGAGAGGATACTTTAGATTGGGCAGCGTTTGAGAACGAGGATCGAAAAAGGCAGATGGAGCGTAGAAAAAAGGGGTAGCTGAAAGCAAAAAATCAGAGGGGCAATTGGATAGGAAACGAGTCAATGCGCCTGAAATTTATTATGGGGAAATCGGTGAGCATTGTTCGAAATATATAAGCCGCGTCGAACCGTGGAATTACTGATGCTTCCAGCGATTATTACGCCGCATTCTCGCATTCTAAAATTCGACGATATAATCATCTATTGTTCGATACTCCACTTTTTCATATTGAATTTGTCAGGCAGGATAATTTTTGATTAACACCGAAGAACGACTTTCAGCATTAGGATCAACGTTTTTGCTAAAGTTGGATTAAAGAAAATCGGCAAACCAACTCGTAATACAATAAATTCCATACATTTTATATAAGTCAACTTCCAACAGCGTATTCACAAATAAAGCTGACGCAAATATCGATTCGTCTGTACCTTAATCAAACATAAAGCCATCTCATTATTTTTTACTTTCATTATCGATATAATTTATAGATACCAATCTACCCCTGTAACTTCCTTAAACAAAAACCTAGTCCACTATTTTCATTGCATATTTTTCTTACAATTTCTTCTTTCACTAAAACATTCACTAACTTTCACTAAAACATTTACGCCTTTCTATTTATACAACATATTTTCCCCTATTTTCATGGAACCTACACTACCGCCGCTCTACGGAAAAAAATGGAGAGAATATACGGCGTATTTAAAAAAGGAGCGAAGCGAAATTTCGTAAATTTTATTTCCCATGCACGTGGCAACGCTTCGAATAAACGTGCAACTACAATTTGATATTTACTTTACCGCGTCCTAACATTCCGACCGCTTTCATTTCGCTTTTGTAGAAGGCTCGAAGGCAAGAATACTCACGAGCAAACAAGGTACTAGCCTTTCCATGATACTCGAGAATAAAGCGTCCTTGTTGCAACATTCATCGAAACAAAGAAAAATGCAGCTGGGAGGCAGGAACGAAACGCGTCTCGTTTCGCGAAATCGAGCGATCTTCCGTCTGGTTAAAATCGACGAAGCCATGGACGAGTGAATCGGCGGAGAAAAAATCATTTCAGAACAGGAAGAAAGCGTGCCGGCGCGGTAAGAGACGTCGCCTCGGGGAAGGTGTATCGGTCTAGGAAATAGAAATTTAAATCCTCCTCGGTATCGAGGCCTCGAATCCTCTCTTCTGCTTTCTCTCTCTCCCCCCCCCCTCTGCCGTCCGTTAGATTGGTCCTTTAGCCATTCTTTATCCGTTTGCTTTCTTTCTTCTCCTCAATCTTCTCTTCATTGTGCAATCTTTGTAATCTTTAAATGGACTCTTTGCTCCCACGGACTTGAGATTCGTGACGAGTATCAAAGTAGGCCACTTTGTCCGCCGGAAAATGAGTTTTCGCGGACACGTACTTGGAAAAAAAAAGAGAACGCATCGAAGATGTTGGTCGAACGACCACCGGGAATCCTCGCCGTCCCCATTTTTTCCCCCGTCAAGAGCTTTTTCCCCGTTTTACTTCCGTAGTTGCTTTTTCTCCTTACCGGTTCTGTTATTTGGTTTTGTTACAGTTTTTCTTAGCACTGGATTTCTGGGTTTGTTAGTATGCACGCCGGAACGCCTGTTACTTACTTCTTCACGTCAGAATTTCGCCGTTTCATCCTTCGGTATTGATCGAATCCGTGGAACATTGTTCGGGTCATTTAAACTCGGTTTAAAATGTATCCTCCGAGAGGCGCGAAATTCCATCCATGAAAATTTGTACAAGTTTACCTCTTTGAAAATCGAGGTAATTATTTCTGAATTACGGAGACTTCTTTCGCTTCTTGGATTATCAAAATGTTTTATATAATACGAACATGAAAATTTTCCATGGTAAGTGCCCAAATTTTAGGTTGTTCCAATTATAAGGAAATAATAGATGCACAACATCTTAACTTTCATATTAATTTATCGAATTATGTATGACCATAGGAATAGAAATAGAACAAAATTCGATGAAATAATATAAAACAAAAGGTGTGCGTCCTCGGTGTACATTAACATTTAATCGGTGTACTCACTTTTACGCTCTTTGTATCCAACTAATCGTTTCCTTCTTCTCAACTAAATCGAAAGATTTATCACGATTGTCGCGTATTATCAATAAAGCATATACCAATAAAGTAGCTGGCGCTCACTTAGTTGCATTTTAATTCTCTTTATTCATATCACTAAACTTCAAACTTAGCTCGCAAACGATCGCTTCTTGGATCGTATCGAATGAAAAGTTGATAGCGCAGTTTGTCTCTTGCCAAACAAAGCTTAAATACACGATCCGTCCCTTGTCTGAATTGCAAAGGATCCACGAGTACTAGGCGTAAGGAAGCAACCCCATTAAAGAGGAACGACGTTATTCATCGCTCAGGTAAACTTGCAGCAGCTTCCTCACCGGGCAATATTTGCCGTTGTCCATCACCGGCATCAATCCTGCCTTCTAAAAACCCATTAAAAATTACACAGGCGTTAGCTTCTGCCCTCTTCGACCTTATGCTGCTTCCCTTTCATCTCTTTCATCGTCAACTCCGACCGAGCCTCTGCTGCAGCAGAATTTCGGAGATCCCTGAGAATTCTTCAGACTTCAAGGTAAAATTTACGCTGCGAAAATTGCGCGGAGATTCTCGTGTATTCGACTTGCGGATCTCTTCGAAATCTTCGATTCCTTCTGTGCGATGCCAGAAACAGTCTAGCAGAAGGGAGGAACAATTTTTCTCAATCTTCGCTAAATGGATCTTTTTTCTTTTTACCAGCATACGTGTGTGGAATAGTTGCATTTCCATTCATATCTTTCTGTCACTACTTTTATAGTCTAAGTTTGATAAAGTTCAGAGAACTTGGAATGCATAGAAGAATGTTCCAAACTATTTCTTTGAAAGCAAGGAAATTTTCTTTTCTTTGATTTTTGTAGCAAGCTTCTGCGAAACATTTATCGTTCTAAACATGCACATACGGACTGGATACGTGTATTTTGATGCTTATCTCTTTGAGGCTGACGATTATAATACAATTCCACCATTTATACAGCTTAATTAAGTAATATGTTTTTTTTTTATTATGAAACATTTTATTCACTCGTAATAAATTTTAAGAAAAGAAACAACGTATACAGTTGTGGAAGAGAAAAATTCACTGCACCACACAATTCGCCAACCTTAATAACGACAGTGTTAGCAACTCACTAATGCGTTTTGATTTGTATAAATTTTTCTTTTCATTTATTTACGCATTTACCTTCGGTGCATAGCATTGTCAACTGAATAAAAAAAATTCTAAAAATTAAACTGTCTGACTACGAGTAACTTCAACTTTTCGAGGTGTGTTAACATATCCAACTATGCATAAAAAGCTAAGCAAAAAGTGGGACTGTTTTTAATCCAGTTAATGAAATAATGAGTATATACATTTCCTGAAGAATTAAACGTAAGATTCTACATAAAGTTGAAGAAGGATTATCGAGTTTAATAATTACAGAAAAAAATCAAAAGCAACGATGCAAAATTCCAGAAAATTTCAAGCAGTTACGTTTACTAATAAAAGTAGAGTACAATAGAAAAGATCAAACCAAGCTACTCAGACTGCTAATTGGACACAGAAGACTAACGCAGAAATTTCTATTACAACGAGAAGCTGCTCCGTGTTGCGAACCCTGCGACCTATCGCTTACAGTACACCAGGCGATACTAAATTGCGCAAAATTAAACGAATCACGTAACAGAGTCAAAATCCCCGAGCAACTCAAGAAAGTATGTTCAGTTTGAAGCAAAGTAGAGGAAATCTCTTGAAATTCAATAAATCGACGCTACGCAACATTGCGTTACTTACGTTAAAGTACATATATTATTGTAGCATCTACTTACTAATTAATCGAATCCAAGTGTATTAAATTTCATATCACGAGTCATAGTGCTCTTATACGACTACAAAAATTTCATGCTACGAAAACGAGCTGTATAGAATCCGATAAAAAAAATTTGTTGGGAAATGAATTCCTTGGAAGACTGCGAGTCGATACTTTTTCGTAGATACTTTTTACTCGAAAATGAAAATCATTCGCCAAGTTTTTCCACGGAGTACTTGGCTTATAGAGTCTCCATAATTGATACATAGTAAACGGTGGCGACTGACGGCCACATTTCGCAAGTATGCTCGGCCACGTACATATTTCATACTCATCCGTCACGGAGATTAAGTGGCTGCCAACACGTGGTTATCCTCGGCAACGAAGCAATTTTCAAACCAACCACCTCTCTCTCTCTCCCTTTCTTTCTTCCTCTGTGTAACTTAATAACAATCTTTAACTACCTCGTGGAAGACCAAAGAAAGTCAAAGAAGCTTTTTATAAACCGAAAAGACAAATGAATCAGCCTGATGGAAAAGACTTAGGGAAAGAGTAGCACCTCGAGGGCGTTGTATGCAACATGGTTACACAGGTCGGTGAGCTTTAACGATGAAACGAACAGCGTTGTCAACCACGCTACGATTGTGCGAGTTAAATCGTGTAAGTTGAAGTTGCCTAGAAAAGCGGACTCGTTAGAAGTTGCAATGAAAAGTAAGTGGAGTTAACGGTGGGCAGTATGTAATTTCTATTCGGGACTCGTCCCTATTCGTAATTGGGACATTCAAAATGAGACGTTCGATGGAGGACACTGTAAATTTGACAAATCGATAGAAAATTGTCTTTTAGAAGCTCTTTTGGGGGTTCAATATCGTAATAAATATGTTGCCATTTATATATAAGATCATGAGTTACATTCAAATGTATTTTAATAAAATTTTCCCGCTATCAGACACGAAAGAACGCACACTCATCGGATAACAAATACTAACAAGCTTGAAAAAATGAAAAAAGAATAATTCTGCGAGAAAATTTGTGCTTCGTGGTATTCCTTTTTTCAAACCATTCAAACGGTATCATAAAAGCTTTTCATTTCATGAGAAACAAGGTTATTTAGATGGTCTCTTTCGTCTCGTTCGGGCAGTCTGTCTGTAACAAAGTTAACTTAAAGTATCGTCACGTTGCACGAAATCCTAGCCGAGTTAATTGTTCTCCTCTAATTTATTATTAATTAATTTCCCTAACAATGTGAATCAACTACGATGCCTGTACAAAGTCAGCAGGTGTTCTAATACTTATGAACTAGTTGTACCTAACTTACTGGACCTGGTTGTCATTTAAACGACGCGTCCACGAGAAACCGGTGGTTCTCTGGTAGTTTGTTAACGAAACGAAAAAACCAGCGACCAGAGAAAGGGAGAGAAAAAAAGAACGTTTCAACTCGAAGCATTAAATAGACACGCAGCTTTCAGTTAGCTCGCGGAGTTTCGCAGAAAAGACAAAAATTAGAGCGACCTTTCTCGCTCTCTCTCCCTCTCTCTCCCTTTTTCTCTCTTTGTTTTCCTTCAACCGGTAAAATAGCCGGGGAAACTGGCAACACGAGCGGATGATATTAATTCCCTGGTGTTTTGTTTCGGTTGCTTGGACCCTTATTTTAACCCACGGAGAAACATGCACGTGGACGAAATATCCAACGGATTCAAAGTTTTTCCGATGTAATCTCGCGGTGGGTATGCGTAACTCGCACGGACGATATCAATCTCTTTTTTTGTTGCTGTTTCGAGAAACGCCAGTACCCAGAGATGCTTCTGTGTCAGTTGGTCTTTTAATATGTACGCGGAGTTTTGGTAAAAAAAGAGCCAATGGCAACATCATCGAAAATTGTTCGATTTGTAGTACGAGGTAGATTCAGGTAGGTCTGAAGGTGAAAAAAATTTCCTAGAAAGAGAATATCAAAACAAATAAAAATACTCTAGAGTGAACAGATATTTTTAATGATTTTTAATCCTTCGACCGTTGTTGGCGTCCATAAACACTGAAACATAAGATTTGTTGTGTTTCACGAGTAAGTGCTCCTTTATTGTCTTTTTTTTTTAGCACAGATATGTCTGGATCGCTTGGTGCGACGTTTTCCAATACGATAAAACGTTCTTTGTAATTTGGAGTCTAAATTGAAAAGAAATTAATTCAATTCATATATTACTTGTAGCATTTTCAAGAAAAAAGCAAGTAGACGCTGTTTAAATCGAGTGAATATTAACAGCACTGTCAGAAACTGTAAAATAACGACCATAATATATCTGGAACAACAAGCCGAATACTTTATATCTGTGCGTAGATTTCCAAAAGAAATAACGTTCAAATTTCTAGCAATTTCATATTCCATATTTCTTTCTGAAAGAAATAACGTTTACGCTCTGACAAAAAGGTGATCTGAAGCACAGAACAAAAATTTTATTTCATGGTGGTTGGACTATAATAAAACAGTTTACATTACGTTTAAATTCACAGTATTGAAAATTCTATTGAAAATTCTAATCCAACCATTTCTAATCCATTAACCAAATTTCAACTTAAACGCGATTCTATTTAAAACGTCAGTACCTTGAATTCCTTCCACATTTCATCCTCTCTTAACTCCTATAAAGCTTTCTGCTTGAAATAACCGGAAAAGGAGCGAAAGCTGACCGAAGACACGTACGCATATTCGTTGCACGCTCGCTTTTCGCTTTGTGCATGCGTCAAATTATTTTCTAAAATTCGATGCAGTGTCTAGAAAGCACAAAAGCTACGCGTCTTCAAGCGTCAACCCAGCTAGCGTAGTCTTCGTATCCGCGATAGCGTGAAACATCAAACAGAATGCGAGACAGGCCGCAACAAGATTCTTCCTTTGGTTAAATTTTCTTTCGGGTTACACGGAATTTCTGACTCTTTAATGACGTAACTTTGCATTAAGCTCGGATTACGTTCAATATTATTGTTATTAATATTAGTGTCCATAATGTTAAATAACATCATAATCAAAGAATGTGTTGTTTATGGATAAACATAAACAACGACGAATTATGTTTATAGAAATAATATCGTGACAAAGTGTACTTTTAATTTCTTCGCTACGTTAGGCATATCAAATTCATACATTTTGCGACCTCTATGAGTATGCACATTTTTTTCAGTTCCTTTTTGAATTTTTATTATCATCATAACGTAACTGACTGTTTAAATGGAAACTCTCGGGAACTCTGATGGAAATTTTTTTCCTGCTACACGAAATAAGTAGATAAATAAACGATTCTGTAGGCGTAAACTGTAGGTTCAAACCATCCTGTAATTTTGATTCCTCTGCGTCAAAAGGATATTATATGGCATTGCTATGTAGTGTATTTCTAATACAAACTGGATATTCTTTATTTTTTAATCAAATCCATTCGCAATCGCGACTTGGTTGAAAAATGGATTTCTCGTCGTATTTATTCTAAGAGAATGTTAAAAGTTACGTAAAACTCTGTTCCTTACTAAATGTCGGCACAATATCCGACGAAACGGCAGAGAGGATAAATAATCTTTGCGTGTCACTTAAGAAAAGTTGGAAAGCTCGTTCCCGGAATCCACACTGTTTACTCAAACGCCACCGTGTATGGTTACTCAAAGAAATAAATATTCAGGATATTTGAACCGAGCCAAGGAGCAGAGAAAATATTAACAAAGATAGAACAAATAGGCTCTCACGTCGAATTCTCTGACATTAAATGTCAGGAAAACCGCGCATCATATGCATCTCTTAATCTCTGTGCCAAATCCTCTTTCAAATGCAGCACTGTATAACATGCGAACGTTGTGTACGTGTGTGCGAACGTGACCAGCGAATTTTGATTTTTGCTTCGAATCCTCGTTCAAATTCCGCACTGTGCAACGCCTTGAAACTACTATTTTTTGACTCTACTCGACAAATATCATACGCTATAAAGAAAATCATAAATTCAATGTACCCCGAAAACGAAGTCGAGCCAGTCCTTATCTGCATGCAGTTTTCCATGCGAACGCTTACCTTAGGATAATGGATCGAGATCGCGGACGTGTACTGGAACGTCAGGCTTCCTGGGTAGCCGTAAAACGGTATCGTTATGATCGGTGTATGGGAGTCGTCGAAGTAACCGAAGGCCAGTTTACTGCCGCTTGGAGAGAACCATAAAGCCTTGTTCGAGCCGAACACCTCCTCTGAAATGGAACGAACAATCGTTAGACCGCGGTTTACGATAACATGCTACATACATATTGTTTGCGGTTGTTACTCGTGCGCACACAGTGTACAAGCTTGGAATTCTTTGATTCAAACGGAGTGAATGTAAGTGTGATTTATATGGTGCATTTGTTGCGATGAATTTATCCATCTAGCGAATTAAACTAGCAAAGCGGAAATTTCGGAATTTGAAATCTACGCTTATGACGAACATTCCTAATCTTTTTACCATTTCTCTTCTTTCCCTTTGACCAATATTGTAAAATAACGATCTACTTGATTTAATCTATAATGCACAATATTTAGAAATTATATATTTCTACGAGAGTTGGCAAGAATTTGAATATCAAGTTTCGCAGCGATTGCAGTCGATCGCCTCTTTAATGTAAATTTTCTTCTGTTTCAGGCTAAAATTCCCGATATGTATTTCGTTATTGGAGTAGTTTGCGATCGCGATGTTTTCATTAAAAAGTTATCGTTTATTTGATACGATACATATGTATGACTTTGGAACAGACATGCTTGGTGAAAACAATCTACCATATCGCAGCCATATCGTTTATTCAAGAAAATATTCTTCTCGCAGTACGGCCGTTTCTACGAGAAAACCGAATTCGTATAAACGAATTCGCTGTTCACTGCCGGAAATTATTCTCTTAAATCGTGCTCCTTTAACGGGCAAACAGAAAGGAGAACACACGAAGACGAGGAATTATATTCGACGCGAGACATCGTTCGAAAAATACGTTTCTCTGGAGAGCGTTTCAACTGTCCACGAAAGAAGTTTACTCAGAAAAATATCTTTCTCTCTTGCAACAAGGAAACGCCATATTCGCGGTACACTTCGCCTTTTCGTGTAATTATTCTCGTTAAATAAACAACTAGACGACGTACGAAAGTAAAGAGAAGAGATGAAAATAAAACCGGGGATGAAACACGAGAGGAAAAGTTTATATTGTACAATGTGTGTTAAAGAAAATGTGTGAGATATTTAAAAGGCATGACGCTAGAAATCAAGGTAACGAGAAGAGTTCGTATATAAAAATGTCGTTTGAGGCTTATTTTTCAAGACAGAGAATTTAATCTTGCTAGTAGTGCGAGTCAATGAATCAGCCGACGAAGCTTCGTCTCTATTTCATTACTCGCGTTTCGTGCTTTTCGCTCTGGTGGATAAAATTCGGGTCAAATTTTAGCAACGCGTAATACTCGTTAAAATACGTACAAAGACCTTAATGAACATGAATCAAAGTGGCTGATTAATTTCTATATTAATTTTAATACAAATATTAATTTACATAATTTTTCATCTGCATATTTATTATATTCGGTTATCCCGTAAGTAATGCTATTTTTCGAAAGTGTTCGGTTTCAAACATTGGCAATTTTCGTCTAATAACCGGAATTTTAAAAGATTGGAATCGAAAGCTTAATAGAAGCAGGCAATAAATTATGAAACATACGGAAAAGTTCATCACTGATCGATTGTTAACTGGTAATCTTTCATTACATCTGATATATGAGAACGATTGTATTAGTTATAGAATGACCTGATATATAATAATATAGAAAATATTCTTCGATTTAAGCATACGAATATCTTTTTCTCTCACTGCGAGTGATATTAATTAATATCGATTTGATATCACGATCGGCGTTTACTAAGCTTCCCTGCATATTTCTACGAATGGAAATTCTCCAAATATGATTCTTTTTGAAACATCCTGTATGTACAAAGATGCGGCTCACAGAGAAAAGCATTTTCTTGCAGAAGCGTGACCGCTCAAACGTCCGTTTTAAAACGCATCTAAGTAATTTCTTCGAAATAACTCCACCGCTGAGCTCGAAGGCACTTCACCTTTTCTACCTTTCGTCCTTTATATATATATATATATATATTTTTTTTTTCTTTTTATATTTTACGGTGCACGCTGGCGTAAGCCAGAAAGGAGTTCGCCGCTCAAACAGCGTTTATCGAACGAAACCCAGTGAGAATTCGCCGCAGCTTGCGATTTTGGCTTTCGCACGCGGCGTCGTTAACGTTCTGCTCTTTTCCTCGCGCGATTTCGTCAACGCTCGCACACGTACCGAAAGATGAAAGCGTAAAAAACGGCTGGAAAGATCCTGTCAAAGAAGATAGGGTGAATTGGCCGAATTTGTGAATTTTGAATGCGGTTCGTTTCGGTGTGACAGGAATTCGGTAGAATGCGGTGAATTTTTCTGAAAATACCGCGACAGTGTTTCGTAAGAAAGAAGCGGGAGAATTTTGAAAAAAAGACAGTCACGACTTTAGGTTAAAGTTGCAAATTTGGAAAATATTTAAAGAAAAAAGAAACGTTTCTACATATTGCTACGAAGAATTTAAAGTATTTTTAAATATTCTCTTCGTAGTGATACAAATTTCTGACTTTTCTTGACTTTGGTTCGATTATCGCGAATTTTTTCGCAAAAATAATTTCAACAAGCAAAATGTTAAATTAAGTGTCTAAAAAGCCGCAAATATTTTGAAACGCTAGAAACAGAAAGGCAAATAGATCTTTGAAAAAACTTGCTATCAAGAGAGTATAGAAATATTGCACACAAAATATTGATTCCAAATAAATGCAGAAATTTTTAACGAATTATTAATAATCCTTTAATTAAACGCATTTTACAAGGAATACCAAACAACATGAAGTATTTTTATATTCGTTTATAAAAGCGAAACACCTCTGTTTGTTCCGTATGATCATTAACATAATCAAATAACAGTATGAAAATTGACATATTCATATTTAGAAAAAATAAGTATTTGAGCGAGTAAGTATACATTCTATATGATATAAGCTATTAAAACACTGACAGCTTAATTCGTGGTGTAATTAAATCCCCTAATCAACAGTTGGATTTAAATCGCCGAAAAACTCATAAATGCTAGAAGAAAAAGGCTGGTAGAAAAATTATTCGACTTCAATCATGACGCGTAATTATCTTTCTGATAACCAATTTATCTTTCTCTCTCTCTTTCCTTTTCTCTTTCTATCTGGCTTGCCTTTTCCGCGAGTTTCTTTGAACGATTCCCGGCTAAAAATTCTGGAAACCTCATCGCAGACGACGCGCCTTTGGTAAAACGTAAGCCACGGGACACGTTTCCTGACTCTGGCCCTGATTACACTGGCCGGTACTTTGTAATTTCGATTCCCGCGATATAAATGCAATGCCATTTATGCACCACCTTTCTGAAGGGCTTTTGTATAACTTTTACCCCCGCAATTTCACTCCGCAAACCCCGCGGCCATTCGCCCTATTACGCAAGCCAGGTTTTTCAATATCCTTGCAATAAATTCTTGATCAATAGCCCCGGTGTCTTTTTAATCTATCCATACGGCAGATAAAAGGGGTAGCTTTCAAGCCCTTTGTGATAAAATCGACAGAGTCTATATATTTTCGAAAATTCCCGCTGGAATTTCCATTCCAGTGAAACTGTGTACCTGAAAAAAAAGAGCGATTCAAATAGAAATTAAAAAATCAGGGAATTATTCTGATTCATGTCGGTACGTTGGTGTTTTAGTGGATGGAATGAAAGAAAAAATATCCTTTTGGGCAGAATGGTAACTCGACGAGCAAATATATCCATAAGCAACGCGATTCAAACGTTTGCTGATGTTACAGAAGCACGTATAAGTATATCAATCAAAATCATTCACGGTTTACAAATCTTGAAAGTAGTGTTCTTTTAATTTGACAGTCAATCGAACTGTCATTTGATTTTATTAATTTCGAAAAATATTTTTGCAGCCGTTTCATAACGGCTACTGTAAAGACCAACATTTTATTTTTATTAGCTTTGGAATCAAACAGGTGTACTTTTGTGTACTCCTCAAATGTTTCAAATAGCTATTCGTCATTATATGGAAATATTGAGAATATTAAAATATAGCTTAATGATTATATTTTATAGCTTCCACTTAACCGTAACAGGATAAAAGGATAAAAGGATAATTTCAGAATAATTGCATCCGCGTTGGCGTATTAACATTCAAGAGACGGGGAAAATAAAAAAAACAAAAAATCTATATGCCCTTGTGGACAGAGTGAGAGGATGGCTTTGTTGTATCGACGCGACATCATTAATACATTCGCTCTAAAAATTCACCATAATTCATGCGGGTGGGCGTTTTATTAAAAAATTTCGTTGAAGCCATGTTGCAGCTGCAGCTAGCCCGCGTATTTTTCCGAATATGAATCATCGTTTCACGGGAATTACTCCCGGAGGACGCAATAAATCTGACAGTTTACACGGACCTAACGAGTCGCCTATTTATCCGCGCAATTGATACCGTGAATCGTGATTGATATTAAACATATAATATATATCGATGCGATCGTGTGTGAAATTTAAACGTTAGCTGATGTTATGGAAGCATGACAATCCGAGCGATGTAAGAGAAAATTGTAAATAGCATCGCAACTCTTGAAAGAATTACTCTTCCAATTAGTCAGTCAATTTGGCAGTGGATCAAGATGTAATTTTATTTTCTGTCGCGGCATGTTCCCCTTGATGAGAAAAATTATTTCGCGCGAAATTTCACCCTGTACATTTGTTATATTTATTAATGAAAATACCTTTTGCTCGACTAAGAGGGACGTTGTTAAATATCGAACGACAATTTCGTACGATTTTACACAATTTGATCGAAACTCGATCCCGACGAAAATAATAGAATTTAAAAGAAAGTTGGTGATATGAGTGAACGATGAAAAACATATCGTTCAGCAGTTGGCTTGGTTGAAAATAAAAAAAGAGCAGAGGTTAGAAGAAACAAAGGTTCTTGGTCTCTGCAGAGGTTTGCATTTAAAGCCCTTCAACGCCAGCTAATTAAGTCGTTTCGAACGAAGAGGCATGTGCCGTAATTAAAATATTCGAGGCAAAATTATTTCCACCGATGTAACGCTGCTGTTGGCAGCCAGCAACCAGTTTGAGAATTCGTGACATAACGATCTCCATGCGCGATAAATTAGTACGGAGTGAGAACTTAATCTAATTCACGTGTTATTGTTCCCTCTGTAGCTAAACTATTATTATTTATTTACTATCATTATTGTCGTCGTTGTTATGTTAGAATCTCGCCCATTACAAGCTTACATAATAAACTGGTCACAAATAGAAGTAATATATAAATATAAATAGAAATATATAAAATATAAATATAATAATTCGTCAATTAAACTAAATTAAAATAAATT
The DNA here is from genome assembly GCA_014825975.1 of Bombus haemorrhoidalis. Taxonomy (NCBI): domain Eukaryota; kingdom Metazoa; phylum Arthropoda; class Insecta; order Hymenoptera; family Apidae; genus Bombus; species Bombus haemorrhoidalis. The sequence continues at coordinate 5,490,977 of CM026168.1, read as the reverse complement.
AAACTGAATTAAACTAATTCTCATAGACAGTGATTAGAGTCAACTTTTATATATTTTACAATAAATAATAAGATATGATACATAAATAACAAAAGCAAGAGAAACCGTAAAATAAATGAAAATCTTGGAAATACGAATTAAACAAATTTCTCATATTGTATCAGAATCTGTATTACAGAAATTGGAGATTTAAAAGGAACATTATTTACCCCACCGGAAATATTCCCTTTACGGTTTGCCGGTTCTTTCTTCAAGAAAACAGTCCGATTGGAGACAAGAAAGTTACTTGAATCATATTATCTGGATCGCGAGGACACTGATTTAATTTTGTTTGGTGTTTCATCGAAGCTCGTTCGTGCCAACACAGTGAACTGATAACATAATCGAATTCCATTTACTGAATCCTTCTTTACTCTGAAAATAATTTTACAGGATTCACGATCGCGGGATTATTTTTTTAATGTCGAGCAATTAAAATACACGAACGTTTAGAGCAGACAATCGACGTAGATTGTGTAGCCGATGATTTTGAAGAATCGCGTGCGCTTGAATTATTTTTGGAAAAGCAAAAAACGTGGAACGATTATTGGAGAACGATTCAATCTTTGAAATGGTTGTCAGAAAATGAAACAGACACGGAAACTGAGAAACACAAATACATTTAACAAACCAGTATTGACGAAGAACAATTTGAACGAGAAAATATCAATTTTCAAGCCACACTTGAAGGAACGTAATTTGAAGTAGGCAATTTTGCGTTTCGTTTGTCGCATTTTTATATTTCAATTTTGTTCCTCTTTAAGCGAACGAAATAGATCTTTAATATTTAAATATAATATAAAATTGTAGCGGAAAACCATGTATATCAATGAAAATTGAAAAGCTTTCTGGGAAAAGAACTTAAACGGTAAAGCCGAGACAAAACGGTGGATAGGGTAAATTGCGTTGGGAGTTTTAATATTAATACTAAGCTTTAATCTTTTAATATTAGCTACGTTTAAATTGATAATTGTAATGACTCTTAGCGAACTTTCTTCCTCTTATATTTACAGAATAAAGAAAAATTTCATTACAAAATTTTATAATTCTACCACTTAACTAGAAACTACTCTCGCCTTATATCTACTTATTACATCTAGCGTTAGCCCCTTTTCTTAAAAAGTTTTTCCACTATTTCATATTTCATTGAAACACTAGGAAAGTACCTCCTAACGTTAGAAAAATACAATTGAATTAAAAGTATGAGAAAAGTGTAACAGTGTTAAACACTGTACAAGCTGTATCGAGGTTGATACCTGTTTTCAAAAAAAAAAAAAAAAAAAAAAAAAAAAAAAAAAAAAAAAAAAAAAAAAAAAAAAANAAATCGTAAAAGTTTCGCAAAATCCTAAACATTGTGCAAAATCGAAACGTTCGAGCTGGCGAAGTTTGTCTGCAAGATGTAAGATATACGTAGTAATACGAACAAGTTTGTATAACACTATTATGGTAGACGTACACGATGAAACGATAAAGGGATAAACGTATTATGTTTGTACGAGGAGGATGTAAAAAGGAAATTCCCGCTTCGAGATATTATACGGCTGATCTCTCGTATCCAATAAAGCTAGCAAAAATAAAGTTGCTCGTTTGTTATCTTGAAAATCCTTTGAGCTGTATGCAAGCTTTTTTTAGTATCGGTTTATTCACCTCTCCTACCTTGCTTATTTATTTTTTTTTAATCCAGATTATTTCGTCTAGATAATGAATAAATTAATAAAATTGTTTTCATCCTTTTACCCAATGTTTCGTCCCCCGTTTCTTACGGCAAGAGAATATTTTACTCTTTAAGAATGTAAGCTTGTATAACAACGAAGAACTGAAAATATTATTTCTTTGTCGGCAAGATTTCCTACGTTTCTGCTATCAGATATAAAAAATACAGACTATCGAATCTTTCTGAAAAATAAATATGTATTAATAGTTCTTTTCGTATGATCGCATTTAAGACGTGACATTTCTATATTTATAAATTATACAGTGATACGTTTCATCAAGATACGAAATTTATAGTATTCTTTTTTTTAAGGGTTAAGTGGACAATTTTTGAAACCAAAATACAACAATTCCTTGCAGCGTCGATCTTTCGACAGACATTTTCGCGTTCGAGTTAATTTTCGTGAGGAAAATTTAAAAGGATGCTGACTGGTTCGCTCGTGGACCAAGATACGGTCCTAGGACAAGAGCAATTTCTGTCATAAACATTAGCTACTTCTTACCTCTTTCTCTATTTTTTTAGAACGATAGTGACAAAAGGGCACGCTTGTTATCGAAACTGCAGACGTAATAAGCATTACTCACAGGCTGGAGAATAGAGGGTTGAAATCGAAGGTAATAATGGCTGTTCGATACTTTGCACCGTGAGTTTTCCACCGATTCATCGGTAACAATACTTCGATCGTGCCTCGAATATCGACTCGAGTTGGAAAGTTCCGAGCAACGTTCCAGAAGATTCGAAAAATCTTGGGAAACTCGAAGCTTCGGTTATCTCCTGGGTATCGTGAAATTCTTTACCGAAATTCTACAGCTTCGATACGTTTGTCTTCGTTCTTGCGAAAGTATTAAACGTTAATTAACAGGTTCGTGGTATGGCAAAGCAATCGTTAGTAAATCGTAAATAAAAGTTTTCGATCGATTTTCATTGAACGAAAATGATTTTCATCGATCTAGAGCATTGCATATAGATTGAAAAATTGTAAATTCTATAGGACCATGTTTATGATCATCGTTTTTCTCTGTATTCGTATTTATGGATTTGATTAGTCAGAGTTGCACATACTTTCGTATATTCTGATCTATATGTATATCCGAAATATGCGTCCGATAGGATGGCGCCATACGCGTTATAGCACCGTCGCTTATGGCACCGTTCTGACGCATCAACAGATTACATAATCTACTTGCTCTTTGTGCTTCAACCTTTTACCTAATTGCATCTCAGTCCGCTGCTTTTACTCGTACATACCATTTACGATAAAAAAAATCCCGTCGCCAATTCGTAAGAGCGGAACAATTTCATCAGAAACGCTCTACGGTAGATGTACGCAAGAAACGAGTAGACTTTGCTACTAATTTCAAGCGATATAACAATTTCTAATAATCCTAATAATTTCCCAGCTTCACTTCAATTTCCCAATTATCCAAATACTTATGAAGAGTGGTGTACGCGTTCAATATACGAAAATAAAACGTACAAATTTGATTTACCATAGCTCAACAGCCTGTCCCATTGAAATCTATCTCTAAATCCAGCACCTTTTTCAATCATCCCTTGAAACGGTTCAAACAAGCCGTTTAATCCATCACCGAATGAAAGCTTAAACGCGTCAGAGTACTCATCGATGTCAGTGCCATTCCTAAAGCGGTACGAACGAGCCCTGTCCCATCACGCGGTTCGACTTCCGGGATAAATAATTTCGTCGACACGGACGATTCGGGGAATAAATAATTAGGCGACCATAAAGGGAATTCGTGGTCCCGGAGATTTTCTTGTTACCTCCGCGACATCCGACCCACCTTCGACCCTTCTTTTCTCATCTACCTCTCCACCTCTTTCTCTCCTTCTCTCTCTCTTTCTATCTCATTCACTTCCTCCCTTTGTGTTCTACCATGAATTTCACCCTCGGGATATTTCTCTCCCTCGTCACGTCCAGCTAGCTGCGCAACGCAGTGTCGTGTCTTTGTGTTCCACTCCCCCCCTCCCCTCCTCGTCCTTCTTTTTCGTCCCTTTTCTTTTGTGTTTGCAGACCTGCTACTACCATCACCCATTCTCGTCCTCGTGTATCTCCTCTCGTGCACCCTCGTCCCACCACCCGTTCCGCGACTTTTCCTCTTCCGGTTCCCCTCGCGGGCTTTCGCAGGGTCGAACGAGAATTTACCTTCCAACAGGCTCGCCTACAGCCTCGCGAAATAGGTATATATCTAGTAAGCCAATCGTCTTCTTTTTTTTCTTTGCTCTTCGAACGCGTGCTATTTACGCGCCGCGGGTCATCCTCTTTCGCCCGAACGGAACACGCTACCCTGTCTGTTCTTTTTCTCTCTGGATAAAATACTCTTTCTTTGGGAGAAGCAAATAGGGAGAGAGTATTGCAAGGAGTATTTCGAGACTGTGTCGGGGGTTGCGTTGAAAGGAACGGAGGTTGCGTATGAAGGGATTTTCTGATCGGCGGATGACGGATTTTTATGCAGATTCGTATTTTTCGGAATACAGGGAATAAAACGTCGTTTATACGAGCAAACCTCTATTATTCAGGTCTGTGAAGTTGACACAGCCAAGTGGACATTTTTTACAGAAGGCAAAGAGTATTCGTATGTCCGTATCTATCCAGTCGGAATATTCGTTTGTCCACTCTGCAAAAAAGGGTTGTCAGCATATGAAAATTTGAAAAGATTTGACATTTCCGCCCCGTGAACTTTTTTATTGATTTGTAACTGGCATACGACTGTCTACGTTTTGTCCACCCAGAGATTTCGTTTGATTATCTCTCAAAAAAAAAAAGTTATCGCCAAATGAAAATGATTAAACATTGGACATCTGCGCTCCATGAACTTTTTTATTGATTTTTAACCGGGATATGATTGTACATGATTTATCCACGTCCGTCTACCCAGAATTTTATTTCACTTAAAAATCAATGAAAAACTTCACATGGTCCTGATGTGGAATTTTTTAAAATTTTTCGTTCGGTGGTAACCTTTTTTCCAGGGGAGGGGTTGAACAAACGACAATTTTAGTTGGACAAACGAATTTTGTAGAAACTCGCATCAGGTCTGACAACTTTGCAGACTTTTATCATCCGAACTACGATTAAAATTAATTTTATAATACGTATAAATATATTCTATTTCTCTAATGAAGATATTGATACACGTAATCGTCATTTGTATTCGAAGTAAGTTCCACGTGTGAAAGAAGAAAATCGTAACACTTAAATACTAACGTTCGAAATAAAAAGAAGAATTGAACTGGATAGCAAACCTCTATTACCAGAATTGCTCGGTTATCCGAACTGCATTGTCTCTCGATCTATTCGGATGGACGACTCTACTATAATTAACGCTATAATTACCAAACCAGTCGAAATGACTGGTATCAAATTTTGTGCCTTTGTAATTACCAAAGCAATGTAGGTATTCTTGATAGTATTAATGTTTTTCGTATTCAGTTGTTTTACCAGTGCCCTTTGTTAAGCGTGTTTAGCTTCTCGGTTCCTTTATGCAACATTTTGCGTAATTCGGTTGCAAGACACTCAAAGACAGACCCTTTCAACTTGGCTTTAACTTGCGAGGACACGTTTTGATCCTCCAAACACGTGTCACTGACGCCTTTCCGATAGTTCAACTTACAAAGACACGTACTGAAGTTCCAGGCGGATGCCCTTTCAAATCTCGTAGGCAACTTCTGGATTCACGAAAGCTATCTTCGACGCTTTAACAACGAGATGCTAATTATACCGTGGAATGCAGCAAGCGTGCCTCTGTACGTGTCGAAAATAAAATTCCAGCAGAACATGGCGTTACGTTATCGAATTAAATATCACTTTGTATTTAATTAATAAACGAAACACTTAAATTAAACGATCTTAAGTAAAATTTAAGCAGAAGATCGCGTTATTAAATCGAATATTTCCTGTATTTTATTGAGAACATACAAAGTTTAGATAACGCGACAAGAATAATACGAATTACACGTTGAAATTTCCATTCCCTCCGTTTTGACAATTCGAGATATTTGATCAAATGTTAGATCATCTTCAAGCCAATTTCAGAAAAAGATTCGTGAAAAATGTTCACCGTGTTGGCGTTAAAAGAGATCGATATTTCGAGATTTTTCGGAACTCGCGAATTTCCATCTTATTAACAATCACGACGAGACTTTGTAACGTGTACATGGTATACTTTGACCGAGGATCAACAACGTACACACAGCTCTCTCTTTCTCTGGTTCTGGAATTGTGATCCGGAAACACGGCAGCACCGGAAGCGCGATTCCGGCGGTGGAGCGCTGCGCCGCGAATTATTATACGATTTCTGGGCTAACGATTTGAAGCGGCGAATAATTTCCGAACAGCGGCAGCAGTTGGAATTTTGCGAAACGCAATTATCTGCAATTATCTCGGGGAAATCGAAACTCGCTCCGAGTTCACGATTTAGATACAAACTATGCGATCACTATCGCGCTCGGAATCTCTGTTTTAAGCCCTGTTACGCAAAGAAATCACATCCTGAAAATCTTCGAAGACTGAATTAAGCATTTCATTTTTAATTTCGTATTAGTATAATTTGTATTATTGTATTGATTTAATTATAAAAATTAAGAAATATAATAAATAAACGACAGAAATTTAATACGTAGAAAGCAGAGATACGATAAACAGTTATAGAAAATCAGCGATTAATTGCAGGCAAATAATTGTTCGCCCTCTCTCTGGAAACCTTGCGCCTTCGAGTTTCCTACAAACGCGTAAAAATCTCAATTTCCATCTGAAATCCAAACTTCCACATAATTTCCCCGACATTCCATTCGACACACTTCAAGTCCCATCTTATCCAAATCTAACTTTAAGGACACACAAAAATCCTCGGCCAGAAGCGCAAAAACTCCCTTTCCATCAAACTTATCCTAACATTCACGGAGACAATCTCCGCGATTCCATCGAATCTCTTCGTAATAAACTCCGAGATCGCTTTTTAACGATCTCTTCTTACGCAGACTGACAGGAAGCTTCTCCTCAACCGAGGGCCGAATGGGCTTCCTTTACGAGCAATGACAAATAAATTAGCTTTCTTTTGCTTACAATCAGCCTAATGTCTACCGTGAACACATCCGCGTTGGAATTCGTTGGATTATCCAACCCAAATGCTGTTTGCGACTGTTTCTAGAGCATGTTACGCCATGGAATGCCAGCAAAATCAATCAGAGAACAATCCAACCTGAATTCCTTTGTCTTTTATAAGTTTGTTTAAAGCGAATTATGGGGCGGAGAGAAAGGGGAAGGATGGAAAGCCGAGTGATCTTCTTTTTTTTTTAACGGCCGCTTCTTTGGCCTGGCGGGGAATTGCTTTTGTACGGGAAACTATTTCGCTTCCGCCCCTTGGCTGGGTTCCCTCGATTGTTAACCGACCAGGCTGTTGCCGTATCTGCGCCCGTTCTCTTCAGCAGCTTTTATCCGACGCTGCGGACCTTTTTCTTCGCGCGGGAACGAAGATGGCGGCCGGGCCGAGTGGAAAATTTCAAGAGGACTGTACGGTAATTTTTCTCGTCTGGTAGAAAAGAAAGCGAGGATGAGCATCCGATGCGTTTTCCAGTTCGTCTTGCAATTGCTTTTCTGGTCTCTGACGGTCAGTGACGTACTGTATATTGTTAACTTTTTTGTCAAAGTTTTTGATCATCAGCAGCACCGTGTACGTCAGCAAGGAAAGGAATTGTGTAACAGTTAAAGAATCAGTTAAAGAAGTTAAAGAATCGCTTTGTGCTTCGAAATTGCGACTCATTACCCAGCAAACAATTAGAGAAATTAATTATACAAATGTGAGTTATAGAAAGAGTTAAAAATCGAAAAACCGTCTGTCTTTCTTTCAAAGATGTAGCTACCCAAAAGCAATTAGGAAAACTGATGAAAAACGCGCACTGCGGAAAAACGATGAAAACGAAAGAATCTTCTGTTGCTACAAAATTACAACTACCCGAAAACAATTGGACAAATTAATCACAAATACGGAATATAGAAAATCAAAAAAACTTTCTTTCCCCCTCGAAAATACAATTAGCCAGAAACAATTACGATAATTAATTATCAGCGCGAGACGGAAATAGAATTAAAACTGAATGAATTTGGAATTTTTTAAAATTGCCAACCAACCATCCATCAACAACTAGAGAAATCCAACTCCAACGTGAAAAATTCTTGAAAATTAAAAAGATCTTCGTATCCTCCTAAAATTGTAAGCACTGAAAAGTGACTGTAGAAGTAATTCACGCAGCGTAAGTTGCACAGACCTCTTTGGTATGCTCGTATAAAATAAGTGCAAGTAGCCTTCCAAAATCTTAATTTCTTTTCGAGGTAGACGAAAAGCTTGCGAGCGAATGTTAATTAATCCAAGCCGGGCAACCTAACTCCTGTAGCTACCTGGCCAGTGGGTTCGAGGACCGTCTCACGCCACGAATTTTACTTTCTGAGACGGTGTCGCGTCGCCGACGACGAATCGTTTCTGCAGTAAGAGTATTAAAATGTAAAATGTCGCGAAGGGCAGCGTTACAAGAAATTCCGTGAGAAAGACGCGGCGACGTTGGCACTTGGAAGGGCCAAATGTGAACAGGTCTGCGCGACGACGCGAATCGCTTTAAGTTTAATAACAGCGCCGCGTCCAACCGTCGACTTTTTAATTAAGAATGCCAACCGAAAGCGTCGAAGACTTTCCGCAGGACGACGCCGTGAAATACGCGCACTGTCGGTCTGTCCTTCGCGTAAAACTTTTCCTAAAGAAGAGCAAAGAACATGTCGAGCGAGACGAAAGTAGGTCGGTTCATAATGGAGAAGTTTCGTGTAGATTAGTCAAGTTACCTAAGCTTGTGAAGCTCTGAATTTAAATTAGATGTTCTGATATTACATGTATATCTTTAAACACGGTTTGTATTCTAATAATTGTGATATTTATTTGTAATTAACGAGAATCTCATTGTACGCGCGCTTACCTATCTTAGAATACTGTGAAAGACGAAATTGGCAAGATGTTAGATAGCGAGTGATAAAGATAAATAAAAAGGAAGAAGGAAATAATAAATTGGAATGTAGAATTGGCGATTATGGTGATAATTTGAATGGATCTAAAGACGTACAAAAGTAGTCGATGGTATTAGAATATTGATTGGCAATCATACATCAGCGATTAGGATGATCATATTTGCCACAGTAAATTCAATGGGAAGAATTTCTAGGCAGACGGACAGCGATGTTGAAGTTCATAGTTCGCGTAGCTAAGATATTAAGAGAAATGACTAGCTGATTGATAGTCGTATATGTAAATAATAGATAAGAATAGCCCTAAACGCGATTATATGTGCATAATTGTAGTAGCATGATGTGAAAATAAATGGACATATAGAATGATATTTCTATCTCGTCGTTCATAGAATTTAACGTTAATCTCATTAGAAGCATATGCGCGTATTTAATAGTCCGAAATTCATCGTTTTGAATTTTAGTTTTAAGTAGGTAGCGCTAACTTGGCTAATCTAAATTAAATATGCACCGTGTCTATCTAATCTAACCGGCGATGCAGCAGGTGCGTTATGTGGTCGTCGATATTGGAAAACAAACATTGCTCGAAACATCGTATGAGATTAAAAAAGTTGTATTTTATTTGAAGATAAAGACGTAATGTTAATAATCCATGCAGGCTTGAAATTATTGATTCTGAAAGATTTCTCAGTAGTGAAATTCCACGTAATCGGCGAAGATTCTATTAATAATCGTCTTTTGATTCTCAGACAATAAAACTTCGCTTAAGTCGAATAACTGAAACCAGTTGCCCGTCGATCTACATCGATCGTTCCTTTAAAAATGAATTCTGGTTACCACAGACGAGAATTTCACTGAAAGACAGTAAACGAAGTTGCATTCCGCGGTAAAAGTTTTCCCGCATAGAGAAACCGAGCTTCCCTATTTTTTTTTTTTTTTTTTTAATATTAATTAAGGATACTTTGTGAAAGAGACGACTGCAAATACAGATTTGCTTGATGTTTCTTTGTACAGAGTTTGTGGACAGCTTCGCGGCGACATCCTTTTTTTTTTTTTTTTGACTACTTAAAAAAGGGACGTGGACGAGTTGTTTCTCACTAATTAAAGATAACTACCGATGAGCTTTCCTCCTGCAGATCCTTCTACGGAAACAGATCTCTTCCTCGGAAGAACATTGCTCGTTATTTTATTTCCTTCTCCATTTTTTCCATTATTTTTTTCTTTTTTTTTTTTATAAAATCTTGCCTAAGCTTACAGAAGTTGGGAGGAGAAATACTAAAGGTACAACGTATTTTTCTCTGATATTCCCGCGTTTATCGGTGCCTATATGACAGATGTATAACGATGAAAAATATGACAAATAATATTGGTTCGTTAAACTGGAACTTCGTGGAAACGAGATCTCATACGCGTCGACCTAACCTTATCGGTCGTTAGCTGTAGAATAACTCGTCCCAATTTCAGTTTCAGCAGAAATACTTTCACATTGCGTAACTAATTATTCTAACATAAAATTCATCGGATCGTATATTATTTTAGTCGGACCACTACGGGTTGATTAAACAGCTCCTACATTTTAACATAATACTTGCATTTTCTTCCTTTTTCTTTTGTGTCAAATATTTTAATTAACGACACGATATTTCTGGTTTACGACTATCCGATCGGATTGCGACACTCGACGTTAAATGAATTACGAGGACGATCGGGATTCATCCGGATATTCTGTTTAATCGCGAGTTCCCCATTGTTTTTCGAGCAAATTCACGTGTGGCCGCATTAAAAAGCGCATCCCGGTCACGTTCCGGTAACATTCCGCCGCGACGCGGATAGATTCGCGTTAAACGGTGAATTCGGATTAACGGGACCCTTCTGAACCCCGCTCAAAGCGAACGTGACTCGATCCGTATCCAGGTGACCGCTTTATACATTTTAAAGCGAAACCAAAGAGAAAGGGAGGGAGAGAGGGAGAAAAGAAGAGAAATTGTGTCCTCGTTCGGGAGAGAGAATCGTGGGAAACGGTCGACTGAAAAAAAAAAATTCATTCGTCGATTCGCGAACAAATCCATGAAAAAAAAATATACCGACAAGGCTGAATGAAATTTTATAGTTCACAGAATTTTACACAAGCGATTGTTTAACTAAAAATACCAAGCCGTTTGATTTATCTTTCCAATGGTAACGTGGATATCGAGGGATATCTATAACATTGTTTTCGATAAACGTGCGAATATCAGATAAAAATACGAGTAAAAAAAAGAAAGAAAATACGTCTACCTTTTCATATTTGATCATAGTAATTTTTGGGGGTGAGAATTATTATTTTTCCAAAATGTTCGTTATTCGTTAGCTTCCTTAGGATATCGATATTCTTGTCGCCAATTTATTTGGATTTTCAGACACTTGGAAAATGTTGCGACTGATCGTCACTGACTATTTCGGAATCTCTATATTTGCAATTCACTTGGAATCATTTTATTTAGAAATTTGAAGAGTTTTTGTTACTTCTACTACGGGGCTTGGAAATTCTTCTATTTTCTAATTGTTGAATATCGGAATTAACAATCATTAAATACCGTAACAATGAAACTAATTAGTGTGTGAGAAAGTTCATAGGACGTGGAAATTACTTTGATTAATGATACTTGTGATCCCAATCGTATTCAAAATATTATTGTGACTTAACGTCAATAGTTTAAATTCAAAGGTTGTTCGTAATTTAGTTACGGTTTTAATATTAATATTATCGTAATTAATAACGCATTCTATACGCATGAAATATAATTCATATTTCACTAGATCCTAAAAACGTTTACATATGCATATAAAAATTAAAATTAAAGTCATGTAGGAAAGAGGAAATTCGCGGTTTTAGCACGAGAGAGGAAATTATACATATTAAAAACATATGTATGAAAGGAGGAAATCTCAATTTTAATAAGATAAATAAAATCATCTGCAAAAATACACAGGATATTTAATGAGAAGAAATGCGATTTAAAAAAAATTGATACAGCAAATAATGAAACATGATATAACGTAAAATAATCCAAAATAAATAAAACGGAATACAAGTTAAAAAGTACGACACAGAATGACAAAACGATAGTTTACGCGCAAAAAGTAAATGATAGAACAGGTACAATGAACATCTCATAAGGCGTTTGAATGATCGATGATCCTTTGAACGTCTATTAATCGTTTCATAATTTGAGCACTGATACCTACATCATCGGGCCGATACGCGGCAGAAATCCAATTATCCGATTTCCGTTTTTGCGCATCGACAATTAATGGCTATTCTGACTGACCGACAGTTCTGTTATCTGGCACCGTAATTGTGTCGAAGCGTAATGATTTCGACGGCCATTCACGCGTAACGCGTCAATTCAGTATCAACTTAAACCCGATGCGTTTCACCGCATTTTTCGATCATGTTACCGAAAATCTCTATATGCTCTGGAACACTCGACTTTGAGGCGAACCAAATCATTATGACGACAGGCGATAAAAGGACTAAATTAAGGACCAAGCAGGTAATTATCCTCGATATTTGCAGTAACAACTTTTAGGAAAGTAAGGAGAAAAAGATTAATTTATATCATCGTTGCAAGAAATTTTCGAACCTTTCGTTAGCAAAAAAAAAAAAAAAAAGAAAAAAGAAATAGCAAATGATCGCTCGATAAAAATAATTACGAAACACAGGAAAAAAAGATTTTCACATAATACAAAACGCAGTTGTTTTAAATAAGTTGGAGATTAAGAATTTCCCTGTTCTTCGTAACTCTCGCAACTTCTACATTTTTATCAAGGGTGTTACCAAAATCCAGGATTTCCAAATAAGTTAAAACGGAATTATGGCGATACGACGGAAACAGAAACTTTCAAACCTTCGCCGAAAGCAGTAATTCTTGATATTTCCAAACGGCGTTTAAATAATATTATCCCGAATAAATTGGAAATAGAGATGTTCCAGAAATATTAATTTAATCCACGAACGCATCTCTTGCAATTTCCACATCCAAACACAAATTTCATTTGCAACGTGTATTAAGCACGACCCATAAAATTATCTTCGCTAAAGACAACTCGCTAATCGCATGAATTTCGCGTAGGAAACAAAATGCAAGCGACAGCGACATCGGCGAATCATTTGCCTCGGCAAGAGCGAGAAACAGAAAGTTGGGAGTACGTGAATGGCTCGACTAATTGCAATCGCGAGCTACTGGCGTACGAAATTTACAGTCTTTGTCCCGTTAAACGCGACAGACTTTTATCGATGCCTTTCCACCATCTTCCGTTTCGAGTCAGCAACAGCTGAACGTCGGTATGGCGGCTGTTGTATTGTTTTACGTACAAGTTCGTTCACCCGATATGTTTGTAACGTTGTAACCGTTGTAACTCACAGCCGAATTCAAGCAGGTGAGCTCCTGCAAATGCCGCTGTATTCACGATGGTTTCATCCCCCGCGACCGACCCTTTAGCCCCCGACGATAGTTTGAAACGTGAATATTCCGCGATGTGTATCTGTTTCCCATTCCGACTGCAACGCGACGCTAAGTCCTTCCACCGTGACGCTGTTCTCGGTGAAACGGACCCGTTGTTTGCGGCGATTGTTGGACCGTTTTGTGGTGGAATTGGGAAACGATAGATAACGGAATGTTGGAGTTAAGTAGTAGAGGTTCGTTCGTGAAACGCGTTACGGCGAAGATTATTTTTGGTGGACTCCGTATTTTACTAAGGTTTCCGAAATATCTACCTTCCCTTCCTATAATTTATCGGCATTTCATTCGGAGATTCTTACTTCTAATTTACTCGAATTTTTCATTATTTGCAGATCTTTGGAATCATCGATGCCAAGAATTGGGAAATTTATAGTTTTCATCTGTTCGGAGTATTTTTATTGAGATTTTATTGGCTTACTCGGAAATCCTTATTTACAATTTACTTGAACTTTTGGTTATTTGCAGATCTTTGGAATCATCGATGCCAAGAATTGGGAAATTTATAGTTTTCATCTGTTCGGAGTATTTTTATTGAGATTTTATTGGCTTACTCGGAAATCCTTATTTACAATTTACTTGAACTTTTGGTTATTTGCAGATCATTGGAATCATCGATGCCAAGAATTGAGAAATTTATAGTTTTCATCTGTTTGGAGTATTTTTATTGAGATTTTATTGGCTTACTCGGAAATCCTTATTTACAATTTACTTGAACTTTTGGTTATTTGCAGATCATTGGAATCATCGATGCCAAGAATTGAGAAATTTATAGTTTTCATCTGTTCGGAGTATTTTTATTGAAATTTTATTGGGATACTGGGAAATTCTTATTTCCGTCGGTTTCGAGCAATTTCAGCAGGACTCTGGCTTATTTCGAAATTCTTACTTCCAATTTGTTTGAATTTTTGGAATTCGATTTTCCAGTCGAACTTATATCTACTTTCGTGTTTTAGTTCTAGAAACAGCACTCGTTATCGCGAACAACTTGTTTCCGTTAGATCGGATATTTTCGAAGACTCAAGTTGTCTCAATTCGACGACCTATTTCACCAGAAACGCGACCAGCCCTAACTAGATAACAACCTATTTGCTAAGATATGATTCGGTCTTGTTTACCGATGACCTTATTCGCTAAGATACGATTTGCTTCCGTCAGGTGACAATCTATTTGCTACGCGATGACTTGTATCCGTAACCAACTATTCGCTAAAATACGATACGTCTTCCCATGTTGCGTGGCGGTCTATTCGCTAAAACAATACTCATCTTTCACCTCGAATAATATATTTCCGACTAACGAAATTAACATAGAAAACTTTTATGTCCGTATCATACGTGTTACATTGTAAATCATTTTCAGCTTTCATTATCTTCGTTACGAGACTCTACTATCATGATTACATCGATCAAGTATAAAACCAATATAATATTTTATTCAGTTTGTAATTGAATTTGAAACGAATCGAAAGAAACACATTTTATTTACTTCGATATAACTAAAAGCACGTGATTCCTTATACAGAGATAAATCGAAAATATAGTTTACGACAAAATCGAATTCAATAATTTGCCGACTATAGCCAAAGTTGGAATAAAGTTTGCTTAAGAAATGGTCCTACAAGAAATGTCTCTAAAAAAGAACGGAGTATTTTATAATAGAAAATTCTACCTTTATAGACGTCATATTCACGACAAGAGAGAAAAGATCGCGTCGACACAACTATATGCATAGCGTTTCGAGTGGCAAGGGTTAAAAGTGTAAGTTATTCATAGTGGGAGGGAAACGTCCTTAACGCTTCGGTATATACACCACAGGCTATAGAACGTTTCTCTTATGCGGTAAGCTGAACGCATTAACGGACACAACTGCCATCCCAAGTGTAAACGTGTTTTCTACCGCAAAAGGCTTCAAACCGGGAACAATATTGCTCCGGAGCACTGCAATTCCAGCATAAGGCGACCCAGTGACCGAAAATCGATCCACTTTCATTATGCCGCATCCTCGTTACCGCGGCACCAACCTTCTCTGTCAACTTTCTCCGAAGAACTGACAGTCTGTACAACTACCACAGAACACAACACCGCGTTTGCGCTCCTTTTGCTCGTCGATCCGAACCTATTGCTTCGAAACTTCCACTGACACTATCACCTATACACGATATTTTAAAAAGTTACAGTCGAACTTCAGATAACGTACTCTTCGTTACAATTAACAAGGAATTTTTAATATTAAATCTTGAAAGTTTTAATTAACTAGCAATATGGCGTGTACGAGATACCAGTTACTACTTTCAGAGTAATTTTAAAGATACTTATCGACGAATTTTCTGATAATAGAATCGCAGGAAATCAGATAAACGTTTGTCAGATCGTACGCTTCGAGCTCTTCGTTATACTTTACTACGCTGTCAAACAGTCGAGACTTTCTTGCCTTGTCTCAATGCCTACGTTTCGACACTAAACGCAACGCTAAAATTGTCTTCATATCGTTTTATTGTGGAATCCAACTATGGAGAACAGTAAGTAATTCCAGCATAGAAATTCTTCAACGATTCCAATCGAAAACTCTAAGATCGATGCACCTTGGTATGTTACCAACGAAACAATACATCGCGAACCTCAAGATACTCACAGTCAAAGAAGAAATATCCAAATTCAGTAACAGATAGAACATAAGAGTTAACAACCACCAAAACCAACTAGTTGCTCGATTACTTGACACGTTAAATTAAACACGCGATAAACGCTTATTAAACACGACATAGTACCACGCCAAAAAAATTTACTTATAATTCTCAATGAGAATTGATTGTAAAATACATTCAAATAAAAAAAAAAATCATTTTATTGTGAGAAGATCGTAAAGCAAATCCTCGGAAACGATTTCGGACAGATGTTTCGAGAAAAATGACTCGATCGTCGATGACTAATGAGATTAAATTTTGGAAAGACAATTTCAAACTTGCTTTACTAGCGCGAATATGCTTCATCTATCTTGAAATGTTTGCGTTAATTCCTGTCAATTTTCAATACTACGTGCCTGCGAACTTTGACTTATTGCTTTCGAAACACTGAATAGAGAGCTCACATGCAGTGAAACACATAGAGATCGTGGATGACGATGCGAACACCAGAGTATCGATAACGTTTCCGGGCGTACGCTGCATGCAGGTTAAGTTTCGCCGACGAAAAGTGGCCATTGTACTGGACGACCCATTCAGTATGCATAGAACGTTTGCACTGGATATCCAGGCAAGGACGGTCGCCGATAGCAACTCTCTGGACGTTGCATAAATGTCCGGAAGATGTTATTGACTGCGGGGATATTGCACGCAGGAGTTTGATATCGGGCTCTAGAACGAGATATCAACGGTTGCATCTTCGCGGAATCGATATTTCGAGTGGCGCCGGCTATCCGATTACCGATTGATTCTCGCGTTCTTGTTTCGAATTAACCTTCTCCGACGCTGGAATAGCGATTGTGGAAAATATTAGACTTGAAAGAACCCGGTGATTGTCAAGGAATGCCACTTGGAGATTGTACTCTCTGGCAGATTGGAGAATTTATAGCAGAAACGGTCCTTATCAATGTTTCATCTTTTCCAGGGAATAGAAACATGTTTTAACGTGTGTAATTTTCGTTGACTAAGTTTGCATATTTCAAGAAGAAATATCCTTTACATGGTACAATTCCTGTGAGCATTACGTCTGATTATATGACAGAAGAACGAGGTTAAGGAACAGGACATTTTCAAAATTCATTGATATAACGAGGACGATATATACCACTAACTCGAAGCGAATATTTCTTACTTCCTTCTATTTCGTTTAAATATTGATTTTCTTATTCGACTAAAATGTTCGAACAATGGTGCAGTAAATGCGTATGAACATTCGATGTCTCTATAGAGACTGTTGTACGCGGTGAGTAAAGGGTTAGCACTGAAACAGCAAGTTCTCTCCGTTTCACTCTCTTCGCTTACTGTTACACCTCTGGCTCAAAGACGATCGATTTTCACGCTTCAAAGCGAGGGAAAAGCTTATGAACAAGGAGAAAAGGGGTTGCAACCCTTTTTCTATTCTCTGGCCTCGAAAGGCGCGTCATCGTTCGCGATGTTCTCCGCTGTGTACTACCAGCAACTAGATCGAAAAAATTGATCGAAATATTGTTCTCCGGAAGTCTTTTATCGTGAAAAAAATAAATTGAAAATTTAGGAAAATTTATGAGAAATCAAAGTTCGAGTAAAAAGAAGCGCACGTTTTTCAAGCTGAGCAGAATAGCGAAACGATCCAAAAAGTGAAAAAGTGCTTGTGTCTAACCTAATTCTTCGAGAATTGTAGGAAATTAAGAGTTCTCCTTGAGTAATTTTGCGCGATTGAACTGATAGTCCTACAACTTGTTAGTAATTTTGTAACTTGTTTCGATATCGGCTTTTCGGGATAGGAAATCGCGATTGAACTTTGCACTTGCATATGGACAGCGGGTATAACACGAACTCGGATTTGGCAACTCATCCTCCCAGGTTTTTTAATTCGATTGGTCGATCGAATTGAACAACTTCCGGTACGATCTTCCGAGTTGAGCATTCGGCTAGAACTTTCGAGTTCGGTCATCAGTTTGATCAGCCAACCGAAACTTCGCGCATCATAAATGGAGACAGTGGGAGCAGAAATTCTCGCCTTCAGGCTATGAAGAAGTAGACTGTGCAATGTCCGCGAAACGTCGGTCCAAAATACAAATGCCAAGCGCAAGTGCAAAGTCGAAACACGATCGCCTATCCTGAAAAGCCAATAGCAAAACATCTCACCGTCGTGACAGTTTGAAATTCAAAATTTTACAACTCGCGAATTCCAATGTTATCGATAGAGTCTTCTTTATAATAAAATTCGTTATAAATTTTAGAATAAAACGAGCGAAATTGTACAAATTGCCAAGTTCAAATTACTCAACTTATTCGATCACTCGTAACAAAACTCGCGATTTATCGGAAATAATAGCGTGAAAGTAGCGTAACACGAGGTCATATAGTAACTCTGGCGCGTGAGTTATGTATTTTGCGAGGAGGCACATGGACTGATAAATATCTTTCTACGCGGAGTGTACTCTTTCCGCGGTGACAGCGGACGAGGAGAATACGTCGGAACCCGATCAGAAATCGGAATCCCGTGGAAAGGAGGTTCCATTAGCGGGAACGGATTTCGAGAAAAGGATTTCTCTGAATCCTCCGCCGTTCTATTAATGTCACATCCATCGCCGTCGGGGACGACTGGCGAAGAGAAGGAGCGAGGAGTACGGTCTTGAAAAGAAGAAAGGCTTGAAACGAGGATTTTCGTCTTATGTCGCTTGTATCGATGGCATGAAAAAAACTCTCCGCCCAATTATATCCATCCCTTCCAGGCACGACCAGGCTTCCAGGGATTGGAGATACAAGCCTGGTTACACGAACCTCAGGATTCAGATTCCGCAAGCCTTCCGTTTATCTCAACTTTTAATATTTTTCTGTCCCACGAACGTTTGCTTTTCGACCAGTTTACTAATAAGAGATTTACCACGAACTTGTTCATTTTGATAACGAGAGCCAACAATGAGTTTGGTTGACACAATAATGGAATTCAACAATGAATTTGGTCACTTCGATAAATAAATTCGACGATGAAACTGAACATTTCGAGAATGAAATTGAACAGGGAATCACTGGAAGAAACAAGAAAGTGTCCAATATTTTAATGCGTTAAGAAGAATGTTTAATATTCTAGGAAGTCTTTTATGCAACGTTTCTGATGATAAAAAAGTATGATTGAATTTAGAATTATTCGAAGGCTGCAACAGAAAATAATGCTTCTTTGCATTAAGAACGTAAATATATAGACGTATCTAGCTATAAATTAAAAAATGACGATTGGTCCGACATCTATCATATCGGTTTTGCCTGAATTTCTCTCTAACGACGACCCAGTTGTTAATGTTTCCCGATTCAACAACGATTTATTCGCTAAAGTGACGATAGGTTCTGTCCAGCGACCTGTCGTTTGCTCCAGCACGATTGATTGACTATCTACTTATCGATTTGTTTTTCAGTACACGACTTGTGCATTGTGACATGATAAATCTGTCTCGAGCAATATTTCTCATTACAAGTGTGTTAGGTCACAGATGGCTTTCATTGTTATAATATCGAATAATATTGCTCTGTACAATGAAACATTCTATCAGATTGCAACTGAAAAATGTTGACACTGAATTTGATCTTTCGATACTATTAAATCCCCCTCTATTAAAATATTAATTAATCTCCGTGCAAATTTTCCTGATCATGAATCAACATTTTGTAACAAAAATTGACGTTATAAACCAACGCAATCTTGATCACTGAGCTTTGACCTCTAGATTTCATTGAACCTCTCTTTATTAAAATATCAATTAATCCTCATGCAAATTTGCACGATCATAGATTAACATTTTGCAACAAAAATTGACATTGTGCCAACTTGATCCTGATCAATCATCTGAACGACCTGATAACAGTTTCCAATAAATTCCACGAGGTATACCTTCGATGCTTAAGCTTCAGGGTTGCTTCCACCCCTTCCAAAATTCATTTTAACGTACAAGAGCAATACACATCCAATACTTTTTCAAGGTACCGTACATAGATTTCATAAAACAAAAAATCAATAATTTATAGAAACTAAAAGTAACATTAAAAATAATCCCTCGTAATTACTCGTTATTCACATTTCTTTCACCGTAATCCAATCTCCCCCAAATTTCTCTCTCCACGTACGCAAATTCCATCATTGTTTCAGCACGCGAAATAAATTTTTGAATTTCACGAATCTCGCCTGAATTCAACATCAACCAGGCGTTTTATTCGAAAGAAAGTATCCAAGGTATCAAGCTCGGCGTCGACTAAATCCCGTTCGTTAGCTGTTAAGTTGAGGAGAGTAGTCGCAGCTACTTAATCCTTAGCCGTGTAACGCGTAAAAACAGTCTCTCGGGCACAATTTGCACGGGTTGTATTTAAACGGTGTCGCCGGCAACTGACTACCAGCCTGGTAAATTGCGAAAAGAAACGCGCGCCTCCGCCGAGCTAAATTCCAAACGAGCCTGTCACGCGTGCAAGACGAGGAAAAGTCGAGTCTCGGCCAGCTGGAGCTCGCAATAATTACCCAGAGACCGTGTTATCGTCGCAAACCGACGGTTCATTAAAAACACAACCGTGTTCCCTTTAAACATTTTGAATGGCGCCTTCGGCTCTCCGTAGACTCCAGTCAAATACGAACTAGAACGTATTAAGGCAAGAACAAGTTAACAATATTTGCAGTTAGTTTGAACCTTGATTTATAATGTGCGGGTAATTCGCTGCTTTTAAGTTTCAGATTTTCTATACTTTTCTTATGTTTCGTTTCCATTTGGTTTGCGACTTTGTACTTTTCATTTTCCAGGAATAAACCGTTCAAATCTGTGATGAAATTCGCATGTTACTACGATATTCCCAGGAGATATTTAAAATTTGTCTTGAAAATAGTAATGGCATAGCGCTACTATGGCTGCGACAAATATTTACCGACGGACGGGCACGAAGGTGTAAGTCAGAAGGTGTAAGTTTTGCAGAGAAGCGCTTGTAACGTTTAAAGTGCAACGTGTAATTGTAGACATGATATTAAAGTATCGGGTAAAAGAGCAAGAAAGAAGTGGAATTGTCTTGTATTGTTAAAATCACAAGCAAGAGACAATAATGAAGAATATATTAGCGTATCCTAGTTCAATAAAAATTTGTCTTATATTCTCCACCAAACTTGCTTCTATCAGTTGATACAGTTACTATAAAACAAATACAATATACTAACGTCATAAATAAAAAAAAAAAAGTATTAAAGTAACGAATACCGAGCTATTCGTGTGAGGATTCCAGACTCAACAGAGCAAAGAGGGTGGCAAAAGTAATACGAATGGTTGAAGTCGTAGAACAGTCGGAGGAAATGAAACACGACGATCGTAATTCGCAAAACACGACTGCCTTTGTCGAGACAAACAAATATCGGGCTTGCTAGCAGCCGTTATTTTTCATTTAATGCTTATCGGAATTTCCGGCGGACAGCAAATACCCTGCCAATCGGTTCCGGCCAATTGCGGTCCGCCGCTTTAAACCGATAAAACTGATTCGATTAGAGGAGATGTGAGAGAACTGACGCTTTATCGATTACCGGCTAACACCTAGCAACCAGTTGTTGCTGTTTATTTAACGCAGGGATGCTAATATTCCAGCTGGACCGAGCAAGATTCTGCTCGCTGATCACATTTGCTCAAAGTGTTCGGTAGACAGAAAGGATCTCTTTTCCATTCTTTGAAATATCCAATTATCGGTGATTAATTAAGAAAACTTTGACGCTTGACGAAGCTGTCCGGCTTTGGAAAATGTTCACAGGAAATGAGATGTATCTCTTTCGCTTTTCCTCTTGAGAATTGTATGGTTGTCTGCATGGCTGTAGTCGTATTTGTATGGTCTGACTAGCCAAGGAAAATTCTACCGATTGATGAACGTTTATCACTTTGCGACGTGTCTATGGAAGTAACGAGGAATCTTTTTGGAATGTATGATTGTATGATTGTCGATGTATGATTGTCGATAACAGCATTGAAACAAATAGTACACGTTACACTGATATCGTAAATTACGAGAGAGACATGTACGTATTAAGAAATAATTTCTTCAGAAATAGAATCAAATGGAAGATGGAAAATTCCTGTAGACTGGAAGTCCTCTGTGTACCATCAAGCAACAAGCTGTAAGCTCCAAGACGTCAAGACAGCCACAATAATGCTACTTGAGATCTCGAAGACAAACACTATATCCACTGAAGTTACGTTGTTCCACAATACTCAACCAACTAATACCTGAAGAGTGATCGCGATAGATCATCACAAAGATAACAAGTCAAACATTATAAATTGACATTACGTGATGTACAGCTAAGCGTACAAAATGTCTATACAACAAAATATTGCATACACATAATTGTAGATGCTTTTTATTTATATATAATGAAAATAATAGGATCGAAATTAATTTCTGTTTATATATTTCGGATATCTTTTCGGAAAAAACGTAATAATGTTAACGAAGAAATAAATAGTACGTATTTCACGAGGATTATAAAAATCAAACGTTCATATTTTATATCTTTGCCATCCTATGTACATTATGCTTTTATTTTAATCGAATTTAAAACTAAATTTCATATAGGAACACGTTTTTACTAGCTTAAAAAGAACCAAATACGAAATCTATTATGGGTAAACTTTTAAAATATTCTTTTTATTTCAGATAAAAATTAACTGATAACTTTAAACTCATTTTTCTCGGAACTATGTTTCTCGACCTTGCACCCAGTGAATTTTCGGAACTTTTCATCCGATTAATTCGAAATTTTTACACATTATTCCGCATTACATTATCTACGATGTAGAGTATAATTTCTTTGATATCTTAAACCATTGAATTTTTATAAATGTTATAAAAAGTTTACTTCCTCAGCGAGAAATAGAATTTCCTCCTTAGCAAGCCGTAAATTTCTTATTTTTCAAAATCATGAAAAACTCGTACGCTACATGGAAGATAGTTTTTGTCCAAGTTCGCACAGAAATTTCGTACTTTTTCCATTGCAGTGGCATTTGCAGCTGGCTACAAACAAACAAACAAAGCTCTGCTGCAAATGGGGACAGATAGTGTTACATCGCACCGCCATACTGTAATTTCGTGTAGTAAAAAAATATGAACACAGAATTAAGATGTTGCTTAAAGTTCCCCATAAAAGTATTCATCCTTCAACGAATACTTGTAAGCGTAAAAATATGTTAGAGTTAGCCTATTCGTTCAAGTCTTCAGGCTTGAATAATCCTTCAAATTGACAGGTTCGGTAGCTCCAATTTCAAAGAAACAAATTTTTCACCAACAAACATCAAGTTTAACAGGTTTTTCGGACTGAGCCAAGAAGAAACGAACACCCTAAATGATCTCCAGCAGAGTACGAACCACTTCATCGTGCGTATTTAATCTCAAACAAATAGAACAGGTAGTGTCGCTTCAAAACCATTACAAATCGAGATACGATCGTGAAAAAGGACGAGAAAGACCGGTGACGGGTTACACGTTAGACAAACCGCGTTTTCATCGAGTAGTAAAATGAATTTCCGCGGATATCATGCGATTTATTCGGACAATAAAGGGAAGAAGTCATTTCGTTCGATTGGACCGGTCGAGCTGATTGTCAAAGGGAGGAAGATCTGTATGAGGAAACCGCAAACGCTTCTTTCGTCTCGAAAGGAAAAACGAACGGGAATCGAAGTTTGCACAGTATCGGGAATTGCTATCGCGTTTCACGTGTACTTCGCCAGGGACAGAAATTGCGTTGACGTTTATAACGCTTCGGCCGATATCCAACGCTCGCCGGCCGTGCTATCGTTCTACCTTTTCCACTGCAATTCATCCACAGAAATTTCAGATAACGTGACACCCATTCGATACCGAATAAGTTCGGAACTCCGAAGCTGCGTGGTTAAACTTGGGAAGATTTAACAGGAAAATTCTCGATCTTCGAAGATGATTCCGGTTGGCAATTGGAGCAAAAGATGGAAAACGAAATTTTTAATTTTGCTTTTCTTCCTGACGAATGTACAACATTTTATAGGATATTGGTATTTTCTATAAACGTGATGTTTTTCAAATGTTTGTTATGTATGTAGAAAACAACTTATAACAGTCTTATAAAATAAAATCGTATGTTTCGGAGTAATGGACCAGGTGCTGGTACTAATTTTACATAGCTTTGTATATTAATAGAGTTGAAAGATGCGACAGCGACATTCTTCTTAAATTGCATCTTACATTGTCGCATGTGCCAGTCGAGCAATTTTTTCATCTTCCGTAATAAAGTTTTAAAACGTTCGTGTTTTGAAAGTTATTACAAATTACTTGCATTCTAGCCGTGCAATTCATCCTCAAAATTCCGAGTAACGCGACGGTTCATCATGTTGAACAAGTAAAACTTATTTCTCGAATTCCGAAATTCTGGCGTTGATGACTAATTAACCTATTTCCGTAGGAATATTTTTGACAGCCAATTTATTCCTAAGATTCTAATTAACGCCTTCCGATACGAAGCAGTTTCGCGACACTGACGGAGAGTTTCTGAACTTACTGAAACTTAATTCTCGAATTTCCGGCTTTTAATCTTAATAGCGCTTCCTCAACGTTCATAATGGTTTTGATCTTGCAACTTTTTTAATTTGTCTCTGCGTAACCTTAAATAGAATTGCTGCGGGTTGGAAGAATCTCTGTCCTCGTTGTTTATGAACGATATTTTCTCCGACGTCGAGGTAACTGCGGCTTTAAGAAGGACTGCTTAAGTCCTCGGGTTTACTTCTGCATCTGTTACCTCTGATTAATTACGCTGGCAAAGTAGACGAGCAGGTTGCTTGGATATTTCCAAGAAATAAATGTGTCTACGAGGCCGTTTACACTTTTCACGTAGAAACTACTTCTATCGCGCAGGATGCACCAGCGATCATGAGAAAATCAATCGAGAAGATAATTCTATATCAAAACTTAAATTGAAAATATGGAATAAATGCCACAAGAATTATTTAAATCTTATTTAGATCTTTATTTGGATCTTTAGAGATTTAGAGATTTATTTAGATCTTTATGCATCTTCATATCTTCTTATGAACTATCTAAAGAAATAGAATTTAAATGGAAATTCGTTTAATCTACCAAACATTACGATCAACGTCCCATTTTCGATATTTTAAATATTTTTCTTTCTTCGAATTTCCTGTAAACGCATGAAAATCCGTAATGTAATCCATAACACTCGACGCGCTGTTTTAAGAAAACGCGAATGAATTTATTATTCGACCTAACATTTCCTCTGTATTTTCTCTTGCACCGTTTTCAAGATGCAATCGAAACAGATGTACCGAAAAATAACAGACACGGACAGAGCGAACGAGAGTTGGAAATTCGTGGAGAACACGCGAAGTTAAGGAAATTGTTACGTCTGACTGGTCATGGCGTGGCAACGGTCACAGCCACCAGTTATACTATAGTTTGGAACAACCGTTAATAATCGATGCTCGAATGCAAACGTCAAAGCTATGGGAGAAAGGAGATGGTTGTTCCGTTCTGATTGCGCAAGTTATTTGCAAAGCACTACGCGATTTTGCGGCTCATTCCACGTAATATTTCTGCCAAGTACTGGCGTGACAGTAAATCCGACAGAATGACAAGTGTTGCGTAACTTGTTCGAGCACTTGCTTGATAAACTTCATTTAATAACCGGCGTCTGTTGTTCTGCCGGTTAAATGGAATTTACATATTTCACTGACTACCGACAGGATATTTGGTGTCTAAGATATTTTTCTTTCAAGTTTATCACCGCGTGGAAAATTAGAATTTTTGCTTACTTTAATTTAACATAATGCTGGAAAAAATTAGAGAATTGTTAATATTACGATACGAACATTTATGCAAATTCATATTTGTATAGATACATACAGAAATATGTCAGGAAGGAAACGGGACATAAATAAGAATTTATTTTGCAGCTTAAATAACGAACAGGTAAATTAATTTGCATATTGCATATATTTTACGTACATTCCACGTATTTCTAGGTTTTTAAATTTCCTACAAATGCATACAAATCTGCAGTTTAGCTACCATCGACTTCATCAATCAAAGAGGAGTGACGTTGTAAACGAAACTTTGATAGATTCATATGGTACCGTGATAAATAAACTGTTTTCTAGATACGAAATTGTAAACGATAACGATAAGGATAACGAAAGCGATATTCGCAACTTTTGTCGCGTGTAGAGAAAGTTGGATATACTCGCGGGATGGTGATACACAACTGGTCATAATATTATCAGGCTTTCCAACCGACCAGTTCTATTTTCGTTAACGACACTAATGAAATATAATTAACGTTTGTCGAATCCTGAAGTTCCTTGAACATGCCGCATTAGATAAATCCGCTTCGTTTAAATTTAATACCGTCCGGGATCAGAAGGATATGTGAACGTAACCTGGTCAACATTCTCAACGTTAATGCCCTGATGCATAAGTTACCGGCCACGCGAACAAAGAGATACAAGCATTTTACTTAAAAGTAATCCGCATACACGTGTTACCAACCGAACATTTTAAATCACTTTATCGATTGCATTATGAAACTTTGTTCGAATTCTTTGAACAAGCAGATTCGTTTTCGTATAGGGAAAGATCGTTATTGATAAATTTTGGAAAGATTTTTCAAAAGGACATTCGCAAATGTTTTCTATATTTGTCAATTCAAAGAATAGTTCTCAATATGATTTTTAATATTTTTAATTAGCAATTGGGTGTAATTAAAAGATTATTTGAAAATTCCAAATCCATTGGAAAAAGGATCACAAACTTTCCACTTATCGATTATCTACTAAAATTCCATCCACTCTTGCAAAGCCTACGAAAATGTACTCTCTAGCAAGCCGAGATCCGGAAATTATAATATTTGTTTCGAAAGTTCCTACCGTCTTTTTAACGACTCGAAACCCAGTGGACCCGCTTACAAATCGACGTCGATTTTACACTTGAAATCATCCATCCTCAGAAATCCTGTCTGATCCGTCGAAAGAATAGCGACACGAAATCGGTTCATCAGTCAGATCAAAAACACTAATGAAATCACTACAGGACCACCGCGATGTCTATAACTATGTTCTCCGATGTGCGTTCCACTCAGACGAATCTGATGTGGACAGTTCATTCACGGTGGATGCGAAAAACGAAAGCTGAGATTTTCTGCAAAATGTTGGCGACTGAAAGAGCCAGCGTCAGATCAACTTCGTAAAATATCAATTCTTGTTTCTTCGTTACTAGATCTTAGACTCGCCACAGTCGCTTCGCTACGAATTCCTCGAAAATAAAGATCGACTCTGTTTTGTTCGAAATGCGAACTTGTGCGAAGTGTATCGCTCTGGATGAAATACGGTCAATTTTTACAGTTCTCGCCGTGATAAATCAACCGCGGTTTACAGCCAAGTGTACGAGGCCTAAATTCTTCTTCCAGGACTATTGCATCGCGTATCTGATTTGTTCGACTGATTTTCCGGGTAGAAGAAGGGGGCGGGAGGATACGTTCCAAGAACAGAGGGTAGAGAACGTCGATAAAGTGTCAAAGCGTCGACGAAAGGCGTGCCAGGAACTTTTCAACAGCCTGTATTTTGTTCACCGTCAGCCGAAGACTTTCCTGCTGACGGCATACTTTATCCAGTTGCCACGCCGGCAGCGTAGCTCCGGGGAGGATTTCGCGGGCAAGAATTTAGGATAAAGGCTGATTTACACGCGCCACGATCCTCCAAACCATCCCAGCAGTGGCATCCGCCGCGCGCGACAGCCCATCGATTTCCGGATTCTCCGCGGAAACGAATGCGTATCTGTTTCGCGACGCTCTGCCTCTATAAACTCAATCTGCCAGCCAGACCTGGTGGCATTCATCGCGAGTAATGCATATGCAAAGTGACTGTAAAATATTGTTTTCGTCCGCGCTCTGTCGCGTTAAAAAATGCCGAACGTTTCTGGTCATGGGTCGTGCTTCCACGTTCCTGTTTGTGTAAATATTCCTGATACGGGACAAACGAACGTTTATCGTGAGAAATGTGCCGGATTTTCATCTTAGCTTGGAGGCGATGCTGCACGAAGTTCGTCGAGGATCAGTCGATAGCGAGGAATTTTCGGTGGAATTTTTCTTTCTTAGGGGTCAGCATAGGGAGCATTCGTTAAATTGAGAATACGAAATTTTGCGCATCCTCTGGAATAGTTTTCGAAATAGTTTTGTTATCAGACGGCTACTATATGGTACAAACATTTTACTCTTAACCGAAGGTATTTTAGAATTTTCGATGGAATTCTTTTTGTCGTTATGGACTTTTTAACTGGGCTATCCGGAATAGTTTTCAAAATAGTTTTGTTATTAAGCAGCGAGTATATAAAATAGAAACATTTTGTTTCCAATTGAAGGAATGGAATTTTGAGCGAAATTCTTTCTGCTGTAATTTTCAAGAGAAATTTTAAACCAGAAATACGAACGTTTCGGGGACTCGGCGAGATACTTGTTCATTTCTATGATTCCACCGACACGCGCCGCTTTTTGCCAAAATGAAATCGTGAATTTTGCGAACAACAGAAATACAAATCCGAATGTGCTAGATATTTTAACACGCGTTTGCGAGGACAATGGAAAGCACGCGTGGAATTCCTCGAACCCGTCCGTCTGTTTTCGCGTCAGTGGTACAGCCATGACGTGGGCTAACGTCAAAGACTTCGTTTCGCGTGTAAACAAATCAGGAGAGAACCCCAGCGGCGCTAATCCCCGCACGATCCGGATCATGAATCCGATTCAATCGTCGAATCCGTGGACAATCGGCCAGCAATTAATCCAGAGCGAAGTTTACCCTTCCTACCGGGAGCTGTGTCTAATCGAATCGAAGGACGCGCGATCCAAAGGACTCTCCGGATTCCAGACGACATTAATAGCAGAAGACAGAAGCAGCGAGTAGAGAACTGAGAGAAGAAGCAGGCGAAGAAGAAGGAACAGAGATGTGCGTTTAAATATTTACACAGCTGAGGAGATCTTATTGAATTCGCGTCACGATGAATCAGCACAACCATCTTATCCAGAAGAAAATGGTGAAAAAAAATGGATAGATGGATGAATGGATTTCTCTATGAGCATCTTCCGATGAATTTTTATGCATCGTTCGTCCCATCGATTGAAATCTAACGAACTACAAAGTGAACGATTACGGGCGGACCGTGGATTTTTGTACGACCGTGGGAAATTTCGAGACACGAAAACGCACAGAACGTGCAAAAAAAAAAAAAAAAATACGAAATATTTAGAGTACAGTATATCACAGTATGTTACCTTGCACAAGTAAAACACTTTCCTATCTAAATTCGATTATTTTAATCGATAAACAGATGACCGAAGAGGAATGAACAGGGAATTTCAGAGAATTGAACTCTGATTAAAAAGGTGCATCGAGTTAGTAAATTTCAAATAGAACAACAATAAGCGGGAATTTTTATTGCCAGGAATAACGTAAAAGGGAATCGTAATACAGAAAAAATTGAGAAAACATCAGCTTACCAAACGTTTAATTTTTCTAAGAGCATTCGTTTTTTTTCTTTCTTTCGAAATCGCGCGATCAACCAAAATCTCTAACCTATCGCTGCACGATAGAAAAAGACTTGAAAAAGTAGATGGATGGCTGGTTTCCCGCGGCTTTTCGGATGGATTTTTATGCTTCGCTCGTTCGCTCGTGCGCGATTTAACGAAATACCAGACAAACGACACCGGCAAAAGGAACGTACTCGAGTAGCGCGAGGATAGAGCGAGACGCAAAGAGCTGATGAAGGCTCAGAAATATGCAAACGCGCGCAACGTCCCCCGAAGCATCAGCTGTATGAATTACGACCCCGGTACGTATTATCGTTCCAGGTTCCAAGGGGGCGAAAACTCATCCGACTTGCACACGTACAAAGGGCGGCGAACGCGTGGCTAAAAAGGGCCGACGAAAAAATATTGCGTCGACGACGTCGACATGATTGTTCGATCTGGGCCAAGAATCGCGTTAATACGCGATAACCGCGATTCAACGAGGGATTTTTCTTCATCCCTTCGTTTCCTTTTTTCCTCGTTTCGTACCACCGACGCGGCTATATCCGTTAATCCTTCAAATACGGTTGTCGTCGATAGGGACGAAAAGTTTGCTTACCGATGACTCCGTTTGAAAATTCTATGCAGGTAAACCGTCTACGTTATGGTTGATTTAAATACTTTCGTTTGAACTTTTGAATACAGTAAAATAAATGAAATTTATAATACTGTATACTTGTTATAAAATTTAGCATAAAACATACCATAGATTTGTTATAAAATTTAGAAATAAAATTTATTGCATTATAAAATTTTCAGCGAAGTAAATTAAATATTATTTTTTATTACTTATTCTTTGATTGCTTCGCTTCACGAATAATTAGTCTTCTACCTATGAAGTATTAGTACTTTCCACGTAATAGATGTTTGTATTTGCGTGTGAGATGTATTGATAATGATTTATGAAATGTACGGGTACTTAAAGGGTTAATTACGCGCAATGGCAACGTTACATTACGCTATAGAGTAAGATAGTGGAAATGGGGAATTAGAATCGCCTCTATGTGTTTTCGAATGATATTATTCCGCGGATTAAGGGTCGTTGACGGCTGCTAGACAATTTTAGCTACTAATTTCTTGGGTGACAATGAGGTCGTACCGCTGTAGTTGGCTGGAATCAATTGGTTAGTCGTATACGGAAGGGTAATTAGGGGCTGAGAAGCTTTGTTTGTTACTGAATTTATGAGGGTCGTAGAGAATATGGAGATAAAGTATGGAGTAATATTGAAGCGATGCAGATAGCAATTTAGAAAATAATTTATGTTATTCTAAATTTATGGAATCGAGTTGTCTATTTTTGGTAGAATTAAGTATTAATTCTGTACCTGTATAGTGAAATCGATCATTTAAAACAACTAATTTTTATCCTTCTAAGAAGCAAAAACAGCAGAATTTTCCTCATTATTCAATGCAATGAAAAAGAAATTGCAACCTGATCTTCTTTAAAGAGAGAAAATGTATTTGTTAAAAACGAAAAAAAGAAACAAAATCATGCGGAACGATGTAGAGAACCAGGAATTTCGAGCCGTTTGAAAATGGCCAATTAACAATTTTTTCCTAGAAGCGAGGGGCGTCTATTAAAAAGAATTATACGAGTCAAATTGAGCGAATCGTTACAAGCTCGAAATTGGCGGGCTCCCGCGGTTTCGAAATCGCGCGAATCCCTTTATTCGAAATAGCCATAGCGCGATCCAGTTAATTTTGAAGTATGCAACCCTTGCTGGCGACCCGTGTGCAACTACCTCGTCGTGATAACGCTATTTCCGCTCCGAACTATGTGAATTCAGCCGTGTGATGCTTGTTTATTCCAGAAGAACTGCCAGACAGCGGTTACACCGTTATTAGCGAAACCGCGCTGTTACGCAATTACTCGCGCATTACAATCGCGCTTTATCCCCTAAGATTTCGATAGTTAAACTTTTATCGATACCTTTGTAAGAGTGAGAAATCGAGATTTTGAAATTTTGATACGTTGTAACGAGTGAGAGCTTTAAATGTTTCATTTTATGCACTGTATATCATTCAGAAAATTCATGCTGTTTGTTGTTTCATACCTGAAGCAACTCGTTGTTAAAAGGGACGACAAATTTCTTTGAGAAGGAGATGTTCCTCGTGAAATTGCTCCATACGTTTATCATATATGACATATGATCCTTAAAAAATCTGTTAAATACTTTGAATATCGCTCAACGTTGCACACAATATACTTTTCGATAAAGGCAATTGAAAAGTGTTAAAAAGAAAAAGAAAACGCTTCTGAAAGTGTAGTTAAGGAGAAAATTTTCGAGCAAGGATCAAAAAAGGGACGAAAAGAGAATAGAAGATCGAGTAGAGGCGCGAAGAACACGGAAGATAAGAGGGAGGACAAACAGTCCGTGTACAAAGCAAAGAATCGAACAGATGGAATTGTTCCTCTAAACGCTTGGTCCTTGTAAATGTACTTCTTCAAACAGATACACGCGCGCCACTTACATCTTGTACAGCGTAGAAGATGTGCAAACAATCCACTCTATCTACAAACTCGCGAGTTCACTTGAAAATCGCGTTTTCTATCGATTTTCGTTGAATCGGCGTATCCCGTTGTCTAAAGTCTTCTGACTTAAAACGATTTAACATATGGTATCCCCATAAATAATAAAAGGTATTGAATAAGGGATAAAAAACTTACCTTCGTAGACCCAGTCCGGTACTCCATTATAAATAATTCCGAAGACCCCGGTGTCTGTGATTTGATAGTCGACGGCCACTTCTGCTTCCGGTCTATAATAGATATTGTTTTGGTACACGTATACCAGTGCATTGCCTTGTGGTGCCCAGGTTGCTAGTTGCAAGGAAATCGAGTCGTTCGCAGTCAACGAGCTCTCTGATCTGAAAAAATTGGTTCACGTAATTTTTTACGTTTCTTTCTTCTATAAATATGTATTATTTCTTAGGATATGAGATATTTTGCGAGGTTATATGTAAATGTGCGCAATGAATGAAAGGCGTAGTAGATACCCTAACCTCTAATCGTTTCCCTCATATTATTTTAATTCCTATTAATTATGTATGTTATACGTATTTAGATGTATATTACAAATTAATAATTCTAGCATTAAAACAAATATGTAATAGTGAATCTGATTATTAAACACGCGAGGTATAATTCATGGTCAATGTGTAATAGAAAACTAAATTATTAAACAGACGCCTGGCACACTCAATTGGTATATAATATGTAGTAGTAAACATGATTGTTAAACAAACGTGAAATAGTACGCTCAATTATATATAAATAAACCAATAACTAAGTGTAAAAATGATCTTGAAGCTAAAACATAATCGTAATACGAGTTACAGGTTACTTTACAGCCAAATGAACGATTCAACAAACACGAACAAAAGAGTTTAGAAAGCTATTTAGTTTTATCGCAATAATGTTCACTACGTTATTAAACGAACGTATAATTAATAGAACGAAGCCAATAATAATGCATAGACGTAAAAAGAAGCAACAAGTACGTATAGATACGTAACTGACAGGTTAGGTTATACGATGTATTTCAAACTATGTGATTAATGTGTAATAAATTAAACATAGTAAAAATAATAGAAAACTCGTGATACACTAAGGAAGCATCTAAAGCATGTTTCTATTACACAGTTGATAAATTATTACTTTAAGACATTGTAAACGACGTGATACGTGTTAACTAAAGTGACGGTTTTCTAGCAAATTTGACAATATTTGGGCGCGAAGATTCAAATGCTCTTCTACTCACAATCACGCGACTGAAACTTCGTTCGACGTAGAAATTTCCACGATCGACGAATTATGAAACCCGAAGCAAATAGTTATACGGAATTGTTAACGTTTTAATTCTTGTTCCACAGAATACATTAATGATATATTGAAAATATATTATCAATATTCCGTAAGAATCTGTAACGACTGAAACCGGGAAACAATATCAGGGTCGATATGAAAAAGGGAATACTTGGAAAAAGGAAAATCTGTAATCCTCCGCCATAAACTTCATTATGAATTATGAACTGCAGAACGGATAAACGGTTAATGTATTTAACCTCGTACTACCGTATTACATAAAGTTTAATGAAAATAATTCCCACGATTCAACACATTGCGACAAGGAACGAATGCCAATCAAAGACAATAGCTGCAATCTATCCTAACGTGGTAAGACTGCTTATATTCAAATGCGACTTAATCGTGGGTTAAATCTGAAGTCTAATAGGCTTATGGAATCAAATCTGGAATAGATTCGAATAGGTATGTATATCTTCTAAGCTATACGCTGCAGCTCTAAATCTGCTTTCCGCGTTGCATCTCGAATATCGGCTAACTCCAGTTAACGCTCAAGTTATTCGTGGCTTAACCTCATCTCATCGTCGTATTCATCGGTCTTCGACGAACAGGAGGAATGATGTCGTTACCATTTACTCGGCACTCCTTCGACGAGCGTCGATATTAACGAGAAGCGATCGAGACTCGAATTGAAACGATCGAAGAACAGAGTCAGAAAAAGAAGAAGAGAAGGAAGAAGTCGAGGGGAAAACGGCGTCGTTTGAGATTCCGTAACCTGCAGCACGATAAAACGGCGAGATATAAATGGTCGAGGATTCTACGTTGGCGAAGTAACAAGCAGCCATACGATCCTGTTCGATCAGAATTGCCCCGGAAGAAAGCACTCTCTGACGCGATACGAAACAAACCGTAGGCTACAAACGCCCGCAACCCACAAACACGCTGAAAGGAGTAACGTGTGCTCTCGATGCCGCGATTACCGGCGTGGTCGAGTGCATACAAGCTCCTCAGGATCTGTCGGTATTCTTATTTCAAAGGCAGTAAAAGCGGCTTGGACGTAAACCAAAGCGTTACGTACGTCGAGATTGCTGTGTTACAGAAAACGATCCTCCAAGGATATCGACGTTACGCTCTAAACTCGATTCGTTCCTTCTTTCGATCTGTCACGCCAACAACTTGATTAATATTTATCTCTATCCTGTTACACAAACTGGTTGGTTGATTGTACAGAGCTGGGCGAGATCAACATCGAGAATTTGCGTTGCGTGTTTTGTACACACAGCAGACTCAGTTACACAATTTGCCTATCCTGGGAGATTTATGCAGTGTATTGGGCAGAAAATTTAAGGGATGCTTCTGCGAGGCAAAATCGGTAGGACGAAAATAAAGAAGAGAAACATTGCGCTCTTCGGCTTTGTTATTTCTCTGACCTACATTCGTTCATGTAAAAAAGTTCCATGCTTCATTTTTGTCTTATTCTGGCTCTTGTGAAAACACCCCTTAAATTTTCAACCACTTACGTACAGTTACCACGAAAAGCAATTGCTTGATACATTTATGTGAATTCTATTAGGTTCGCTGGCTGCTATATCAGGTACCGAGCAGAAGATTTAGACTACGTATGTTGTACTATGTTATACAGAGTAGGTTACATAATTTGCGTATGTATACGACTGGTTCCTAACATACGTACAAAAATATTTGATATCTAGGAGGAAGTGTATCGTGGTGGAATGATTTTTTTAAACGAATTATACATTTAGAAGATATTCAGGAGATTTTGAATTTATTAAATAGAGTGTATACGTTTTTGTATCAAAATTTAAAAGAGCAATGAATATATGATTCTATAAATGCGATAGCGCAGAATCCGTTGCTACGTACATATTTCAGAACTGTGTCCAATATCTGGTTATAACTTTATAGCGAAGTTTTCACTTGCACATTACACGATTTGCCTGCAGTTTGACTGAACAAGTTGGAAACACCCTCTATACATTTTATTCTATCAATATTATTATACGATATATTGTTGTTGTATAAAGATATAAACTCGAAGAAAAAGCTTAATATATATATATATATACATTTGTATCCAAAAAATATTTTCAAAGCTGTTAATGCTACGTGGCTCCCAACGCGTGGCTTTTGTTTCAATTATCCAAATCCTCAGGATCGTTCGTTTAATCGAATGGGAGGAGTAACTCCGCAGGTAGTCGGTAGAATACATTTCCGAGAAGATGTAGATGGATCTTTTACTTGAAGCGCTGCTTCTTCTCTTTTTTTTTTTTATGGTGGAACGTCGTTTTACGAGAACGTTGCTCGGGGATTCTGTCGAGCTTTCGCCTGGTTGGTAGATTCTTGGTTTACGTACCCGCTGTTAGAATATTCGATGTTGGATTCTGGCCTTCGCTTCCGAGATTATGGCATCTTGATTAAACTATAGCATCGAATTTCCCAGCGAACGTTAGATCTCTTATTAAATATCCTCGATTGAGAATCGATTGAAAATCTCGAATTAAGATGGCTATTGAATTACGAAAATGAAATACCGCGAACGACGATGGAATTTCTCGGATTGTAGTGAGTGCTTATTTATCAGTATTAAATACTGATCTCGCTTTATATTTATATTACTGTCGAACACCTTTCGCTATTGTAAGAATGCTGAGATGATAGCTTCGTTCTGGATATAACAGATTTTCTAAAATACATCTTATAAATTCATTTCCAGTAAACGCACGAATAAAACGTCGAAAGTGAACGTTCATTTAACTGTATTAGATCCCGATATCTTTTTACTTTTACTGTTAAACAGTTTTTATCGCTGTAAGAATGTTGGCACGAGCCAATTTTCCAATCCTAGCTTCTTTCCAGATATAAATGCTCCTAGATTGATAGATCCTATAGATTTTCTTTCCGGATCCTTTTGCTACCTTTTGTTAAAAGTAAATGTCAGAATCTAGCCTGAAATTTAGGTAAATGGCCGCATAATTTTCACAGAACGGGTATGCAAAGTGATGGATCGGGCTGATTGAGATCCTTTTATATCTAGGAAAGGCAGTAAAAAGGTATCACCGGAATTCGCTAATGGCTTTTAAAGGTGACTATGGTTAGGAGTTAACGCGAGCCGGTGTGTGTTCATGCAGAGTTGGCACACGGTTGAAAGGCTGAGTAATAAAGAAGCTTGAGCAAGCGCGTTACATTATTTCCCTTTTAGAATTGAATCCGCATGCCAAGCAGATATACGCGGTACGTTGCTAAACTCGGTCACCGAAATTAAATGGCGGCTTAAAGAATTTACGGAGGTCGCGACGAGAACTCGAGGAACCATCCTTCGGACATTCGCGTTTTTATTTTCCATCGAGCTGAATCGACCGGAAAAGCTTCCTTTGGTGCTTTAGTGAAATTAAAACAACGCCTGTATAGAAGAGATATTTTCCAGATTTGGCTTCAGCTTCGATGACCATTGCGTTTTTCACGATCAACGGTGTGTTCTTCTATTAAATAAATTACGAAGATTGGATTAACCTTCCGATTCTTATTACATATTCATCTTACGATCCAATATTCCTTTCTGATCTTTATTAAGAATTAGAAATTATGCGACATGTTTGGCTCTGCAACAAAGATGTTTAGGCATTGTATTAATGTACAATGTATCCATGTAATGGCCAAAAACACTATCAATTTTCTTATCTCAC
The DNA here is from genome assembly GCA_014825975.1 of Bombus haemorrhoidalis. NCBI lineage: Eukaryota > Metazoa > Arthropoda > Insecta > Hymenoptera > Apidae > Bombus > Bombus haemorrhoidalis. The sequence continues at coordinate 5,453,918 of CM026168.1, read as the reverse complement.
AGAATAAATAAAAGCTGACACACTTGGTTCAGAAATTGGAGACTAAAGAGTGCAATAGAATCTAAATACCACTCGACAACAAGAATTTCCCTTTTAGAAAAACCAAGTAATGCCTCCTATTCTTAAAAAAAACTTCTTAAAAAAACAGTCACCAATAAATTACGTAAAGTGCCAGGTCTTCTCGAAATACCTGATAAACTCTGGGTCAACATCGATATTTCCAGCTAATCCCCAGACGGAAGATCAGTTGTACAACGGGGGGAAAAAAACTCTAGTAACATGAACAAGGGTAAAGAAATTTTTCCTTAACTCGTTGGCCGGAATTACTGCAGCAACGATGCCATGGTAGTATCAGAAAAATAAAAAAAAAATAACAAGTGCTTTGCATGGAGCAAGGAGTGGGTGGCTGTAAAAAGAGTAGCCTCCTCGTAATTCCTGGTATTTGAATTTTAAGACGTTCAAGCTTAGGTGACTACGGCAACCCTATCTTGCTATAATTTCTCACATTTGAATTTTAAGATGTTCGTGTTTAGACGACTTACGAAATCCTCTGTTATTTGAATTTTAAGATGTTTAAGCTTAAGTGTCTCAAGCAATCCCATCTTATTATAATTTCTGATATTAATATCAGCTATTTGAATTTTAAGACGTTCAAGCTTAAACGATCAAGCAATTCTGTCTTACTATAATCTCTGGTATTCTATACACGTATTATATATAGTATAATATATACTATAATTTACAGTATATTTAAGACGATCAAGCTCAAGCGACTCGAGCAATCACATCTTATTCCGATTCCTGATATTCGTGTCAGGTATTTGAATATTTTAGGACGCTCGGGCTTAGATAGCGCAAGCAATACCATCTTACTATAATTTTTGATATTTTAGTGTTGAATACGGAAGTAAAACAATCTTCTCTCGACTCGTTCAACGAAATTTCTGCAGTAACAAGGACCTGATAATACCGCAACAACAACAACAAAGGAAAAATTCGCTTGAAGAAGCTACTAGGGAATTTCATACAATTTATAAAATACATCGTGGCCAATGGGAATTGGAAGAATGGAGGGGGGAATCGATGGAAAGTTTCGCGAGTCTCAGCAGCAGCTATCGTGATGTCAGAGAGGTTCGGCTTCAAAGGAGAAGTTTTGGTCGGGAAGAGCGAAAGAAAGGGGATGGGCGAAGAGTCATAAATAAAGACGCTGGTATTCATGTAGCGTAGAAACCGGGTTTATGGCCGAAACTCTTGTACCCTGTGGTACAAAGTGCACGGGCGTTCGATCCCTTGATTTCAGACTTTAAACCGGGACACGGTTCGTTCCCCCTAATTGATAGGCGAACTGCAGACGCGACAACGACCGGCACGCGAGTGAATTAGCAAGAAATTCGGTCTGGCTGCGAACCAGTCGCTGGAGATTTAAAGCGTGCGTCGTCCATGGCTTACAAAGCTTTGTCGAGAGCTTGGTAAGGGAACGTTGTTAAAAGTTAGTCCAAACGCATGCGTTTCCTGCGGTTCGAATCTGGAGCAGCTTATACGCGATGCTCTGTCTACTATCCGCTTTTCTCGGTCATATTCATTGATCGTAGTCAGAGGCGTAGGTAGAACGATTTCGAATTGAACGAACTTTGACTTTTGAGGTGCTATTTTTGGGTGCATTACGTATCGGTGGAGAAACCGAGAAATTGGAAAGAGACCATTTGGGAATGTTAAAGGAATTAAAAATTTTTTAATGAGATAAGTCGATCGTCGTTCAGAGTTGAATTAACTGTGATTTTTGTTCAAGAATTGTAAATTTATCGTTCTTGATAGCTCGAATAATTTAGAACTAACTACACTTTGACATTCATCATGAATAATTTTCTAAATAAAATTCTTAATTGCAATATTAAAAAAAGGAAAGAAATAGAAAGGGAAAAATCAAAAAGAGGAATTTTGTTACCAAAGGAATCCGATATTTTCTACAATACGCGGAATATCGGATCCCATTAAATAGTAGAACGTCGTTCCGCGGAACAAAGGCAACGAACCCTTCTGGAAGCGAGAGCAGAATTCGGCGAGGATCCGTGCCATTCGTGCGGAATAAAGATTGCTGGAATATCGTGTGTGTACATGGTGTGAACGTTGCTGTATTGGTTATAATCAAATTCCTTTAAATGACTCGATCCAAGTTTGGCAAGGCTTGATTGAACAAACGGAGAAAAACACAAAGAGAGGAGAAGACGGAATGCTGGCAGTAACTGGCCCAAGAATCACAAGGATTCTGATGTTATTTCTCAATCGTATCCCAGAAGAAAGAATTTCTGAATATTTTTCGTTCGTTCGCAGTTCGCAAAACGCTGGCAATAAGATCATCGAGGAATGAACGACAAACGATTCGATATAATCGATCGATGTATTAATGACGAACCAGGAATAATCATTGATCATTCGAATTGTGGCAATGGATCGCAATGTTAAGTACACGTTATTTTCTGTTACCTTTCTTCCTTTCCATTCTCTCGATCTGCTTGTATAAGTTGCTTATTATTGTTATTCAAGCTATTATCTTCAAGACTCATTGTGTTCTCGACGCAACAATGTTCCATTGAAGGGAATCGGTCTTGTCGGGCTTCGAAACGCTTCGTATATTACGTATTTTGACGGTTCACTATGGCATAAATCATATAAAGAGATCATGTTGACCGAGGAAAAAAGGATTACGTTCATAGTGGAGCGATGGTTTACACGTTGTTCCAGATGAATCGCGCTCAAAGAGAAAGCGTGCAAACTACGTTCCCTGCTCTAGAGAGAATATTTTATTTGAAAGATTATAATGAGTTTGTGGTGACTGCGTTTCGAGCGAAGCTCTCTGGTTAACTTAGATTGCGCCAAATGGAAATGCTAATTTTCTGGTTTGTTGTCGATTACTCTCAAACGTGGCAAAAGCAAATTACGTATAGTAAAGTATCAAGTAATGGTACCGCGTGCTTTTTTCGAATATATAATCTTGTACATCCTGACGTTACCTGGCGGTATCATTCACAGTGAAATGCTATGAAACAGTTCCTCCAAAAGGAAAGTCTTCTTTCGTGTCTTTTGACGTGTGTAAAACGTTAACGCCACTAAGAGACGTCGCATTTAATTACACAAAGAGAGAGTTTAATTATATGCGCGTGGTAACGTTTTTACGTTTCAAACACTTTAATTTCACATTTTCTAGGAATATTACTCGTCAGTGTCACCGCATATATATCCAATTCTTAACCAACGTGAAAAGTATTCCTATCTGGAACAACAATCTCCAATTATCTAAGATAGCACCTGTGATAAAATATAATTAAAACGTAATTCGGGATTCGAGAGGTTGACCTCGGAAGAAAGGAGATTCTGCTGGAGCGATGCTTAATTTTCCCGGGATATCATCTTCGTGAGATATCGAACGCGAGACAAGGAGAAGACGGCTGATCGGAAAATTGAAATCTGGAATTCATATCCGAGACGACAGCGGCGAATTTCATTTTCGATGGCACGTTGAAAATTCGCCGAGCATCCTCAAAAGCCTACGTAGAGAAAAGCCGACAGAGAGAAAAATGTCGCTGGCAGGGGAACGCGTAGCTTCGTTCGTTCTTCTGGTCACGCCACCGAAGTCGTTCATGCGCGCCAACCTACGGCTTTTTGTTCTTAACTTATCAACTCGTTCCACAGCGACCTTTCCCGCATTTCCCTACCGTGACTCCTCGCGTGATCTCTCTGTCGACTGCTCTTTTCCACGATTATCGTATTTATAAGAGTGGTTTCCCCTCTACGAGAATCAAAGGGGACAATTCTATTTGTACCGTGTTTGTTTAACATCTGAATCTTCCATGTTGATAGCGACGATTGCGATCTTGCGCGTCCATGATAAAACTACATTAGTTTCCTTTAATTAGATCGCGGATTTTTATCGCAGACTTTTGTATATTACTAGACCAACTTTTGTTTGTGTAAATGCCTAAATTTTGTTTGTGTAAAATGTCCAGATTTTACGTGCAACTCTTTCTGCAAACGCGCCAGCGCTAGATTGATAAATACAGTCGACATATAGCAAATTTTGCGCTTCTTGTTTTCTTCTATTCTGACGCGTGTCAGTTCAGTGATTAAATTGTGCAGCGACAAACTGTAACGTGAACGTTATGTTACTTTCACCTGGTGTTTACTGCGTAAAACTTGCTCTACGATAGATCGACGTAAACGAAATGCGAATACCATATTTCAAGTTGCTCTATGTATAACTTGTAGTTTTCAATTATTTAGATATTAAATCGTCTATATGACGATAATAAACAGTTATCGATACAATAATATTAATTGTACGAGTACTACAATATTCTAGAATTATAATGTTATATGCATCAGCAATATCGATGAAATATAGCTATCGACATAGCCACGTATGTGTATGGTACGTTTGCATTGCAATATCGAAATAAAAACTTAATTTTGTACTCTCCAAATTATTGCAGTTTTTCATCCATGCAAATCTCATGCTTTGCGTTTCTAATACAAATATTAAAATATTTTGTATGCTACGATCATAATCATTTTACACAGATACGTACACGTGTGTGTCATTGAGGTGCATGCACAGAAACAGTACGCACACCTTACACGTGTTATATCTATTCGTAGTACGTAAAATCGTGGACACCTTGTGCATAAAGAGTTAGCAATCTAATAATATGTTAGGTTGTCCGAAAAGTTTCTTTCGTTTCGTAAAGTGATAATAGATGAACGACAATTTCTGTTTTATATTTATATGAACAAAGGAACGCGTGGATAAATTGTAAGTTAGAAAATATATTTTAATACAGAAGAGTAAATAGAAGTAGGAATATAATTTGAGCTGGTCCAGATCCGCAAGCTAGCGGTGTTATCCTATGACTGAAAGCCCTGAAGCCATCGTCGCCTGTCTACTGTTTATCGTCTGTCTTCGTTCCAGTCTTTCGTCTATACGCTGTCGATGGCTTCAGTGCTTGAGAAATCTAAAAGACTAGATGTAGAGTTTTCTTAGAAGTGATGACCACTTCAACATATATTGTTTTATTGAATTAGGTACGATCCATTTCGTCCTATTTCTGTTATTATGTTCGTGCATAATTCAATAAACTAATATAAAACAAAAAACATGATGCGTCTATTATTTCTTTATAAAATGAAAGAATCATTTCGGACAACCTAATACATATAGAAGTTTGCGATTTTTATGCAAAATTTGTATTGACGTAATTAAAGTAGTAGAACTTAAAAAACAGAGATTCGTTTTATCCGTTGAAAAATACAAATACCCTACTTTGCGTATTTTCTGCATTTTTATGTGTCATATACGTTGTATATCGCATGGCTTCAGGCTGTAACTGTGCCATACGTATCTAGAACACTGCCTGTATTTACTATTCTAATCCTAGTTATATCAACCATAGAACTATAGCTCTCCTCATCAATATTTAACTGCTAGCTGCATCCAACGTAATACCTGCGCTCGCTCGTAAGAATAATTGTAGTAGCACTCCACTTGCAGATTTAGCTAGCGTCCATATTTATACCTGAGGTAACGGATTAAAGGGAGAGAAAATTATCTGCGATGCATTTAAGTCAAGCTACACGCGTCTTGCAGAGGAGCACAGTTATCCCATCACTCGTCCGTACTGAATATCGATCTTAACTAGAACTATTGTAATTTTCAAAACCATTGTCTTGTTAGAAAATGAAATTACTTTGTAATTAGATAAAAAGATTATAGTTTCAGTCGTCTACTAAATTAAAAAATTAACAAAGATGATAATCTTTGATACAAGTCATTTGAACCTACCAAGCTTCCTTCGCGTGGTTTTGCAATGGAACGTTGCGTTAACGCAATTTTGAGCGCCACATAGTCGTTGGTTACCAAATTTCTTAAAATATTTAAAATAAGATAAATTCCATACACTGACAAATTCTGAACAATACGAACGATCTGTATAACACGATTAGAAAAAAATGTGCGAATACGATATCATATATCGCAAAAATTCAATTTCATGGCGCGGTACATTTCAATCGGCTGCTAGGTAAAAGTATATAAAATTCGCGTGGTGGCTCACGTGTTAATAGGTCGGAGAATAAACGTGGATGGTAAATGTTCCAAATGTTTCTCAAACGGAATGCGATGGACGAGCTTCCTGGTTTGAAATACGGCCGCGGCTATAACTCCGAACTTTGAAGGACCGAACTTTCGAAATACGCCGGCGTGAACAGCGAAAAAGTTCCCGCCGTTTCTGAAACCGTTCTCGACCCTTGCTCCCGTCAACGAAAAACCCCTCTAACCTTTCGAACAATATTGGTTGTTACGTTTCTATAGAACTTTCATGCTCCATTCGAAACTTTATGGAAGGCTTCCGCGGCTTTTCGCCAGCTTCCGATCTAACGTCGTTTACCAAGCGGATAATCCGTCGGGAATCGGTTTTCACTCCCACTCTGCCCAACGTAAATCTACTACTTTAGCCTTAAGGGGTCTTAAGATGAAAATACCGATCGATATTCGGCTGTAATTAGCGAGCTTTCCTCGAAAGTTTAGGAAAGGAAGTCGATACGCGCGAGGCTTAACGCGGTCACAGTTCGTGACGAAAATTTATCTCCTATGGATATTGGCAGGAGCGTTACACATGTCACGTGAGATAACATGCGCAATAACGTGTTGTGCAATTACGTGAAATAATATTTGTGACAGGATATATCGCGTAGATTCTTTGAAACTCGTCAAGGAAGTGCATGCACGTGGTACAGGTTGGCGAAAGTGTTTCACGAACGTGTTAAGTACGTTGTGTTGAACATAGTGAGATTTAATTAGCGCTATGACGAGACTCGAGGCAAAGCTTGAAGCTAACCTGACCTTGTATATAAAAATTACAAGATATTTATTGGAAACATATATTTATGACACGTATGGCTCGATACGCACAAACGAAGAAATTTCACGTAATTATCATCTGCTCGAAACTATTCTCTCGGGTTACAGCATTATCTCGTCGTACGTACAGAGTTGAAAAGCCGCGAAGGATAGCAATAAAGACTTCGGGGCAGTGACTGCAAGAGAAATTCGTGGCGCACCAGCGAGTACGATTAAGCCAGTGGCAAAGTGGGTGGAAACGAATTCCAGGTAAGCGGCGTTGGCTCTAATCGTAATATAAGCACTGTTAAATGGCAAATTAACGTCCAGAGATCTCCCGAGTAAACTCCTACCGCTGCCGAGTTCGAGAAAAGCAAGAGTTTTAAATTTTAAACGACGATGGCGAAAAATTTCACGATGACGAGATTGCGCAATATTAGGACACTTACTCGTTACATCTGGCGAAAAACTTCGACCACAAATTTTATTTTGATAATTGGCGCATAATACGATTAAAATGACAGATATATAATAAAACATTTAGAGAATAAAGGCTTTTGGAAGGCGTACAATTTATGCAAACTATGGCAGTTCTTCTAATTATTAATACTTTTATCCGGCATATCTTTGCTTCTTCAACAAAATATTGTTCTCACATCTGCCCCGAAGAAGTAAACCGCGGAACAAGCTGCAACGTGCTAATAAAAACAGCCGGGTCGTGAAACCCGAGAAACCACAAATATGTCAACTATATGCCAAAAGGATTGGGGAGAAGTTTCGCGTCGCGTTTCGCGATTAAAACGAACACCGCGGGTTAGATCGCTGTGGATGAAATTCTCGCGGTCGTAATTTGCACGCCGGCAGGCCCTTTCGAGTGATCGCGCCGCTTCGCGGTGGCGCGAAGATTAAAATGCAAATCTGAAGTTCTGTGACCCCTCTGTGAGGTGGAATAAGTTTGAGATGCGATTAGGTGAAATGGCCCGCGGCCTCGCCATTCGTTTACTTACAAGGTCTGCAGATTCACGATCCTGTAGTGGGCCAAGTACGTGTGTCGATAGAGCTGCAACAGAAAGAAGAGCAACGGAGAATGTTTATTAGCCGAGACTGTCGGGGAAACTTGACCGGGAAAATTGGATGCCGGCAAGCTTTTAAGGGTTAAATAAACGCTCCCGGGTCTTATCGCGACGTTCTTGTCGTTTACTCTCAGTTTCTCCTTTTTTCTTTTTCAGAATCATTTTCTTTTTCTTTTTTTTTTTACTTTTTCGAATCTCTCTCTCTCTCTCTCTCTCTCTCTCTCTTTGTCCTTGTCAGGCACAGGCTCTTCGTTTAATATGTTCCCCGGGCGAATCACGTTCGAGAGATTACATCCTCAGGGACGGATTCTGTTGAAGCTATATTAAAATTGGTAGAGATGCAACCGACAGGACGATGGGCATTTTCTTTTTGAGAGACGTAGCAAGATTTGTGGAGGGAAAAAAAGATTTACATGTATGAATTCGCGTAGGACGAGGTAAATTATTCTAGAAAATTATACAATTTACAATTTTGAATATAATTATCCGCCATGATTTATCTCGCTCTAATGAAATTCAATAATTGCAATAATTATACTTTCCACGTATCTTGTGATCGAATGTGGCCTAAGAAAACGGACCTTGTCACGTGTCGTAGTTGTATATGGAATTCAATAATTTCCGATGGTAATAGTATTTATTTATTGTACAAGGCTTATGCCCAGTGTAATCTTGTTATATATACATATATAATATAACATATACATATGTATATAAGTGTACGTAGTAAATAAATATAAAACAAATGGTGTTTTAAGTTTATACAGTGGATTAACTGTTTCGTTAAGGCTGTGATCCCTTGCTGTTAGCTAATTCGATAGATCAATTTTCTCCAGTTTATTCCTATTATAATGCCCAACTTATTTTCCTATTCAGTCTTCTAAATAGAGACATTTTAATCTCGTGCACGATTTTATGCATATGTATATATCTTTTTTTAGCTTTTATTCTCGAAGGAAAATGATGCCTGCAACAGCCATATTTTTTAAGCGTTGTCTATTTGTAAGGACACTTGATTAGAATATGTTCTACTGTCGCCATTTCGCTCCCACTACACAGTATAATTTCTTATACTTTATCACGTTTTAACAACATTAATTATAAGTGACACAATTTCGATGAAATAAAATAAATGGCACCTTCAGTGACATAGAAAAATGAGGCTCGTATAGTATTAATTTATCTACAGAGTTACCTGCGTTTCGTTGCCGTTAACCCGTATTCTCCTACTTCATTCATATCTTCTCAATGAATTTTCAATTTATGCGACACACGTGAAAGGGTTTCCGAATAAATTCCATGTCTTCGACACGTATATCCACTTTCGACCCTCGCCGAATGTCTCCGACGTTTTTTTACTACAATGTAAAATCGAAATGAAATCACGGCGAATTTTTATGCCACACAATTTTTATCCCAACAGTAGAATTTCCAACGTGCATGCCACTTCTTCTTACTACGATATTCTTCTTACGTCGCGGGCGCATGAATTTGATATAAAATTATTTCGCTCGAAGCGCATTGCACCTAACCACTGGCGAAGGATGGAAAACGGCACGTAATTTTTATTTCAATAGGGGAAGGGCCAGTAGCTAACGAACCCTCTACTAGCAGATTTATCTGAAACCAGTCGTCGCGAAACACCGACTATTTCAGCGTAGAGCGCCATAACGATAACGCGCCGGAGGACCGCTAATTACGAAACAGAGGCACGAGGCCGCCGCGTAATCGGAATTTTCAGTTTCGAACAAAAAAGGCTATAGCGATAATCCGACACGGTTACGCGACCTTTTAAAACGAATGCAAATTTCGTCGAAAATTATACAGCAGATGAAACGCGTCTTTGGAAACGGCAAAAATGAAGAAACGAGAGATCGGAATGTTTGGAAATTTTATATTTCCGCTAACTAAGACTGATCTTAAATTTTGATACGCTATATCTTCCATAAAAAAAAAACATCGCAAGAAATGTGCTTCTCTTATGAAAAATTAATATACTCATAGGTAACTAGGATCGTTCGTATCTCGAGCGACATTTCATTCGCAAGTTTCTTGCAGGTGAATTTTTATTATCCCTGAAAAGCCTTTCAAACACTTGAATTACGAACTGATTGTATAACGTAGTACAGATTTCGGGAAATATCTTAGAATTTTCTCAGATCTTTTGTCAAAGATCAGAGAAATAAAAGAACGTAAACGACTCATTTTGCTGATGGCAGATGAAATAAGTACCATTGTTAAATATATCGGCAATTAAAAAGATATTTGATTCGAATAAATGGCTCGTACCTCCTCTTCCTCGCAGAGGAAAAAATGGAACGAGATACAAAGAAATAAAAGAGTTGAGAATTCGAGAAAAATACTAAAATAGTCGTCGTATAAGGAAGAATAAAAATGGCAGATGTTTCGCGATGGGACGAACATCGAGGCAGCGTCGCTTATCTCTGGAAATGTAAGCGGTTATGGTACTTGCGTTTTTCCCTTATGTTTCATAGCTCGTACAAAACCCCTTATCGTTGCCGTTATAATTCATCTTTCGCCGGAAATTCAAATGCAGCTTTCGTATCGACTTTCACGTCACGATGCAATAATGGCCAGGCTGTTTCCTTTTTCTCCTGTTTCTGCACGGTTTTAGCGTGCCTTTCGAATTGCGTGACGGGCGAAACAGTCGTTTAAAGACTCTGCCTCGCCGTCTTATCAACTTGAATTATCGTTTCTAAGTTTAAATAGAAAAACGAAATTCTAATTGCTAGCATTTATACCTATAGATCTTTACCTTTGCTTAAGACCTTTCCGTGTTCCGTTCGAGGAAAGTAAGTAATTATTTCACCTTTCACAGTTCTATTAGACGCTAACGGAGTATTTTAATCTGTTCGTTTTGCGTGTCGGATAACGCGATTAAAATAATCGGCGAATTATTGTAATTCGAGCGGAAAGAATTTCCGACAGAAAGGAAATTAAATGAACGTTTGAAGACACACGTTTGCAGATTAACAGCTTCTGATATTCAATTTTATTTGATAGAAGGGTAACTTCAAGTTTTTAATGAGAATCTATGAATAGAATATACTTTGATTTGGTATGTACAACCACGCGGCCGAACATTCATAAAACGAGAGTCGAAGCGACAAAAATGTTATTCCGTAATTTTCGGTTTATTTTCACAATAATCTTCTGCCTGTTATTCGCTGCTGTCTAATCGACAATTAGTCAAACGCACGTATACTCGATAAATCGAATCGCGCAGTTACGAAATTGAGACTATTCAACGTAAACTCCGCAAACTCGCTGCGAAACATCCTGACTGCCCTGTGCTTCCCTTTTCTCGCGTTTACGACACGGTTCTCAGTGATTTGAATCCTCAATCGTTGAGCGGTATAAGGATCATATTTGATGTCATTTTTGTTTGTAACGTATTCAAAGATGTTATATCTTATCTCGGTATTATTCAGCTATTTTCCTGTGAACAGAGAAAAATTTTCTTTATAGAAGTCCAAGGAATTTCAATTTGCTTCATTCTGAACAATACCGTGCAGCATACAGATATTTTAATTATGTAAATCGGATATCTGTTGATATTTGAGGTCGATCCGTTTGACCAGTCCCTTGATTCGTTCAAACATTCTTCGATACACTTGTTATAGATATATGCGTTTAAATTTTACGTTTTCCTATAATTTTTTTATTCTTACAATATGTATGCCTTTTTTTACATTGCAAAATACCAAAGGGATTTTTCTCCCAGACAAATTAATTAAACAAAAGTTAAAAAGCTTTGAAGCTCGATTTTTTAGAAAGGAAATCCTCCAAGGCAGTTTCGTTATTCTTGATTTTTCTCTTGCGTTTGTCTTATTTTTGCAATAATTTGGGCTACCAAAGATAGTTTGTCATTTGTGTCGCAGCGTAACAGTTAGGCAAGAGAAATTTCTTCGTGTATTCTGAATTCGATGGCCAGCGGCAGTAGTTGTGCCTTATCGGACCAACATGATGCACCGTATCGAAAGAGTTTATGGAGGCAAAACAGAGTGGAGAGAGTGTCATGAATCCTTCCGTATCGTTGCACACTGTCGATGCACACTGTTCGATGGTATCGCGATCCACGAACCCAGGTTTGGGTTATTTATCGCCAAAGTCCGGCTGTTTTTCGTTAGTCGATGATTGCGGAATTTTCTGCATTGTCCAATGAATAAATAGAGAACTTTTGTTCGTAGATTCCTTTCCTTCGGTAAATTCTTCTCTTTTATAATTAAACTGCGAACGTTTTGCATCCGTAGCAAGTTTAAAAGTTTAAAAGTTTAAAAGAAGATCGAACGATTTTTAATTTTTTTCTTTTTAGCATAATATATATTTATTCCTCGATATTTATATCGTCCCTGAAAACATTTTTGAAATTCGCTTTGTTGCACGCCTCTTAGCTCGTTCAGCGTCTTTTGTTTTATGCCCTCGATGCTGTGAAATCATTGTCCTTTCATAGTTTTCTTCGTTCTTGCAACTGAAAAGAAGTGGAACGCTGCCATATCTGTTGATCATGAAATTGTATTGTTTCTCGCCGAAAAGTTCCTAACGAGCAACGACGTTAAACTCTTCGTCGTTCGATTTCGAACGATCAGAAAGTCCAAAATCGTAGAAGTAGGACTTATCTAGCGGGCAATCAAATTTTAATCAAAATATAAGTAATCAACGACATAGGAACGATCGTTTCTTCAATCGACATTTTCTAGCCCGGGAAATTAGAAAGTTTTTGATTTTTCAGAAAACCAATTTTTCAATCACGCTCGTATAATACACAAAAATATATAAAATATCCGAAATATGGAAACAATTATCGTTAGCCTGTTTCATACTTTTACGAGAATTGAAAAAATGAAACTTACGCGTGCTATAATAATTTACTTCGCCTACCAAAAATTATAACCAGTACTCAGTTTTGAACATTTCATACATTTTCGTATAATGCGTGCAAGCTCTGAATTTCTGCGCTTTTCAATTCATCAGAAATGTAAGAGAATCCGTAGTCTAATAATTATTATTAATTTTTTCGTTGGATCTTCCTGTCTTTTCAAAATGGTGCAATGAATTTAGAAAGATACAGAAAGTTTCTTCGACAAGAACGCGTGATGATCGATCAGCAGACACGTTGCAATTTTTTTATCGAACAATTTCAGTTTCCGTGCCGTTTCACTGGCTACTCGATCAAACGGTTAACCTTCACCATTGAAATCGCGCCTCCTTGTTCGTAGCTCGTATTTAAATTACTTTCGTGTTTCTATTCAACACGCTCGCATCTGTATTCTCGTTTTACGTTTTTACGATTCGAGCATTCTAGTATTCTAAAGATTGCGTGACGAGATGCAGAGAGTACTTAACAATAAGTGCAAGCGATAATAAACGACGTTTAACCCTTGGCTATGACTGTACGTCCTGTAATATCGCTTACAACATTGCCATAATTACGCAATTAAGCTGAATGTTTTCAATCAAGTGCAATGTCCTACTTCATAACTCGAAATCTAATTTTCGTCAAATTTCAATTTCATCCAAATTTCATTATTTTCCAATTACCACGCAATCGATATATTTCCATCTCGTCACGGCAATTAATTTAGTTATACTTTTCGATCGTTATACTTCTTTTATTTCGACATTCAGGCGGAAAGATTCCTCGCGTGTTACCTTTCACGTCGGTGTTTCCATATTTTCTATCCTCGTAAACTTTCCTCGAGAAACTTGCGAGAAGTTCGAAGGTAAAAAAAAGCTAGTAGCTGAAAAATGGCGTAAAAGGAGCGTCAAAATTAAGAATTAAGCGTAACGAGAGATGCTACAAAACGAACATTTTTTCAACGAAGCACTTGGTCCTCGAGGGACCCGTTGTCTGAAATTACTTTTTTCCACCAAAACAAAGCGATTTTCGACAAAACTGCAGCTTGTGTTTTCGATTTAGTTTCCCGTGAAAAATTGCCCGTTACTATCGCGACAGGTTATACATGCGTGGAGTAAGCATATAGTGCGTCATGAAGCACGATAAGCGAAACAACAAAAAGCGAATCCTGGAAAATGTCGTTTTTCTCGATCGGTATCCCTCCTATTTTCATCAATGTACTTTGTATATGAAATCAACTCCGCCTGTCGATGGTAATCGATATTTATTCGCAGCTGCGAGGCCCGCGTCGATTTTTTAATAAAAACGGAAGGAAAAAGAAAACTGTCAGCACGGCGAGAAGGGAGGTCACGCGATGAAAATCGAAAAGCGAACAATTAATCCAACGTGGGTCTCGCTACGAAAGGTTAATTAATTGCATTTCAGGCTCATGAATGGCGCGGTAACGATCAATCGAACGGGATTTCGGCTTCGAGCGCGACGCGTCCAAAGAGATACGATTGCCGGTCAAATATTTTCACGGCGGATTTTTCGACCGTGCGGTCCACCGACGAAAATTGATTTACAGGTGAAAGATAATAGCGGAGCGTGGACCGGACAGCCTCGGCTATATCTTGATATCGGTGGAATTTGTTTTTTAATTTACCATCCGAAAGCGCGGATTTTCCCGCCGCTGGGATCGCCAAACGGCAAAAGGATCGGGCGTATTCCAAGCAGCTTCGAATATAACATTTTCGAATAAAAGCCATTTTACTTTTACGAGTACTTTGAAAGTAGTAGGACTGACTTATGTTCGTAAAAGTTGTGTGATCGCGCAATCGTTTTAGCTTTTAGATTGTATTTCTTTGGCAAAATCATTTCAAAGTACCTACGGATTTATAGCGTTTATGCAGCAGTTGTAACTGTACATCTTTTCGATAAAATCATTTCAAAATTCCTATAGATTTATAGCAATTATATAATAGTTTATAACTGCGTATTTTCTTTCGATAGAATCATTCGAAAGCATCGAACCGGAGAATAAATCGTTCCAAGCGTTGTGCACAAGACAGACCTGCATGAATGATGGGATCAAATATATTCCAAATGCAGATAACGCAGAAAAATAAAAAATAACTTCTTGCGGCAGAAATTAAAACAAGACGTTCGTGTCTGTCAAAAAATTGACTAGGATTGGCGAGTACATATGGAACTCGATCCTATCGCTATCATCAAGTTTACGCTGAATTCTATGTCCCTTTGCCTCTATTCTCTTTATTCTTCCTGAATTTTTCGCCAGAACTCGATGCTGGAGAGCGTGCCTTTTGCACGCTCGATTTTCCAACCCCGAAACGCGCTCACCGAATTTTGAGGTGTCACGGCGTCAAATCTGCGGTTCCACCCAGAACTTGCGGAATTCCCTAGTTTTGTCACCAACGGCACACACAGATACACAGACACACACACACACACGCACCCTCGCAACGCCTCGCTACGGGGCTACTTCGATTTTGTAATTAATCTCCCCCACCAACCGGAAACTTCAATTTTACAGGGCAAACTTGCCACCCCTGCGGCTTCGACTTGCACGATTCAATTTGGGAGCCGCATCCTGTCTTGATAAATTGCGAATTCTATTACCGTCGTCCCCCGAGCTATTTGTAAATTTTCGGACACTGCCAGTCGAATATATTTCCCTGTTACGCGTTTCTTACGATCGCTATTTTCCAATTTTCGAGCAAATTACGTGACGCTTGGTCAGAAATTCTATATCCTTTTCGCGATAGGTTCGGAAAGAGGGTAAAGGAATTACCGTTATTAGACTGTAGATTGCAAAACGCATTCGTAATAATCGAGCTGTGGATTTTCATGCATCTGTAAAAGCTTCCAGGTCGTAAAAATGCAGGAAATGCAGAATATGCAGAAACATGTAAAATATCCAGCGTATAAATACTCTGTACGATATTCACTAGAAGAAACGCTTTTCCATCTAACTCCTATTTCTTTCATTAGATTCAGAAAAACATGATTTTGCATGAATATTCGCAACGCGGTAATAATCGGCGCAATATTTTTCAACACATGTTCGCGTATTTCAGTAAATTCGTTATTTCTCACGCGTACCGGGGTACACAAACTTTTTAATAAAATTATACATGAAACGATACGGTTGAATTTGCCTCGATGAAATTCAGCCATTTCGTAGAAAGAAACGCTACACTTGCTTCAAAAAAGTTTGCGTACCATGTTCGTAAAACTATTTTGTAATATGGCGAATTAAAATGACATTTTTGGGGGCAAGTCAGTGTAGAATCCTGTTACCTTGAGAAATTCTTTCGATAGGAATCCATCTAGATAAATATTGGGTTGGCAACTAAGTGTTTGCGGATTTTGACATTAAGTGATATTGACAAAATCCGCAATCACTTAGTTGCCAACCCAATACAATGAAACATCATCGTTGTCCGGCAGATTATTTTCGAATTAATAATCAAGTTATTAAGAATGTATATATATATATATAACTTTGCTTTTCTATGGATATTACGACCATTTTATGTGGCAACAGTCGTGCAACGTGCATCATTCGATTTGATCAATTCGTGCGATAAATAAATTAGTGAATTTTCTTTCATATATATATATATATAGGTGGTTAGAGAAATGATTGCAAACTTTCGTCTATAAAAGAGCAAATAAATAGAATAATTATACCCCGGTGGAATATTCGGAGCAAGTTGCATGAAACGGAGGGCTCGTTTGGGATTCTTCTTGCGAATTCGGCAGCAGCGCAACAACTACAATCCCTGTTTGCGATTTTATCGCTTGGCAAATTGGCGGCACGAGTCATTTTGCACCTGCCGACCGCAGTTTTCCAATTCGACTCTGTAATTCGGCCGGCTTAATTAGAGCCAAGTTCCGCGACGTTTTCTCCAAGCTTTTTGCATTGGCCACCTCTGAATTTCGATTTACCAATCCCAGAAGTCTTCTAATTCGAGATCGGTTCGTCCATCAGCGATATTTCTTAATTAAAATCCAAAACTTTCACCGGCCTCTGTTATCACTTTAATTTCCCGCCAGCCTAATTAAACTAGAAATTCAAGACGCGACATGTAAATTAAAAAATTTACATTACATTACATTACATTATTTAAATTTAAAATTTACTAATTTATTTATCGCACGAATTGATCAAATCGAACGTTGCGCGACTGTTGCCACATAGAATGGTCGTAATATCCATAGAAAAGGAAAAACACGTTTCTCTCGCGACACTGTACTTTAAGGACGCGTACGCTTTCAAATGATGTTCCATTCGATAATAATTCGAGTTATTACCTACGACATTACGGACACAATATGGCCGATTTAATAGCGGGCATCGAAATTACGATGCAGAAATAATCGAATTAACTGCTGGAAATATTCTGCATTCTAATTGCTACACTATAGCAACGATAACGCATTTTATTGTGCTTACGTTGTTATTTAAATGCTGTTATTTATTTGTTTCGTATAAATTTATACAACTTCCAACGTACACGATTTGCCATATTATTTATCGCTTCGTTTATAATTCTTCGTTAATTACAATTAATCGATATTTTTTCTCTAAATGACCTGATTCTGAACGCAGATGCGCCGTCGCTTTATTCAGAAAAATGCGCAGTAAGAAAGACGCGTAGGAAGGCGAATGAAATAAAGGATTTAACCTTGGGTTATTCCATAAGCTGGAAGGGTCGTTGGTTCGTTTGGTCTTCATTATCCCAGTCGGGATACAGAATCTGGAATATTATGGCGGAAGAAAAGACGCTTCGACTCGTGTCGCGACCGTTCCGCCACGAGTAGGGCCGGGTGAGAAAATCGCCGCATAATGGAAGAATCATCGTTAAAACGTGCACGCTGCTCGGTCATCTTCAATGGAATATCCTCGGACACGGAGCGAGCAACGCGGATATTTCATAAGGACGAAGCTTAAGGGCGGGAAATCTTCGTAATCACGGGGCAATGTTCCCAACGCGATGAGGAAATTCGTGAAACTTGGAAGGGCGAGAGAAACGTGTCGCCGCGAAAACGGATATTTGAAATGGAATTGTTGTTTCAGGCAACTTACAGGCCTTTGCTTCATGCGAAATAACGTATAATTAGTTAATACGTTTGATAAAAAAAATCCAGCACGTAACTGTATTCTGCCTGTAGATTATCGTTTTAATTTAACTTTAAAACAAAATTCCTTAAAGAAGAAAAAGAAAAAGGAAAAAGTACATAACGAGAATCTTCTTTATTTTCTCAAAGATATATTAATTCGTATCACCCATTACGATATTATAAGTTACAACGACAAGCACTTGGCGTGTTTGGTAATAATTAAATATAGTCTTTTAAATAATTTTAAATTAATTCGATGGGATGTATTCGACGACCGTAAGATTTGAAAAAGCGTCGCTGATGCTTTTAGATAACACGACGTTGAAAAGCTTAGAGATCGTAAGGCGGAAAAGGTATGAATTTTTCAAAAGAAACAAACGTCCCAGCGGAAAATGTACGCGTCCAAGGTAAAAAGCGCATCGTCTTTTCTTGCATCTTCATGCATTAAAAGGAAGATCCATTTAATATTAACAATTCGTTCGGGGAGCGGTAAGTCGCCCGGAAATAATACCGAAGAAACGACAACCAAATATCGACTTTTTAAATTCGAGCTAACAATTTGTCGCATATCAAACGTTTCTCTCGAGCTTCTATTTACCGTTGTTATCAATACGCTCGATTTTATCCTATCGTTAAGTTAAAAAAAAAAAAAAAAAGAAATTCGCCATAAATCGCGTATACACCGATCGATGTTACTTATAAACACGTTAGAAGTCTTATTATTAATCGTCGTGAATAATTGGAATACGCGTACGATTTTCTTATGTGAATTTCTAGTTTGGAAAAAGTGCTATGCAAATTCGTTAAATATAAAAATAGTATTCAGGTAAGTTAATCCTTTCATGCTTGACGATCGATTAAATAATAAATGTATTTATGTTCGTTAATATTGAAACAGATTCGATCACGCTATGTTCTCTTTACAAGAACATAAGGAAAGATGTACTTGCATGATCAATAATTCACGAAGAAGAAATATTTTCCACGATCCGAAAGAAAGTCGATCCTGAAAGAGCTAAAAACATCGTCTATTCCATGCAGATAATTTTTCAATACGTTTATCCGGAAATTCTAGAATTGATAATACTTGTGAATCTGAATAATAAAACGACATAGCCGTCCCAGAAAAATATGTTTAATTTTACGAAAGTTTGATCAAACGATATATAGTTTTGAACAAATTATTTTACACGCACGAACGTGATAAGATTTTATTTAGAAAATTCAGACAAGCAAAATTAATTATATAATACGTTGTATGTATTATATAATTGATATTTATAGCAATCTGGATGATGACGCGTAACTTGTTGCGACAAAGTTTAACAAGTTCTCGACAGACGAAGAGAGAGAGAGAGAGAGAGAGAGAGAGAGAAATAGAACGTTGCCACGGTTATTATATTTACCCAAGTTTTTCCTGGCGACCTATAAAGTTATTAAAACTTTCCCCTCCGATTTTCACGAATCATCCATCGAAATCATGAAATCGAGTTTTCCTTCCCGCGGGACGAGACGCGTATCATCGCGCTCGTGTTTCTGTAATTAACGAAAACCGTGGTCATTCGGCAATTAATATACACCGAGTTAAAACACGTGTCGATAGAAATTTATTTTGAACTTTTGAATTAAACGAAATAAAACTCGAATATAACGTAAATACTTAACGGTATTGGGGAAAATCAGCTTTTAAGACGTCGTGTCAGCGTTGTTCCATAAATTACAAACGCCTAACGTGTTCGCTTCTTGCGTTCAACATTACGTGCATTGCGTTCTGATTAAATACCCACAACCTACGTGTACTAAAACTATCGACAGGGGCCGTAGAACGTGGAACCATATTTTGCTGTTAATTCAACTTTGACCTGAACGCGCTATTATTATTCGAGCTTTGCATGCAAACTCTGCTTCTACGTTTGAACTCTTGAATTCTATTTCAGTTATTTTATGTTCATTATGAAGGCATTTAACGACTGCAATGTTGGTTGCGCAAATTTCCTGCATTTCGCCTCGTTCCTCTTCCTATTTGTCTCGTAAATTCAAGAGTTACGAAGCTAAAACATTAAGTACAGCGTTTCCCATAGATTTCCCATGAATTTCACGATTGATTACCGGACTTGGTCGGTAGAAAATGAAATATCGAGTACAACGCGCAGTTGTAAAATATGGAATGTGGATTAATAAAGTGTGGAACACGGCAGGCAGAGATAGAATATAAAATGTAGAATAAAAACGATGTAGAATTGCAAATGAAGAGTTATGAATTCTGTGCTTTGTTATGGACGAAGCTTCACGGTGCAAAAAAAAGGTAATAATAAAAAGAAGGAAAAAAAAACAACAAAAAACCTGAAAAGTACAGAGAGGTGGAATACATAACGCGATCGATGATGTCTTTTAAACTAGAATTACGTAAACGAGATACTAACAAGCAATTATAACTACATTCTGTTGCAATTCAATGGAGCAACGGTTATGTAATCACGGATATTCAGGATGCTGGAAACGTGCGAGAGCTTCATTAAACAAAACATCGGCAAAGCGAAAGATCCGGCTTCTCCGCGTAGAAACTAATTATATTATTGTTACGTTCTGTTCTGGCTACGAAACGGATGAAAATAAAAACCGGTTACACGGATTTGTCGGTGTAATTGTTAAAAATTATCCTCGACGATCGGAACGATACGTAAAATTTTTCGCTCTTAACGAAAGCAACAAGAAGATTGGATAACAAATATATCCATACACCCGGAAGAACGAAGAGCGAAGGCTTCTTCTACGTGAATTGTTCGTACAACTTAATTGAGAATACTGTACAAGCAAGAAAATTGTTCGACAAACTTCAATTATCCCATGATCACCCCATATCAGATTTTCTTATTGCAGACGAGCTTTTCAAAATTAGCATTTCATCGCGCTATAAAATTCTAGCATCTACAATAACCAGACTGCGAATTTTTATGAACAGAATCAAAGCAATGAAATTATTTGGAAATCTGCCTCACTTTTCAAACGTTTTAACGAGTATTCCGCTTTGTATATTTGTCATTGCGTACTATATGCATTCCGTACATTTTTTCAATTTCAAATTTGTCATAAACGTCGACGATGACAAAGAGTAAAATCAATACGAGCCTTGTTAATTTATTTGCGATTGAATCGTATGCAAAAGTGCAAAGAGAAGCGCAAGCATTCCGATACTTTTGTGCTCTGTGCATTCCCTGTACATGCTGTACAATTCTTAAAACAATAATGTAGAAAGAAACGAAGAGGAAATGTAGAAACATAGATCTCGAAGCGGAAATCACGATCGATCTCGAAGCAGAGGGAAAAAGAAAGGGTTAGAAAGCATAGCCCGTAATCGAGTCCATAAAACTGCACGAAATTTCATTCTTCTACAGCCTTGTTCTCGTTATCAACGGTCCGTTGGAATATAACGCGGTTAAACGACAGAGAAACGACCACGATGAAAAATAATCGTCGAAATCGAGAGCATCGGTTACACGAGAGAAATTAAATCTTTCGTTTCTTCCGGACGTTCGTCAGCGACATACACAACCGAAACTACTCTTACAGAGTAACAAAAAAAAAAAAAAAAAATAGCCAACTATATACGTACTCGAGTCGTGAAAATTGAGCAATTGTTCTCCATGAAATTTCCTCCGTGAAAATTTCTTATCGCTTCTTGGAAATATTTGACACGGGACAGGATATCGAAGAACGACGCTAATTCCACTAAGCGATGCTCTCATATTTCGTAGGTATTAGCACATTTATGGAAAATGAGGCTTTCTATAGAAAACAATGTGGAAGATAATCGACGGTTAAGAAGTTGTACTATTTTCAACGGAACTCCGCTTGTCCGAGGACTTTGTTCGTCGAAAAATCGTGTTTCGTGATAGTCGATCGATTTAGGATATCGAGAAGAAGATAAAAGTACAAAATATTTCGGAATATTATGGTGGCGCAACACTTTTACTTTTATTTAACGCTAAATATCTCGAGTTTGTATCTTACGCGAGTTAATCCGTTAGTAACAAATTAATCTATTAATAACATTGACGTCGATTCAAAATCACAGTTTATACGAAATTAGTGGCGTTCTAACATCTGTGAACAGGGGTGTACGTGTACAATATGAAGCGAGAATCAGTCGACGAAAAGAAACAGGAAAGATTATCAACGAATGATGAAGCGCAATCGTCACGAGATCGAAGATCGAAAAGGAAACGTGGTTTTTCTCCAGCGTCGAGCTATTTTTTAATTTCATCCCCCTTTTCACAACCACCCCTCTCATTTATCTCAGCTAATTTCTCCAGGACTAATTAATCGTCTGGTCGTTGGAAAAGTAACCTTGCCATGCACACAACGTTCAAGAGAATGATAATACGTCGAGGATTGTACGCAGAGGAGGATGCAGTGGCAGATTGGGGGGTGCAGGGGGCGGGAAATACGCAGAAGATCAATACTGTCCTAGTGAACGCACAAGACGTAACCACTGCTGCGGTTATTTTCGAGTAATTGCGTTTACCACTTCGATTAAGCGTTTACAGCCTCGTCCATTTTCTGCAGTTTAAAGGTACGCGTGTCTTTCGCGCGCAAAGTCACAAACGCGCATTTAAAAGCGCAAGAGAAGAAAGTTGGATCCTAATTTCGATTATCATACGTACATTGACGCGTAAGCCGCTTCGACGTCGATTATCGGCAAGTTGACGGCCCGATTCGACTCGATTATCATGCACGTACGCTTGTTTCGAAAATCAACGAGCTCCGTTTCGATCAGTCAGCCTCCGGCGATGATTATGCCGCCTGTGGCGTGCGATGAAACATGGTGGTCAGCGATTGGTTTCGTTGTACCGTGTTCTATGTGTTTTTGGGCTCGAAGCGTCGAGGAAATTATATCAGAGCTTTACATTAACGCCACTAGTGTGCGAAGCGGAAAATTCGTATAAAAAAATGATGACGAAGAAATGATAGGCGCGTAAAAAAATACGTTACAGTGTAAGAGGAGAGAATATACTTTGCGAGAAATCGTTTACATCTTTAAAAATTGGTTTCGTCGTACTGTGCTTCGTACGTGCTTTTGGAAAGCAATTTCAATTTTGGTTTGGGCTTAGGGCGTTAAAAATACTTGCGAAACTTGTGAAAATTGAGCCGAAGGTTTACGTTAACGCCACTGACGACTAAAGTATAAAATTTCTAAGACTAGAGATATCGACGATGAAAATACGAAATTTAAAAGAGTAATCTTCTTACTGTTCTAGGCTTCTAAAAAAAAAAAAATCTAAAGATCTACTTACATACTTATCATGTTGGTCAAATTATACATTTAAAATGTTTTTCAACAAATACCCAAAAACAGAATTCCCTTTGGATCACCGATGACCTATTTCGTATGCATAAATAGTTAACGCAGACAATATTTGCACATGTTAAAAGTAATATTTAGTACGTGTATAAATTCGAAATTTTACGTTTAAATATTTAATACGCATTGAAATCTGGTATTTTACATTTGGATACTTAATACGTGTCGGAATTTATGAATTTTACGTTTAAATATTCGATATCGCATTAAAGTTTAATGTTCTTCGTTCAAATTTATTTAACGTGTATCGAAGTTGAAGATTTTTTTATTTAAATATTTTACTACGAAACACTACGCTGATACAAACGTTTTTGACATTAGGTTAGTGGCAAGGATGGAATTCAGGCTGGCTTCTTCGAGATCGTGTCGGAGGGTTGATGAGCGGGGTGGTTTCCTGAATTTTGCATAAGTGTGCGGCTATACAAGGTGGAAATACTCCGCACGTCCCTGTTTCGGACTAGGCAACCCATAATTCCCTTCGTTCATATCCTCTCAAGGACTGTATTCATCACGGTTGAGGAAGTTTCGGTGTTTATCGAGGAAAGGGAAGGAGTTTCCAGCCCTTGTAGCCTTAATTAGAATCGCAGAGGGTTTTTCTTGTCACTGACGAGGAAGGAAGAAACGAAACACCGGAAGAACGGAGATTGCGAATATTTAAAGCGAAAGGTAGAGTCACGTTTGTTTCATTTGATATTCTTTCAACTTGATATTCTGCCTTTCTCGGCACAAAGAGAAGAATTATACTCTAGATTCCTTTAATTTACCTACTTTCTTAACATTGTTTATACAAACTAAGATATTTCGACATTTACCATGGAAAATTTTTATAAATCGCATATAATTTGTTTAATACCGTTTTGCTACCTTGATGAATTTTGTTAAATGTACAGTGTTTCTAGTTTGTCCTAAATATATAAAAAGATATGATTTATCCTATTTACTCTGCGTTATTTACAAGTAGCAATATTAGAATACAGCAACAAAATAATCAACAATTATAATAATTAACTTTCGGATACAATAAAAATTACCAATGTAATTCGCAACAGTATCGATATAATTTGCAGCGATCGCAAGCATAGTCGTCGTATGCTCGGAAACGTTCTGCCCATCAGATCGTCAGGAAAGCCACAAAAAAGAAAAGGAAATATTACTACACCGTACGCACAATATATAAAGATAATTCCAAAAATAATAGGGGACGTGATAACTCGATTCACGCGTCACAAAAATTGGTAGACTAGCGTAGAATTTCTTTTGATATCGGTTTCGGTACAAACAATCGTCTTTAGATTTTACATTTGCATTTGACATTTGCATCTTGGGCCTACTTTTCGTACACACTGCAGTGTGACTTTCTTAACCAAGAAGCCAACATCAAGATTATAAAGTTTGAAATGCAAAGTCTATAATTTATACGACGCACCTAATTGTAACGCAACGATAAATCGATCTTCTTAGCTGTTCAATACGTAACACGTAACTGGAGAGAGTCGAAATCTGACTGTTGTTTGTTTTATCTGCTCTGTCTAAATATTTTCATAAATAACTACAGTTACTACATTAATAATATACATACGTTGTATTATTAGCAACATATATTGTATTATGGATATTCGCTTATCTTCGAGCAAGTTTATACCCGTAGCTAAATTATTTGAGAAACCTTATGTTAACAATGTCATGTACAGCGTAAAGCGTCGAGTAAATGTTATCTTCCAGTTACATAGCATAGTATCCCTCACGAATACGTAACAGCATAGTTTAGCTGGTAAACGAGGCAAGATTAACATATCAACGTATTTGTTAATTAAATGAACAGCAACAAACGGACATTAATTATTATTTGTCTAGCTACACCGACGGCGATAACCTTCGTCGATGTGATGCGTAAAAAATTGGTCAACGAGATAACAGACTTTTCGTCGTCGTTTGATAATTCTTCCACTTATCTGCTCTTTTCGTTCGATTTTTCTCTCGCTTCGTTTTCCATACTTTTATTAAATTTTCTTAAATTCTTCAGTTTCCTTTCGACAAAGCTCAAATTTGTTAAACAAGCCACAAATGGTACCATGGTACTAGTACCATGGAGATCTACTTTCGACTTGCTCGAGCGGATATCTGCGTGGTTCCAGTTCGTTTTTTCCATTTTTACGTGAATTATGGAAGCTTTGTTGAAAACTTGGTTGTAAAAGAAGAGCAGAAAGAGAGAGGGGGGAAGGAGAAGTGAATGGAACACGAATCACGATGTAACGAGGTTGGTTTTGGTAAATAACAAGGACGCTGGCCGGCGAATGTTTTTGCATTTTCAACCGTATACGCTGTTGACACAGCATTTTCTCCGTTAGCAGAGCGAAGGTCTTGTTTTGCAATTCCGTCTTTTATCCATTACGTGGCGCAAATCATCCCGATAAAAACGTATACCAGCGAGCTATTCAATGAGAATCGAAATTGACAAAAAGCCATGCTTTTTGGTACCGCCATTACATCTGACATAGCGCATACTTTTTACTAAGCCCACGTAAATACCGTCTTGTTTTATAAAAATCCATGAAAATAAACAAGCCGGCAATAAACAAAATCTCTCACTGCTATACTCCTCTTTCTTTGTTCCCAATCGAACCTAACGATCTTGCATCATCTTTTACCTGAATTACCATTATACTCGTACGTTTCTATAAATCGTCCCTTGCAAACGTAAGCAAAATGACAAAGCTAAATACAGTGGAATTACCGACGCGTGGCGTCGCTAAGCGAAGTCAGTTTCGTGTTTCACGAAATTTTCACTTCACCTGTACTTGAAAGTTTAAAACAGCGCCGTTACGTTCTTGTATTCACAAAAATAGGAATTTGCATAAAAATTCGTAATAGAAAATAGCACGTCGCTACGTTAAAATTCTCCTTTCGACCTAATTTGACTATTGCACCATCTTTGCAGCATCCAGTGCAACGATGCAAAATCATCGACGCGATTCTCAAGTAACGGCCGTGCCATTAACAGAACCATTTCCATAGACGAATGGCCAGGACTGCTTGCTGCTGAGACTCTTCTATAGACACCCGGTCGAGTGCCGAGTCTTACCAACAAGTATCGTGGAGACGAGTCCCGAGACTTGAGCGTACAAAGGAACCAGGCCAATAAATCTTTCGAGGAGATATCGTTTCGATTCCGCGGTCATATTTATGCCCGCCGACGACAAAAACGTCGGCCTGAAGCGTAGCCACGCTACACCGTTGCCTGATGCGATGACGCGCAACTTCTCGAATATCGAAACTTCGGTTTTCGTTGGTTCGATCCGACCGGGGTGTCGACAGAATAGACGAGACGAAAAAGAGGGAAGAAAGCTCGTAACCGATCGTCCGTGAGATCAAAGACGTGGGATATCGAGTGTCGAAATCGTTCTGAATCGGCGATTTTCAAACTTTTTCGTCTGATCGAACGTATAAACTAATTGCTAGGATCCTACGCGAAAAGATACAAAGGCGGACGAAAGAAAGTTATCCTTCTTCTTTCTTTAATTTACTCGTCGCTTATCGTCGTAATTTCATACAGCTAGACTTGTTAATTAACAAACGATTAGTCAGTTACTAGTTTGCGAATTTTCTTTCAGTTTCGTATACTTCGATAGATAGATCTATAGATGCGAAAGATCTATTTCGTTAGGGAAACTGGAAGTCTTTCTGCTTATTGTGCTCGATTAGTTAGACGCGATCGCATACTGTTGGGTATTTCCAAGTTGCGCGTTGTAATTCGGCGCAGTAGGAAAGTGGATGTTCGATGGTGTTGTTGGTGTTGCGATGTTCACACGGTTCAGGATTCTGTTGCTTGATAAGACGCGAGTGTGTAACGTTGGAGTGAACTATGGTTATTTGTATTTACACCTTAAAATTTATACTTGCAATGATTACGTTAGTAGTAACTTCGTTGTATCGAACATTTGTCACCGTGATGAAGACAGAGTACCAATCCAAGCTTTTAGGTAGACACGTTTAAATTTCTTGTAGCAATGGCCGCGTCGAGTAGGCAAGATAAAAAAAAAAAAAAAAATAGGAAATGGGAAGAATATGCGTGTGCAAAGATAAATGGCTGCGGAAAATGCGTGTGCGAGTCAGTTAAAGGTTAGCAGTAAAGTAGAGAGTCCGCTGTATGAGCCAGACTTTTACAGAGTGAATAAGAGCTTTTAACGAGAGTTTGACACAGTGTTTTATCGTACAAAGGAAGAATTATAGCTTAGTCAAACCGTTATTGTTAGCATACGTTGTCGTCATCATTACTCTCTCTCTCTCTCTCTCTCTCTCTTGTATTTAACCTAATATTTTCATATATCGTATAAAATTTGGAAGAAATAATTTCTATTTAACAAGCACTGTACAATTAATAACTGGACCGCGAATACGTTTGTATTAGATTGTCTGAAAAGTGTCTTTCTTTAACAGACACGTTTTTTACAACGATGCATCTTTATACAAACATGAAACCTAATTTATCGAACGTTGTGATCTTCATTTTTGATAGGACAAAATGGATCATACGTAATTCGATAAAATAATATAAAACGAAAAATGTTGTGTATCCATTATTTCTTTATCAAAGGAAAGAAACTTTTCGGACGACCTAATACAAATTCGTATCTCTATCGACGTGTACATTGAAGTTGAAATGCAGATTTCTTTCATCTGCTATGTAAATAGTACAATGCGTACTTGCGACGCTTTATACGTATCTCCATATCACGCGAATACTGCGAGTTCGTGTAATTTTTACAGCTTGTAAAATGCTACGCATTCTATGAACTTTCGCATCATTAAATTTTCCACATTTAAATAATTCACGGACTATTAATAACTCATCGTTAAGAAGAAAGAAAAACTACATTACCAAAATGCGAATATAACATTTATCCACCGTCTATTAATAACTTATCGTCGGAAAAAAGTACATGGTGAAATTTATAACATTCGCATAAATCTTCCCAGTCCCGCGTTGCAGAAATTTAAAAACTCCTCGTATAAAGGTCTAACGAAACACATTAGCTGCAAAGTTCCCGTGTAATTTTTCTACCGGCGCACAATGGCGAAGCCTCTTCCCGTTTGCATAATATTCCTGACGAAAGACGATTATACATCGTCGTATATCGTCGGCCAAAGACTTGCGCGCCGCTAAAGACCATTACGAATGATGAATGACCGTGGTGATTCGGCCGGGGTGGCAACGTTTCAATGAATTATCGTTCAATTTCCACCTGTCACGCGGCGACAATATCACCGAAGAAAAAAAAAAAAAAAGAAAAAACAAGTCGATCCGCGATAAGCGGGTCACGGTTAAAAATAATTATTACGTTACAGCCAAGACCTTTCCGTTATTTCAGTTTCGACCTAACTAGCGATCATAATCGGGAGAAGCACGTCGCTGACGCTGAATCCAGCCAACGATTTCCAACCCGCTTCGACGTTGTCGAACGTCGTTATCGAAACATGGATATCCAATCGTGTGTGTACACATCGTTGCATAATAATTATTCGATTATTCGTATTGCTCGATACTACTTGATTATTCGTATTAGGTCATCCTATAAACAACGTCGTCTCTCGTTAACATATGTATTTTATATTAATATTCGTATTATGTTTAGATGGCATACGGTAGTAGTAATATGCTTTCAGAGACATGTATTTTATGAACATATAGGTGTACGTGTATTATACGAACGTATCGCGCGTATTATACGAAACTTAACTGAGTTCCATTTTATAGCGAGAAAATTTGAAATCAACGTGGGAATGAATATAAAAGTTGCCAGACATTTACAGCAGATATTAATTATTGATCAGAAATTAATATCCAACGCGAACAGTGGTCTTAAATATATCTATAATTAGTGGTAGAGAGGATTCTATCAGATCCCGTGGATTATTAACATACTGGATAATCGACTGTTTAAATATTTAACAGCCTGTAGCATTAAATATCTTGTAGCTTTTACGTACATTTTCAGACGTACAGTTTCAACCTTCATCGGCATAATCACGATAATCATGACGATGAACTTATAAAAAGCTTTTCCAAGTCTTCGAGTAATTGCAACATATTAAAAAGTTCAACAGTACAGAGCACGTAAATACAGTTTAATAATTTTTCAAGTTTACCTTGTTTTTCTTTGCATATGTATTATGCATTTATACTTATAAACAGGGATGTGCATATATATAAAATTGACTGACAACATATTTTATTTTCAAATCCCTTGAAATAAAAAATTATTTACAAAACATGAGAAACACGACTTACCATGCACCTCGATTTTCTCTAAATGCTGTAAACTAAATACTAAAATACCAAATGCCAGTACTGTAAATACTGTACACTGTACGCATGTAGAGTGTTCTAGAACGCTGCTATTTCCCAGAGTTTTTTTTTTTTTTTTCGTAAGCGATAAACACGAAGAAAGAACGAAAGAGGAGAAAGAAGGGAAAATATGAAATGGAGACGATGAAAGGGGAGAAAGAGGGAAAGACGTTATATGGACAAGATGAAAGACGAAGCAGAATGAGAAATATCGTATGAAAAGCAAGAAAAGACGCAAATACTCTTGTATTTACGTTCCCTTCGTCTTACGTATGATAAATTCTACAAAATTAAAGCGAAAGCATCTTTGAAATTAACCAGTTTCCGACCGTGTTACTCCGACACATTTTTCCCCAAAACAAATATACAAAAAAAAGAACAATTTTTTCCATTTAAAAAAATAGCGCAACTACAAAATGCGCATGTATTTTTTCACTCGCAAAACAAAATATTATCTGGAATACGCAGTTCACGTTGAACCGTACGTCTTTTTCGTCTTTCACGCTTGTCGCTCGCGAGAAAAACGCTGGGAAGTAACAGCGCGGACAGCCTGTATATAAAATTGATCGACGAAACATAGAATTTCAAAGTTTGTCGATCGAAAGTGATAAATTGCTGCTAAAACACGAGATGTATGACGCATCGTGTTCTTCTCGTCTGTGACGATCATACGGCACGACCCAATACAAAGATAATATTGGCGTTGCACGTCGCTTTCTCAATTGTTCGCTCGGCACGCAGCAAGATTCTCGCGATTTTCGACATCGTCCATTACGCACATAGGTCGCGAGAACTTACGCGCGCCGAGTTTTAGATTTATGTAATTGTCTGGACAGGCAAACACACGTTGCACGTAATTACACGCGCTGCTACGAAAAAATATCGAACGTATCCGCCTTGCAGCACACCAGCTCTAGCTCGGGCCTCGTTAATGCGCGCATGCCGTTTTCTCTGCGCTCGCAGTGATTTACTGGGGCCGGCGCGTTTGCAATCCGGAGCTTCCGTGGCCCGAGATTTACTATTTCTTCCGTTTATATCGGGCATCTGGCTAATTTTTATGGTCACTGTAAATTATCCTTCGAACCAGTTTTGGATTTACCGTGCTTTATTTTACGCGCGACTCGAAGGTGATACTAAAATGGATGGATTACAGGAATTTATCGATTCGAACTCGAACACCCATCTTATACACGAGAAACGGAGAACTGGGTGGAAAAATGGTACGAGTGGACTTTCCTTCTAAACGAAATTTCTGCTCGTGTCTATCGGCCATTATGTTACGAATGTTTCACGGTTTTGAAAATTTGATCGATGCAAATGCAATAATTTTGAATTAGTGAACGAAAAATTCAATGGGAAAGGGTACAAGAACTTTTTTCTTCACGAGGTTTATGTTTATGTCTTAAGGGTACTCTTACTTCAAGATTATTTTAGGAATATTGTAAGCTTGTCAACCAAAAGGATCATTAGGTATTGCCAATATGATATTGTCAATATCGTACAATGATGCTAATAAGCTTGAAATATTGGCCATATTATTGATTATCTGAGAACACCCAAAGGGACTTTGTTATGGATTTTTAATGTTCGAAGATGTGCATATTCTCTGATATCGTAATGGACGAATTACAGCAATTTATCGATTCGGATAGGAGTCTAATAATTGAAGGATTTTATTCAAAAATGGTTACTATATAACCTTGTTATTTTACGTACACGTTACTTTCCATAGCACTATGCAACATTGAGTTGTCGGAAAAGTTTCTTTCGTTCTATAAGGAAATAATAGACGCGCAATGTTTTTTGTTTATATTAGTTTATTGAATTATGCACGAACGTAGTAATAGAAATAGAACGAAATGGATCGTAGCTAATTCAAATAAAACAGAAATTATTGTTCATGTATAAAGAAACTTTTCGGACAACCTAATACTATGCGAATGCACACGCTTTAAAAGTGTCATCTGTACTTGAAATATCATTTATCTGTTATTTATTAAATTCCAAATTTTTCTCAATACGAGGTAACTCACATCTTTGTATACGATTAATCTCAAACAGAAGAGACATTGCATCGCATAATATCAGACTTGAACGATTACTCTCTGGGAATATAATACTTAACTACGTACTCTGGGATTGAAATAATAATTCTCTCTTAAGATTTTAATAATTTCATAACAATTATTCCAATTTAATAATACTAACCTTACTAGTGCCGGTCAAACCATCGATTTCGACATTTAATTTAACATTGTAATTAATTTCTGTAACTTCTTATATTATCCGATTAGTCAATTTCTCAATTCTCTTTTTACCGAGGAAAATTCATCGCCTGTCTTGTTCACCTTCACCGGTCGACGAATTTACATCTTTTTCTAAAGTTCTCTGTCTGAACTATAGCTATAGTTGCATACATCTGAACGCGGTATCATATATGTCGAGTTATCATTAGGTTTAAGGGCGCGTAACGAATCCTCATTCGAACTAACCGTCGTTGTTGCACAATAGAGATTGCATTTACTGGTATAAATATGGTTTTTACAGAATTTGACAAATAACCGTGGTGATTAGACACTCGAGATGTTAATGGCAATGATCTTAGGTTCAATAACGAATCCACGGCCAACGGGATAAGTCTTTGCTAAACCGTAAAATATATTTTGAAGCACAAAATAACGTTCGCTGGGACGCTCGGTATATACTGCTCGTAAAGACGATGCGAAACTCTCCAAGGAAATCGCAGGAAAAAAAGACTGATGAAAACTTTCTTCTTCTTACGATCGCGTTCGTTTGTTGTATATTGGTCGGGGATACCAACAAAATTCCAACCACCGTTGCTAGACAGTCGCGCGTAGCAGCGACATTGTTAATACAACGTGTGCCCGTAACATTGGCACCGAGGCAAAACCACACATGGCTTGATTTGTCCTCGAGCCCGTGTGCCGCTACAACTATATTTTTTTAAGCAGAACTATACAAGTACTCCATACCTCTGTTAGGTAAAAACGTCCGTCCCGTGACCGTGGCTGCGTTCAGCGACCCGTTATATCACTTCGAGCCCAAGTCCACTGTCACAAATCTCGGGCAAACATAGTCGGATTAAATCATAAACAACTATTTCCCAGTTTTTATTACTTAAGTACAGCTATACTAAATAATCTAGACTAAAGTATTGAGGATCTTCGCAAAAATTGCAAAAGAAAGGCCCCGATGTCCTTTCGTCTCCGACATATATGTATATGTCACAATAAATAATAATATAACAGCGAATAGTAATACAAAGAGTCCATTAGTATTATTATTGCGTGCAACAAAATCCTGTTTGATAGTGAATTATTGAGTAAGAGATTGTTTTAACTGAAAGTACAAAAGCCACGTTGGGGAGGAATGGCTGGCCGAGAAATTACATTCAACGAAAGTTAGGACGTATAGACGTCTGTATTACAATAGAATGGGCCAGGATGCTGGTACGTGGACCACGTGAGTTGTGGTTATGCGGTATGCGGGTATGCGAATAAGCAGAAGGAAGATTGGCTCGCGAGGCTGCTGCCGAATGGAACATTTGTTAAAACGATGATACGAAATGAACCGACCGAATCCAGCAGCGACTCGACCGCCTCCTTAGATCGACTTTAACTGCTTCATCCTCCATCGCGATTCGCGCAGTTTCCGGTTCTCCAAAGAGCAGTCGAGAATTCTCCCGGCAAGTTGCGTAGTAATTAATTTTAATGCGCTTCTCGGATCCGCGTTTAATACTCTTCTCGATGTGATTTCAAAGTCTGTTACATTTGTGTGCGCGTTTTTCAATCGAAACAAATATTCGATATAATTATTAAAACGTCGCATATTATTTTATCATAAATCTATTATTAAAATTTATTATTTCGAGCGAAAAACACGCGAGGCGATTCTGCAAATCAGATTTTCATTTCGAGTGATAATTGTCAATAAAATAATGGGATTCACGAAAACATACACTCGAGGATCTTGCATTTTTCTTGTTAACGCGATGTTAATAAGAACGTCGGTGAACTATAATAATTATTTGCCTTTAGATTCCTGGGTCTTTGTGGCGTATCACAAAGAGATCCAAAGTGTTCGAGTTCAGGAAGGAACCTCGAGAGATCCATGGAATCGCCGCAAAATCCCGAGGGATCTGAGGTGCTCGGGGAGTCTGGAGAAGCCCTAAGAGATAAGAGGAACCTCGAGAGATCCAAGGAATCTCAAGGAATCGCGGGAAATCCGTGAAACTGTTGAAGATCCACAGAATTTCAAGAGATCCCTCGAATTCGAAGAAACTTCAAAGGGTTCCTCAAGATCCAACAACTTTCACAAGACAACCAAGAGATATCAGAACCTACTGAAAATTCTACCCTCGTCCCTTGTCTTGGGAATTCCAAAATAAAAAAATTATCTGGATAGAATAACATTCTTATATAGGAATTTTACGTCACGAATGACTTTCTTTCCATATAACGGAAGACAATTTTTTCAAGCATTTTTCAAATATTAATATTAAAGTTACCAGGAACTTGGATCGCGCACACCAAGTTGTATCGAACAGACTTAAAATCGTCTGAGTCACACACGCATATCTAATCTCAAAATGTAATCGCAGCTATCTACGACATCCGCAATTATTCAAATTATCTTCGAACGCATCCTCTTAAACTGCTGTAAACACAATTACTCTCGCAACAAATCAACGAACAGATCAGAGAAACTTCAAATGAAGGTCTCTGTGACGAAGATCAAGGTTCAAAGTTTTTTCTCCTTTCTGAAAAACATAGTTATTTAGCAAAATCTAACCAGTAAATCAGTTTCTCTTTGTTCATATCGTCGTTGTGGTCGTTGATAACAGCGTAGATGTAATCGATGCAACGTTAAAGCCTGTGTGAAAGAAAAAAAAAGAAATTTAATTATTCTATGCAACATTCAAGGTTGAATGATAATCTCTTCAGCTGACTCGAATGACCGAACCTTCGACGTTGTTTCGTGGCACGAAAAAGCATAATATTTCTCTCGGGACTAGAATGGAGCGGCAATATTAACATAGATGGACGAACGTACAGCTTCCTGTTTCTGTGTGGAAAGGGCCATAAATTTCAACTTTCTGACAGTTGATGTTCCGTTTGCTGATAAAACTGTACAAATTCGTCGGCCATGTAACATTGTTGCGTTTCGTACTGAGAAACCAGGATTCTCTCACTCGTTCGAGTCTTCTCTTTTTTCCATCGTTTTTTATTCGTTTCCGTTCTTTTTTCTCTTTTTTTTTCGACAGAGAAAAAAACGGCCGAGTTCTTCGGTGAAATTGAAAATACCACAGAGAGGAGAGACGAAAACAGAAAAAAAAAGGAGCAAGATAGAACAAAATTTGGAGCAACGCTTTAGAAACGGTCAGACGTACACAGTTTAACGCCGCAGTTATCGCGTTGCGAATTGCATTCCACTTTTTGCTTTCTCTTCGTTCGCTGTGATATCGATGAAAATGCGTCGAGAACGTTCCACGCGGCTTCCGTCTCGCTCCTATCACAGAAATTATATTGCGGGAAAGCTGCAGAACCTTCGGTAAACAACGTTCGCGTATCGATACATGGCGTCGTATCAAACGAAGATGAATATTTCTTTCTATATTTTTTGCCACGTATCTCCTCTCAAACGCTACTTCTACTTTGATCTACGATTTAACGCGTACCTTCAAAGCTCCACTTAAACACCGAATGTCGGAGCTTGCCCGTTTTACTCGAAAAAATCTCATGCGACCCGCGCGACGACGAGTTTTACCGGCAATCTGATTCTTCCACAACCTTTCCACTTCCTTCGAGGCTCGAAGATAAAATCTTACGTAACTTTTTGAGGAACAGAGCGCCTAACGAGAATCTTTGTACGAAACGAAACGAGGATTCGATATGGAGAATTGCGATTAGAAAAATTCTATCGTGAAAACGATCAGAGGATCGTTACGAATGACGATACAAAATTTTCAATGGCTTTTTATCGAGCGAACGTTCAACTTAGAAATACGATTTCAAAGATGCGATTCCCTTTAACAATTAACAGATCGCTGTTGTTGACATTTACATAAAATCAAGCGGGCGTTCGATCTTGAAACGCAATCGGACAAATACGATTATCGTTCGACGATCAAACAGTCGTTGTTCGTAACAGGAATCCTTCAACACTGTTTAAAAAAGATCGCATATATGCGCGATCGAGAGGAACGAAATGTGACGCGAACGAATCGATGCTCGAACATATTACTCCGGCAAAGGTGAAAAAGTAGATTGAAGTTGTCAATGTACATAACGTGTCATGAAAGAATAATCGTTGCTTATAATATCCTTTTGTCTGAACAAAATCGTCTCTCGCCGACTACTCGTATGCGTGTTACGCGTTAGCTAAAAGCAGGTGATAAATGAATCGCTAGAAATAAACGATAAAACGAAAGATAGTTTACGTTTAGTATAGCGACAAAGGTATAGAATTGCGACAATATGGTATACAAATATATCGAAATACGGGGATACCTAAGATCTAAAGCGTACGACAAGATACGATGCGTCTATTATTTATCAAGTAGTAAACGAGATAAACGTGCCGTGTTACCGATAAGCGGCGTATTTAACGACTAAAATAAAATACACAGACACAGAGGGGAAGTGGGTATAAAAATGAAAGCGACTAGATTCCGTAATTGTTTCGAAGCAAGGGTGTATTAAAATGAAGAAAAATCGAACAACGACGCGGGGCTTCGGGTTAACTGGCGCCCTCGGGCCATACGTGTCCCATCTGTCGAGTAAAAGCTCGTCACGGCTGGGGAATTTTATTCGTTGCACGACTCCCCGACGAATATCAAATTATTCCGGCAACGTAATCGATAGCGAATGTATATACGGTAGGGTGGACGAGGCAATCGCGACTAAACGATTAAATTTATTCGGCATTTCGCTCATTTTGAGCGAGGCCGTCGCGATTAAATGATAAAATTTGTTTATCACCGTTGTGGGGCCGGCGGGACGACTGGAAAATCGCGACGCGGCGGCAAAAGAAGGCGGATTTTTCCGGCGAAACGATAAGCGAATTCCCGTGGCAATTTCTGAACGGTCATACTGAACGTCAGGACAAACGTACGATTATGACTACCAACAAGCTCCGTGAAACTGCGAGACCGCTATCGATATTTGGGCAGGGTAGAAGAAAAGCAGAAGAAAAATAATAAAGGAAGTGCCGTAGGACAATGTAAGAAAATAATTGGCGATATCTTCTTATTTCTTTGCCGAGTTTATTTGTTACGGTAGAGATAAAGGCGTGCTATTGATATTTAGGAGAAGTAAGAGAAAGATGTACGGTATTAAAATAAAAGAAATATTCAAGAGAAATATGAGAAAATAATTGGTAATATAAA
Source organism: Bombus haemorrhoidalis (assembly GCA_014825975.1). NCBI lineage: Eukaryota > Metazoa > Arthropoda > Insecta > Hymenoptera > Apidae > Bombus > Bombus haemorrhoidalis. The sequence goes on along the minus strand of CM026168.1, from coordinate 5,416,834 downwards.
AGTTTCGCGATATTCAATGATATCTACAGAAGAGATATTAAGGTGAAAGAAATATTCGAGAAGAAACGAAAAGGTGATTTCCATCGGTTCACTCCATAAGCAACGTGGTCTCTTATTTTGCGCTTTCAAGTTCTAAGGTAATATTAAACGCCGACTACTGGAATTTTTACAATTTTTTGACAAAAGAATCTGAAAATGACGAAGAAGGTGAAACGTAGTTTTAGAAATTACGAGATACGTCGTTTGTTGGCGACGAAATATCGTGAACTTTTTATCTTTCAATGTTCTTACTCTTTGATGTTACTTACAGAATGGCTTAATGATATAAAAAGTGTCTCTTTTTTTTTTGTTTATTTTTATGATTTCATAATCTCGTTTTTATTTATTTAATAGCCTTTGGTAGAAATAAAAGCAGTGTATTTCGAGTGCAAAACAATTATTGCGTAATATTTATGGACGATATGAAAAATGTTATTTTGTAATTGTCCAGTAGCTGCAATTTAATCGGTTCAATTTATGAAGTAACTTTTTCATTTTCAACGAACGAATTTGCAAATTTATTTGTTTATTTTTTTCGTTGTATTGCTTTTCTGATCATTTAACATGCAGGTTTTGTTTCCGTTAAAACAACTCGCAAATTCATAACTGTTTATTTTTTTTAATAGATTAACTTTTCATATTCTATTAATTTCACATCAGCAAACATATTAAATTGGGAAACTGAAACACGCTCGAAATTTACGTTTTCCATAAACAAATACATTTATCACCTGATTAACTAATAATTTGATAAGATTCAATGTTGCGTAAACAAAATCAAACATAAAACAGTCAAACTGAAAAAATTCCGCTTAATCACGGTATCTCATAAGATTCTATTTTACAAAACTCGGTAAGATTCAATGTCGCGCATAAATAATATCAAAGATAAGATGATAGAATAGAAAAATTGCAATTAATCACAATGCAGCCATCTCATAAACGATCAAAAAATTGTAATCTACGAAACTAAAAGTCTTCGTCTACGTATAAACATTTAAATATCACGACAGAAAAAACTAGGAAACATCGATTCGTCTACACGGTGGCACGCTTGAACGAGGATACTGGACAAAAATCAAAATTCGCGGGCCACGTTCGCGCACTATGTTCGCACGGTCGCAGATCAGGTTTGCACGTTTGCGAACCACATCCGCGCGGTTACAGGTCGAGTTCGCACGTTTGCACGTTCCCACGCTCCACAACGTAGATCGAACGAGAATTCCCTACAAAGACAAAAAGAAAATGCACACAACGTGCACGCAATTGTCCCGAAACTTGATCTCGAGGGATGCGACGCGAGTACGAATTTGATTATCGAATCTTTATTTTTCCCTATATTTTCCTTACTACCTGCCATTCTCGAGCTATCTTGAATATTTGTTTCTTTGTCTAATCACGCTCAATGCACGTTTAAGGAAACGATAGCGATGCCGTGAACGATCTGTCCATCTTTTCGTAAGAGTCATACTGAAATCGTTTATAGCGAGCTAAGATTTAACAAAGAACATAATTCTCGAATAATTTTCAAAATTTTCTTGGAACAAGCGTGGCCAGAAATGCATTCTTCAACCAACTTGCAATTGCGAGTGGATTTGACTTTGAAAAAATGAAGAGTATCCAGTGTAGCAGTTTGTAGCAGAGAAACGTTACATAGCAATGCGATATGATATCATTTCGTCACAGAAGAATCATAATTACATATTTTTTAAATTGTAGAAGAAGAAGGAAGAAAGGGATCTTTCAGTCGAACATTAGGATTATACATATCTTCGCTCAGATTCAGTTAAACAGGAATTGACGAACAACTGCGCTGATCAGATTTTGATATAGAAACAATTCTGGCTAATTCTCTATCGATCTTTCGTCGATCTATCGTTTACATTCACGTTATTTATTTACAGGCTGATAATGTCATCGAACAGTGATTATTTCGATTTTTGTTCTCTGGGTGGCAGACTGTGCGTGGCCCCATTTTTCACCGTACATTAGCAGGTTGTTATTTGACGGTGAACGCGAGAGATCGAGTTTGGAAAGTTCGTTGCCATATTTGAATCAGACTGTAACTAAAACGAACCCGGAGCACGTTTAATTCGCAACAGAGACCCTCGATGCGAACCGGCCTCCGGCTCTCCGCTGTCTTCGTTTCGCCCGTTTTCATTTCCAACTTGACAGGACGAATTGGGTTTTCACGTGCTGGCAAGTTCGTTTAATGAGTAATGTCGCGGGAATAGCGATTTAAATCGAGTCCGTCGGTCCGTATCGTTTAATAACGCCAATTGCCACCGCGGTCGCCGCTAGCCAGATGTAAATTGCGCTCTGCATTGATAATAACTGTTGATCCGATGGCGAAAAAGGGAAAACATCGAATTGCCAATGATTCGAATAACCGATTAAACGAAATCCGTTTCCTATGTTTCGCCTACGTTTCGTTTCCATCCAATTTCTACTAACTTGAAACTAATTTCGATACGTGCTGCACGCGTGATATTCTGATTCTCATAATTGCTCCACCTGCGCCAAGTTTCCTTTACGATTTAGTTTTATAATTCTTCAGTTCAATTAGGTTAAACCAGCGGCTCTCGTTGCAACCTTTAAAGGTTAAAACAAATCCTTGTTTAAACGTACACGTAAAAAACAGGAATTTGCATAAACATCCGCAGTGCATTTATAAGCACAGTCGCAATCTGCGTACAATGTAACAACATATAATTTGCCAACCACGATTCAGTTAAATATATCAAATCTAGGTTAGCATTATCACGAAATATCAGAGCACCGAATCTACATATAAAGGTAACATTTTCCCACAAACTTTGCTCCATCGTGATACCACCGAGAAACGTGAACTTCCAGTATAAAACTCGTCCATATATTAATCAAGAATTACCGACAGATTAACTCTCTATCGTGGAATATTCGTGCAATACGAATGAAGAAGACTAAATAGTGTAAAATTAACTCGCCAAGAATTAACCAAGCAACGTAAACGATATTTCACAGTGATACCACCGATAGAACTACCTGGATTTCTCAAATTTCATACGATCGTACAGTCTACCGAGACAGATGAACCAAATCACGACGAAAATCATACTGAACGAAGTGGAAATTACCTTGCGAAGCCACGAGATCGTTTCAAGACGGAATTCGAACAAAATGATTTCGATTAATTAACGAAAGAAAAAAAAATAAAGGAAGACAATTTTGCCAACGAAACGTTACAACGTAAAGAATTAAGAAATTCCTTAACGATGAAAAAACACGATTCGTTGAAAAAACGAGGTAAAGTGCACGACAGGGTCAACGTGCAACGCATGCACGTCGTTTTTCTTTTTTTTTTTTTTTTTTTTTCGATGCATAAATGTTCCCCCGTTTTCGGCCGAGCTTTCGTGGCCGATAGCAGCTTCAGAGATCGACCGATTTCGTATCCATTAAACCGTTTTCAAGTGCCACATGCCCGATACGTGTTGAGTAGGCGCGACATTTTTGGTTTTCGCACGTTTTCCCGTGTACACACTTAATTTCCCAGAGGCGAGCTACCGGCTATTCAGTCCGGCTGGCAGCATTCCAACCGAAGTGGCTCATACAGTCGACGATGGCGGCGGCAGCGGCCGCGGCTGTAGCGGCGAGGAGAGGGCGGTTCTGTTCGAGTTCTTGAAATAAATCAGCCGGCTGATAAAAAGCGCGGAATTTTCAGCATATACACTTGCGCTCGTCGACAAGATCGATACACCAGCGACCGATAAATAAAAATGTTGTTTTTAAAAGCGACTCGTCGCGTCGTTGATGCTCTTCCGATCGCGTTCCATCGACGATTCTTTCGCCGGGTTAGATTAATGGAGTTCGATAGTCGAGATTATTGTGGCCGCAGCCGGACACTTTTCAAGCTTGCTAATGTTTCTCGGCCATTTTCGAACCAATTATATCCGGCCAACGTGAACATGTATCTTCGCACACAGACGCGACAGAACGAATATCGAGAATCGGGAATCTAGTTACACGAGTATCAAAATTAATTAAAGCTACGAATATAGACGGAGGAGACATTCAACTTCGTTATACGTGACGGATGAGTGGATTTTTATACAAATTCCTACTTTCATAAATGTGGATATAATTAAACCAACGAAGTCTAGCTAGAAATTTATTTCGTCAATCGAGCGTTATAATAAGCGCTGTATTTTGACTTTTCTCATATTTTTCCATCTTATACGCGATCTTGCGATGTTAAATATCCCATAAATGCGTAAGAACTCGCAGCCTATCGAGAAAAACATATTTATAATATCAAACGTGCGAGTAGTTTGCGATCTGACGTTTCAAGCGATGTTTGATCGCGCTAAATTCTCTCCAGCGTTTTCGACGTAATTACGACCGTCTGATGTTAAAAGATACCTCCACAGTTTGAATCGAAACACGAATATCGACTTCTCGATTCTCGTTGCGAATTGTCAGAAATTCGTTTCGCTGGTTCGAGCGAGAACAAACGCGAAACAGAAAAATTGTCGGAAGATCGTGGTAATCGAGTCGCCGAACGATATCGCGAACGAATATTTAAAGGATATTGACGCTGTTTCGAATAAATAGAAAAAAAAGGAGGAATAGTTGCGCGACGTTTTATCGACCGTCGAATTCGAAAACGAGTTAATTGCGCTAGGTGTGAGGACCGCGGATAATAAAAGCGCGATTTAAAACACAGCGTAATCCGTGCACTTTGGCCCCGAGCCAAATGCGTGCTCTAAATGCGGGCGTACGCGCGAACCGCCCACTTTTTCCATCTAATTTACATTTTTCTCGCAACTTTATCTCTGCTCTCTTAGAACCGAATCGCTGGGAATAACGCGTCGCTCTCTTAAACCTATCTTTTTCAGGCCGATTTGGCTAAACAAAAGTACGTTTCAGTGTGTAGAACGCGTTACGATGCAAAGTGATGATAATAGCGTAAGATAATGGCTTTTGCAGCATCATGATTTTTGAATAAATTAACGTTTAAAGTAGAGGAAGAGATAATAATGGATTGGTTTAAAGAGATAATAAATTTCTTGCGAATTATAGTTGCAAGGCAAATGATGGTTATACGTAAGGCTAACAGGTATCTCGATAAAAACAATGGCTCGCTCGGGTAAACTTTACTGGAGGGCTGAAGATTATAGCGATGTTATTCAGTGCACGTTGCTATAATAATATTCTATAAAAATAAAAATAAAAATAAAAATATTCTGCGTTCATTGTTTGAAAGAATTCAGTATACATTTCCAAGTCACGCAAAAGTCGTGGCATGAAATTGTAGTTTAATTAATTTAATTAAGACTACACGTAAACGAAAGAGATTATACTTACGCGACTGAAAATCTTGATTTAATAAAAAACCATCGTGTTACTCGATAAATCAGCCAACGTTCTGCTGAATGAAAGATTCTGATTCCACAAAAATACGTTAGTTTCCAATTTTCAAATGACAATTTATTGAAGAACCTTTCAGAAATCTTTCAACGTCCAGCCAAACAGCAGCGTAAAAATGACGAGGCTGGTGCGACTTGATCCTTCGAAAACTCATAATATATTCGATCCAGCGAATGGAGCGCAAAACGCGCTTGCAAAGCCGCTGGAACGTGCTACAAGATTCGTTTCCATTTATGGAACTTTTTTCTATCCCTAGCGACTTTATCCAGCGTCCGGTGTATTTCGTCGTCGATTAGAGGCATTCGCATTCTCGCGCAATCGAGTGGCCGGTGTTAGCGAAATGCTGGCATTCCGCGTCATGGGAATCGCGGGAATGGAAGTGGCTGACGGGAACAAGGTAGCCGGCAAAAACGCGTTGCCTCCGACAAAGAAAATACCCACAAACCTTTGCCAAGGAAGTCGGTGAATTAGCCACTGGAGAGGAAAAAGCCGGGAAAACTGCACGATCCCATCTGGGAAATTTTGGATGTACCATTCGCTTCCTTGTCTTAGACTTTTGCCTTTCCCTCCCGCCATCTCGTATTCTTCCCAGTGTTCTTCAGTTTTGAAAGTTTCACTTCCTCAGAGTTGGTTAAAGAACGTAAGCTTTCGAAGAGACAAAGAAGCGCAAGTGAAAAATCTACTCGTATTATTCGTAACTTCGTTTTCGAAAAACTTCTGAATACTATACCTAAGCTCGTGCGCACGTGGTACTTTCCAAGCAAATCATTATCTTCAACGCAGTTTCCATTATTAACGTAAGAGAATCGGAAATTAGTTAAGATATTGTTAAAGAAACGTTTATTGAAATTATTGAGATATGTATAATGTTGTGTGCTAGATTAGATTAGTCGCGTAATATGCGGATGTGAGCATAGGGAAGTATATGTCTCGAAAAACAGGTGGATGTAACTGTTGGCAGTGTTGTATAGATGATGGCGAGACGCGTGCAGACGTATATCGACGAAGATCCTGGAAATCATTTATTAAATAAATCTAAAATTATTTTAATACGAATTCTAAGTGTTTCTTTACTTTTATTTCGCCAATTAAAATCCACAATTCTTAACAGAATTATTTTACTTGATAGCTAAATAGAGGAATTATTGGAAGGAAGATCGTTTGCTTATTCACGTAAAGCAATGTATGATTATTTCGAAATAACATGTATATCGTTTAAATCAACAACAAATTTTCTTCAATTTTCTACCGAAATAATTTCCACGCTCCATTCTTACAACGTTTCTTCATTATATCTATATGTATGGAGAATCGTATAGCACCGGCCAAAGATAGTTCTCGCTTCTACCGCTGATTACCTGCTGTTATCTACTGGTAGTTAACCGAGCTATAAACGGACAATTAAACGAGTACCATAGTCCTAAGCAACGTATTTTGGCGTCGTTCTCTTCCTTTCTAAAAAGATCTAAGACGTTCAACGTTTACGTTGATATTTCGTACAACGAAATTTACTTTCCACAGATGATTTCCTATTTGTCAGGCAGCTAAATAATTTTGTCGTATCACGTCCGTTATTTTGATACTATTCCGTGTACATAGATTTCATAGTTTTCGCAATTTGTTTTGAATATTACGTATCGAACACCGAGATATCTTCCACGTGCCTGTCGCGCAATAGCGGCCAACATTTCTTTCATTTCTCCCATACTTTGACTGCCACGCCGAAATCACATGTTTCGCTCAGAATGCCACGGCAGTATTTTTATTATTCAAAGCATATAATATCAAAATAAATCGATGATGTAAGACAACATTCTTCCCCAATGAACCGTTTATCTTATTGGTGGTCACGGGTGACCACCGTGGTGTCTTGGTAACAGTTGATAGCGACGTATAACGAGGCTTCGTTCATTTCAACAAACCATTCGCATTTGTTATTTCGTCGTAAGCAAATCGTGCAGAATATATTGTCGAAACGTGTAGAAGATATAAGTAAACGGTATTTGCCCATTCTATATATAATAGTAAGGTATGTTCGCACTTCTAACTACAATTATATGATTATAAAGCAGCATTCACGATTATTTTCTAAGCTGTGTAGTTGTAATAATATTCGTAGATTACCCCTCAAAGATATGGATGCAAACACAGTGCACCGTTAGATGCAAGATTCGTTCTCATTTTTTTTTTTATTCGTGTTCTAATAAAAATGTTTAATCGTTCAATGAGGCACATTCTATTTCAAAGTATCTTCTATTTATCGGTTATATCCAAAATACCCTAACTGTCAATTTTCATACAATTTTTACAATTGTAAGAAGTTCAAGCGCTCCGGTCATCAGCGGATCGACGTGGCAGTCAAAGTGTTAAGAGCTTCGAAGGGAGGCAGCAAATTAGGAGACAAGTAAGAAAAGAAAAACAGTTGACCAAGCAGAGAACTAAACTTTGATCAACGTTTTCATATTTTTTACTAACACGATGAATTATTTAGATCTCTTAGAATGCACCGAGTAGTTTGTAACGAGTAGTAGGGCAACGAGTTTTCGTTCGTTGCAAATTACTTCTTTTACTTCTTGCAAATTACAGCACAACTTTTGTTCCTCTTTGCGGATTATTAATTAACTGTTAATTATTAATTAGCTTAAGAGGAAATTGAAGAAAATCGATTTGTATGCCTTTTACGAGTATACCATTCGCGCTGCAAATTAACTTTTACCAAGAGTAGCGCAAGTTATAGCACAGAAACTTGAAGTGGCCGATACCGTACGACCGTTCCTAGTACAAAAATCATCGTCGTAACCATCGCACGGTCTCTGAAACGCGAAGTATTGTTTCAAATTGTTGATTTATCTGTATACTTGGAATAAAATTTATGGCCCGAGTACAGTCGAAGCATGTGAATTTTGCATAATATCGAAGAGGACAGTTAATAGCGCAAACGTGACGACAATTTGCCAAGCAAACTCAGCAGCGCTCGATTAATCGACGATGATGCAAATCGGTCGTAATCAGCCGTCTCGCTTTGTCAAACAGCTGAAAATTGGTAGCTGGGTGAAATGTAAATTGAGGGAAAAACGTAGAATAACAGAAATCCAACGAAGTGAGAGTGGGGAAGATATGAAGAAGGTTGAAGGGACGTATTTATCGTGTAACCCCAATTTCATTGTCACGAGCTATGAATTCCACGCGTTGAATGCGCCATGCATTATGTATCCTGGGAATGTGTAAACTCGCCGAACAGAATTGCCCGCATTTATTGCGAGTTAACACGCCGCCTTGAATAAAACATCGTGGCCTAACGATCACCGTAGCGAGCATTTTTTTACGGTTCGTTTCCTTCTTCGAAATTATCACCGGTACGCGATTTCCAGCATAAAATCGATCTTTCGATGACTCTTTTATTCAATGACTACTTTGCCTGCTATTCGAATAAATTTCTTTGTCGAATAACATCAGAAACGATTTCTTACTTTACTATATCGACGTCGCCACGTATTAGAATATAATTCGGTTCAAAGTAAATTAACGTTAAAACGAATAACGTTAAAACGTCTAAGGAAAACGAACGTCGTTGCTTTATAAAATAACGTTGCTCGTTATTTTATTCCAAAGGGTCAATTAAAAGTGGATTTTAATAGAAACTAAAGCTACTCTTCCTATGCTGTTTCTGAAATACAGATAACAAAGTGTGACTGGTTATTTCAAAATCTGTTATCAAACGAGAACTAGAGGAATATACTGTAAAATCTTTACTACAATCTGTTTATTTACGATAAATGGATTAAACAGATGTTGATTAAACGGGAAACGATGGTTGTTTAACGTGAACTAATCACAATAACGTATTATAATTAAGACAACTAGATGATTAATTTGCAACTCTCGTCACCACGGATCCAACTGTCTCTCGACAACGCTAGCAATACTATCTCGATAACGCAATTCGCACTCTCTGTCTTCTCAACCCATAATGCCTGTTAATTCGTTTTTGTCCCTTAGCAACCCCTTGTCTTTTGTCTCAGTCCCACCACGCACGTGTTCCGCAATCGCTTATTTATAATTCGCTCGACACTCCTCAGGTCTCTCGTTCAGGACACTACAGTACGAAAAATTCTATTTATTTATGGGTTACGAATGAAACATAGAAAACGTACAAAATTCCCACTGGAAACCAGAACCATACCTCGATGCAAAGTATCAATCGAAAACAGAAACGTCGAATGACCCAATATTTAGGAAAATGATAATCTCGACAGTTGTCGTCCGAGAAGAGACACTCGATAATTAATCTGACTGATTGATTAACGATTGAAAAATATTCAATATTTTAAAAAAATCTACACTCGAGGCTCGTAATTCTGCATAAGCAAAAAAAAAAAAAAACACAGCAAACGCGAAATTCTCCACCCTCGATAAGAAAATCCGGTAATTACAACGATATAACGATACCTCGACATACAGTGGACGAATGAAAACGGAGATATCGACAAATATTCAACATTCGCAAACGTTCGAGACACAACGATGCTCGTAACTATTGTCCGTTCTACGGAAATCCTTCGAATTCCCACGGGGGATCGATAATGAATTTCATTCGCGTCACCGTTTGACAATAATTTATTTACCCGCCGCTTTATGTCGGTGGAATGAAGTTGGTATGTTGAATCGATTGAAACCAAAGATCAATGTACCGTGCACCGTTCGTAATTCATTTATTTGCCATCGGTGTGGCAAAACTGAACCAACGCGTGCAGGAGAGAGAGAGAGAGAGAGAAAAAGAGAAAGACACGAATTAAATTCACTCGCGAACGCATATCAATTAAAGTTAGAAATTAATGTATCGCGCTTCGTTAATTATATGTTTGCTGTACCAGTCGATCGACGTGCCATCGCGTAATCTACGCTATCGATTCATTTCGATTCGTTCGTATATCATCTTCCTTCTTCCGCAGAAAATTGTAACGAAATTCGCTCGAAATTATAGCGAAACATTAATCAACGTTCCGTTGACTTTGTCCACTTTAGAATAGAATTTATCCCATAGCAACACCTAAAATTGACATTCCACCAGGCAATCAAGCCACGTTGCTAATTATTCGTTTGTTATCGTTATCGTTATCATTGTCAAAGGCAATAATAATATAATTAATAAATCACGTGTGTTTGAAATCAGCAGCGTTCTGTGGCGGCTTGGTTAACAACGGTGTATACCGTGGGGGTCACCGGTGGTCGAGATTAGATTCATTAGTGATAACATTTGAACACTGACGACTGGCAATGTTGAAATTAATTCTGCGAGTACTTTGGAACATTCAAAGACTGTTTGAATTGTGGAAAAAGTATTTACGTTAATTAATTTCTCTTTCAAGCTCATAGAGCGATATTCTACTTTAGTAAGTTATTCATTAACGAAATACCAAATGTAAATATTCTTGACGAAGCTGATTTCGTATTTTAAGTTATTATATTCTCTTTGCAAGACCATTCAAAAAGATTGTATCTACATATAGCATTAACAATTAATTAAATACGATTATTTGTTTCAGATGACGCATACGTTGCGTCCACTCGATTATATTTATTGTTAGTTTCTAATTAACTTCTACTAACTTCGTCTAATTTGGTGACACGTTTTTGAATTCGTATGTTCTGAAAGAGAACAGGTCGGGTTACGAACGAATCGGATCATTAAAAAAGCTGATAACAGAGACACGTATTTTTCGCTATTTTTATAGGAAAAATTGACGTGTTAAAATCTATAGTAATTTTATCGAAGATAAGCAGCTTCGTTTATCGTCTAGTCAGTTAATAACTTGTTAAATGATAATGTTGTTCATAGGCAACGTCAAATATCAAGGGGTTAATTGATCTGTTTAACATATTCACTGCTACTGACGCATACGGTGCGTCGATTCAATTATATTACTTATTGTTATATTCCAGTCTGCTGACACGTTTTCAAATTTATGTATCTATTTCGACGCACAAGAAGACCAACGAAACAATCGTATTAATGTGTTATAATAAACATTATTACGAGCAGAAATATCGAGGGAAAAAAATAAGTAATTTAACGTATTAGGTTGTCGGAAAAGTTTCTTTCCCTTTATAAGGAAATAATAGACGCACGATGCTTTTTGTTTCATATTAGTTTATTGAATTATGCACGAACATAATGAAACGAAAGAAACTTTTCGGACAACCTAATATATTATCAATAGACGAACATTAGTTTCTTTTTCATTATGCATTAATAATTCTGCCATTCTATAAAATTCTCGTAAAAAAAAAAAAAGGAAACAGATGCAAAATTGTTCGTCGTTGTTATTTAACAGCAGCGTTAAAATTAAGTTAAAATAACAATATAAAATACGAAACACGCTATCAAGTACTTAAACAATTCTATTTTTTCGCTAACAGTGTACTGTAACTGCGTATAACGATGCATTGTGCTTGAATAAGCGACAGTTCTGGTTGCAGGCGAGATATATGTACAAAATTCAGCCGCCAGTCAACGTGTTAACCCTTCCAATGCTATGAACCCATACACGAGTTTCGAAAGATGGTTCGCTATGCGCTGTGAGCAATTTATGTGTCCATCTAAAGCCATTGAATGCGCGCTATGAATCTATACGTATTTCCAATACTATCTCTGCTATTGTAGCTACGATAGTGTCTTTGTACTTCATTGTGCTTCAACGATTTTGTACTTCAACGTGTTTGACAAATGTTTGCTTTATCCAAGCTTCTCTCTCAAAAATTGCCACCTTTAGAAATATTATTATCTTTCTAAGAATAAACAGTATGATTTATTTTCTACCTCTAACCGTATCATCGAAACGCTGGTATTTCGACTTTCCTTTTTCTAATTTTCTAACCGAACAATCGAATTTTGATTTATCTTGCGGACGTAAAAAGGATAAAGTTCTTTAAGAGCCATCGTACGATAATTATCAATTCGAACGTAGTCAATGTTTCTCGAGTTCTTTTATCCGAAAAATGGATCAGTTAAGAAATATATTTTGTTGGAGAAAAATGATAAAAGTTACAAAAGCTTCTCGCCACAAAAATTCTTCTTTTATTTTTTTGTCTAGCTTTTCCTCGATATCTCTCGAGAACTACGATTACAAAGGATCCCCGGAGTCGAAGTACGAATTGAATTCGCTCGAATTATCCTGCCGAGTGTCGCGTTTTCAAAGGAAACTTAAGAATCCGCGCAGAACATTTTCGACAGATCGATACACGCGAGAACACGGTCGGGACGCCTACCGTGATCGAGCGACGATAATATCGCCGCAAAAATGACCGGGACATCTGTCGCGCTCACCACATTCTATGGCTCCGTTTCGTTCTCGCGATCCGTTCGATCGGATCGCGATAGCAATGGACCGATGTGAAACGATGAATTCAGCAGTTCGAACAAAGCTGCAGCAATCGAGGTTAACGCTTTACGCGTAAACCACTTCCGATAGCTCGCCACCGATCTCCATCTCTCTTTGGCACTTTTTCTTCTTTTGTTCCGCAGCTGGCTGCGTGTAAATTGTTTCCTTTTCAATCGGCCGCGATCATATCGACAACAAGCTTGTCATGCGACTGGCACGAACGGAGAAATGCATTTTCACGTTCGATTTTATCAAGTACAGTGATTCGCGCGACTATATCTACATTTACCGGGAGGAACTTCTATCAGTATAAATAACACGCGTTGCGTAAAACGCATTTTGGAACTTCGTTAACGCTGTAACACGAGACACTAGTAATTAATTGGTCAAATTTGAGAACAGTCTGAGAATGTACATAACTGATGCAAATTTATATTTAGCAAAGGATAAATATACAGTAGGAATAGTCGTCCTTTTCTCTTTCTTCTATTTCTTTTTCCTGTCCTTTTTTTTTTAGGGTATTTACGGCTAGAATATTTTAGACGATATATGCATAGCTTAATGACTACAGCAACGCTTAAACAGTTTACAAAAAAATTCTTATTAACCTAATGGCCGTGAGTTTAGTATTCGTAGACCGTACCAGCGACAATTTTTGGGAAAATAAAACAGAGGCGGGAATTTTTAATGGAAAATGAACAGTTACACAGACTTTTAAATTGTAATAGACGGTTACGGTTATTTCTTATCGCGGTAATATGATTGGATAAGTAAACGGTATATGCAATAACGTAAGCACCATAAGAGAATAATTATGGATTTTGGGGAAAAAACAGAAAAAGGGAGCGTATAATTAATCTAAAAAGAAGTACTGATTGGTCGTGAATACTTTTTTATAATGGAGTATAATCGAAGAATAATGGAGCCACGCAAATCCGGATTCCATTCGAATGTGATTAATTAATTATAGAACGTTTAATTTCAATTCGTCGTAAGCAAATAGGATCGAAACAAATGAAACGAATGAGACTTTATCCTATTTCTCTGAACGACTAGATAGAATTTTCTGAAATTATTCAAAAATTTGTGATGGTAAAATAATTAGTGAAAGTTGATCGAAGTAAACAGACGTGAATAGATGATGGGAGGATCGGGATAAAACATTACGGTACTTACAGTTCATAGTTAGAAGGATGATAATCACGGTGGATACAAATTCGCGATCAATTTTCCTAGCGCTTGGTACTCGTAAACCTTCCACCGGATTAATGCAGGGGTTAGTGGACCAAACTTAACAATATTCAAACAATAATTTGCACAACTACATAGCCGACAGAAGTTACCGGTTAAATTTCAACTTTGACTATGCGGGATTAAAACAGGCATCTGAGTTCGATCAAAACTAGCTTTAACAAATTAGAACGTTGATACTGAAAATATGCAAAAAAAGAGGGGAATAATCTGAAAAGTAAATAGAGAAAAACAAAGATGGCACAAAATATTGTAAACCGCAAAGTAAGAAGAATTTAAGAGTAAAAGGAACACTTTCGAGGAGAGGGATAATTGTTGAAGAGGAATGTGTATAAAGTTGTGCAGTGAAAGTTCGAACTTACGCACAGAAATATGCTGAAGAAATAATTTAAAATAAATAAGAGGGATAGTACAACAAGGAAAGGAAATAAGAGAATAAAAATGTAATAAGAATTTAAAATAAAGTTGAAGAAAAATCTTCAGAGTTAAAAAGAAATTCAAGTCAAAGTTAAAACGTACGTAAGAAAAGGCAAATATTAAGAACAGTTTGGTAGAAAAAAAAAGGAGGCAAGAAGAAGCTTTAAATGTGATAAGGATTTAAAATAAAAATTGTAGAGACACTTTCGGTCTTAAGAAAGAAAAATAAGGAGAAAGGACTGAAGGAAAAAACTAAAACCGAAGAAGCAAGGAGCAGCAAAAATATAGTAGAGAATAATCTAATAAGAAAAACAGAAACAAGGAATCAGTAAATTAAAGGGAACTTAAGGTAGAAATTGCAGGCACATCTGTAAGTTTAAAAGAGAAATCCAAGATAAAACATAGATCACGACATCGACAAGAGAAAAGACAAAATTGGAGGAGTTTAGTAACGATAATCTAATAACAAAGAAAAGCAACGAGAAATTGGAAACGTAATGAGAACTTCGGATGAAAATTACGCAAGATCTGCAGGCTCGAAAGGGAATATATAGGTAAAGTCAAAAACATACGGAAGAAAAGAACAGAGCCGAGAAATCAAGAATACGCAATAAGAATAATCCGACAGCGAAAAGAGATTACGCAGACAGACATCTGCCATCTGGAAAAGAAAAATGCGAAGGAAGTAAAAACACGGAAGGAAGTAACAACAGTAAGAATAATCTAATACCAAAACGAGAAACAGGAAGCACGAAATAGAATCTCGCTAACTTGAAAATAAATAAAAAAAAAAAAAGAAAACGGCGCTGGCACAAACCTTTGTAACAAAGAGTCAGCGCCAAAGAGGAAACAATTTCCCAACTGCGAAATCCTTCAAAGTCTCAATCCTCGCGATACACGAATTCCCCGTTAGAACATCGGTGAAAAAAACATGCTGGCTGGTTCTACGAGGTAGAAAAGCCAGCCGACGAGTTAAAAGCTTCCAACTTCAAAATCCATGATCTATCGGGATTACACGTTGGATCCCTTAGTAGCAGCAAACAGGGTCCGCGCGCTCGTACAGCTTGACCGAAGTAAACGAAGTAAATTTGAACGAGCCGAGCTCGCCGAGTATCGATTCCAATACGTTAAGAATTAATCCTAATGCAGTCGAAGTTACCGTGGATTAAGGACGATACACGAGGGTCACGAGGAACCCGAGGATAGCTGGCAAGAGCAGGTGGCTGAACAGTGGTCTGCAAGTATCCGGACGCTTACAATTAATGCAATTCCGTGTGAAATTTACTATTTATATGACGATGCACAAGTATCCAGATACTTGGTGCAGTTCCATTAAAAACTTGACGTTTCTGTTATATTTTTTAAAGAGAAGACCGAAGGACGTTTCTCTATTTTCTAATTTTCTAGGTTTTCCCATAATCAGGATAAGATACTTCGATCGAATTCTTCGTAAGGAAGATTCGTAACGAAAGCTAAGAAAAAGTTCGCTGCAGTTAAACTGTTGCACGAGATAAAATCACGAGATGAAAGTTCGGTTAAAGATCTTCGGTACGAGGTATACTTCGTATATTTGCGATAATTTTCAAGTGTTCGAGTACTTGCGAGCGATGGTATAGTTATCGAGGGCAGAAATTCGGACGAAATGGGCCAATGTAAATCAAGAAGTGCCTGGCACACACGAGCCCCTCGTCAGATCCACTGGAAGCTTGACCGCATTTTTCGGTCGTCGGAAATTCCAAGGACCGTCTTGGAAATTTGCATCGTCGGCTATTATTTCAGAGTTATACTCGGCCATGCTCGATGATATCGCCCCTTAACGTACGCAGAGATTGAAATTGAGAATCTTGGAATTTTTCTGACCTCGTAGTCCCACGGAGATTTAGCGAAACGTATTTCGATCGACCGAAAGTTCGTAGTCTGAACCGTCCGTAAACAACTTGGGTCTTTTACGGTCCCGTGCGATATTCAAGTGCTAGTATAACAAGAAGAATTCTTGTAAAATTGTTTATTACATTCACGAGTAAGTCGCGTTCGTCCAAAGGAAAGAAATTAATTGTTTCAATTGAAATTGCTTCAACGCGATCCAAAGATTCTATTGGCTCGGACAACCCTCATCTTATTCATACGTACGCTACGTTCCGAAATGAGACATTTGTTGCTATCATTCGTATTTTTCCAGATATTTCAGCATTTTCGGTTAAACATCCACAAGGTAGGAACAAGTACGAATTTCCGAAGAAGCTACGAAATTTCGCGTTTCCCATCGACGACGTAGCTTTCCTCTACTTGGTCGAATAAAATCCGATAGGAGGATCGATGAAAATGATGGGAAGTAGGAAGAGAGAGGAATGGAACGCGAACTTTATCAGATGAGTGGCCGCGAATATTCGAAAATTCTGCAGGATCGGCTGCCGTGTGTGTCAGGGCCGCGTGGTTCGAACGATGGAACATGAAAAATGCACCGGTGTCCCAAAAACGCGGCGCTTTAATTGCAATCACGCGGAATATCGTGAAAGTTTTGTCGATTCCGGTGGAATGTTGGCAGAAACCTGCGCGACATAGAAATTCCTGATCGATCGACAGGATACGCGGAATATAAAGTACAGCAGGAAGATGATTTACCTTCTGCCGATAAAATGAAATATGCAAAAATGAAAGCAAACGACAGAACATTGAAAAGAAATTAGAATTTCATGATACATCGAAGGGACGAAAGCTACACGACAATCTTTGCAAATTCCAATTTTCTTTGCAAAGACGTCGAATTAATTTACGTGCCTAGTCGCTAGAATGTAACACGAGGGATACCTAATTTTATTATTACGCGATCTAACAGCCTTTAGAACGTCTAGTTTTTGCAACATTAGTAAATTGATGATAATAAATTTGTCTAATATACGGAAGTATTTACTACATTCTAGGCATATATGTAACCTATACTCGGCCTAATTGCCAGTAGTGCTACAATGTCCCTATGATGAGATGAAGTGACGCGAATGATGTATGCATTCTGATGTGGTGTTATGCTATTATCGACCTGAGTCTAGACACCAAGGGATACATTTAACCCTTGCCTGCGTAAACTGGATCGTTTATATATTCAGGCTTAATTTCTGAACAATTCCAGGCTCTTAAAAGATCGGAGAATGGTAAGAACAAATGTTTGCAACGTTCTGCAACGAGACGAGAAATCTGAAAGAGAAGAACCAAAGTTAAAAAGGCATCGTCTCATCTGCGAAACATTAATCTTCAACAGAATTTTCTTCCTAACTTCTTTTAGACTGTAAAACCGCAATAAAAAGCCGCAATAAAGGTACTACAGCAAAGACAGTAGATACTACGATTAAAGACTTCTTCCCCGTACTTTAATCGAAGTTGCCGACTAAGAAACTTTACGATGAAATCGTAGGAACGTTATTCAAAGCACGAAAACGAACGCGAGATTGCGTGACAACTGGTAGAGAATTTTTCGTTTCGTCGATCAAATAAGAAAATCGCGAATGAGGTAGCAACTTGCAGAGAATCGTTATCGTGGCAGTTCGATGACTAACGAAGCATCTGTCTCGAGATCTGCTGCACTCGAGATTGCCCAAGGCTGTTCATTATCATAATCAGCTCGCGCTGCGTTCGACAATCCGATTCCCTCAGCGGTGCACGTTAATGGGCTCCACAAGCGTACGACAGATTAACACAACTGGCGCGGGCCTGTGTCTCCGCTCGGAAGGAGCTTCAGGCAGCTACTTCTGTCATACTCGGAATTCGTATCTTCCCAATTCGCACGAGTTGGCGCAGTCGTAGAGTTCGTACACATTCGGCTGTGTCCAGGTGGAGAGGCGTACACGCGCGGAATTTGATGGCGCATCGCCTGCCTACGCTGAGGAAAATGAGCCATGGTAAACACCGGTACGAAGCATCTTCTTCGAAACTTTGCCGACGAGATCCTCGAGAAACGATCTTCGTGCCGCTGCGTCGAAATTCTATCCGCTTGCAATTTCCAAAATCCGCGCCTTTGGCTTTACCTTCGCTCTAACTATCGTGCATCCATTGTACCCGACCTAGCGGCTGATAATAATCGAAGTGGTACTGGTAGCGAAATTTGACGAGCCATAATTCGTTGTCTTTTTCCTCTGGAAGCTTGCAACGTATTGGTAGATTGGGGTTAGGTTGGGTTCAATCTGCTGGTGTTCAAAAAAGCTAAAGGATATCGTTAGAATTTATCGATAGTATCAATGCTACTCTTCAAGGTATATTAGTGATGTTGATACCGTCATTCGAATTTGTTAACGTTGGAGAATTCTGTTCTTAAATAATACCTGATACTGTGTATGTTCCTCAAATCTACGATTGGTATTGGTAAAATTGGTAAATTTTTTTGCAGTACGAATGTAGATTGTATTGGATTTTTGGGTAGATTCTATTACCATCTAATGACAAAATCCGCAATCACTTAGTTGCCAACACGATATTTAGTTACAAAGACACGTTGTCTTGTTGTATGCCGGAAACAAGAATTTCCTATGAGACACAATTGAAGCAAGATAGTTCCTGGTGAAATTAGTGGACAAATCACGAGTTATAGAAGCTAATTAACACACCGCTGTCCGGTCACGGAAGAACTTGCGTACTCGTGCATGAAACTGAGTTGTTCGATTTTGCATAAAATAAACGATGGCAGGGTTTTGTATAGAATAACCGACCAACAATACGTTGAAAGGATAAATCTTGGAGAGAGAATTTTCCATCTACCGAGTAGCGTAACGCGAGTACTGTATTTTGCATGCTTCGCGTATCTTTCAGCAGTCTATAATTTTACAGGGAGAAAGCAAGTTTCCGCGAATCAATGGCAATTTATTTAACGCTACTTTCTTCTGGAAAAGAACAATTTTTTATCGACAACCTTCATAAATATGCTATTTTATTCTACGCTATTCTATTAATTAATTGATTAATGCTGTTATATTAATATGAAAATACGATTTTTCTAAATAATTTGCGCCGTGAAAAACAAAGAATATTCCCTGACTTTACGCCAATTTCAGCCAACGTCTCTCTTCAACGAGAATCTGTTGGAAGTTGGCCTGTTCCAAAGGGAGCAATAATTCTCTTATCAAGGCTTCAGACGGATGCCATTCGCGTGGATTCACGTATCTGGCGTAAAATTGCTGGAAAATATGTTTCCAACGTTTCGTGGAATAACAGCGATCCGAGGTGGCTCGCATGAGGGAAGCAATTAGTCTCGCACGAGGTATGGTCGCGCATATCTCGAAGAATACTAAAGGAACCGCATACAATAATGCATCGCATGACGAACGTAATTGAACTCGCGCGAACCGCGCTCCCCGTCCATTGATAACTCTTCGGTTGTAACGCTTCTTTGCAATGCAAAAAGAAAAAAAGAGAAAGAACATCGTTCCATGGAAGGGAATTATTGAAATTTAAATAATAATCACGATCGAATCAACGAAAAGCCAAGATTTACCTACTACAAATTGGTGCGATTCGGTTGAGGGTGGTATTAAGATCTCGCAGATCTCGCTTTTATCGATATGGAAATGAAGTTCGAGGAGAATATGCACACGTGAAATATTTCCACGCGATATATGGTACAACGATAACGAATAATGCATGAAACCTTGCCGATACGATAAATGGCGTAATACAGGGAAATGACGTTGAAAATTCTAAAATTGGCAAGATCGAAGTAATTTCTAAATTTTTCAAGCAGAAGATCTATGGATCTCATACATAATTAATAGGATGTGCGAAGCTTACGGAATACTTGTCACGTGCCATCGTTCTTCAGTAAGAACCTTCTTGTTTCTTCTCTACGTCTCTGCATCCAACGTGATTAATTTTATATTTCGTCGAGGTTCTTTGATTTATTAATTCTTAAACGCACGGTGTTTAACAACGTATAATAATAACCCAAATTTCTCATTATATGTTATACGACTGTTAGTCTTATTACCTTCCTTTATATATGGAATTATTGTTAAACTACTGCAATAACTTTGTTAACGATGTAAAGTATAATACTTTGTCGTATTTCCACGACGATCGATTTCCCTCTCAAATGAAAGGACAGAAAAAAATTGTCGAATATTAAATAATTAATAAACGTTAATCGCGTTAAAAAGACGCCAGATATGGAACAAGAGCAACGAGAAAATGAAATTGTTGCAATGTATCTCGCAGAAAATATACATTTTAATATAGCACGATATTCATAATAAATGCACATAAATTCATACAGACGAATAACTAAATCAAAATATCAATTCATAATGACGAATGATTACATAACACGTGAATTCACAGAGACCACGAATATCAATTCGTAAATATCGATAACTGAAAATAATAATCTTATACTCTTATACACCACGTGCATCGGATACTCAATTATTCTCCGATAATTTTCCCGATTTCCGGCGAAATTAAAACTTTTAAACAAAATTAACCACGTTCAAACTCTCCGGTATACTTAAATTAATGGACTCGGGGCTGAGGCAACGTTCACTTTATCGAGCGAGATTGGAAGGTGTCAAAATTGCACCGCGAGGTTCGAACTTCATTGGCCGGGTGAAATTCAAGACAGCTCGTACGATTCGAATCGAATCCTGAGTTAGTCTATCAGAGCTTTCTCCGGCGAATCTCCAAGTGGAAAACCACGTACTCGAGGTCAGCTATTTCGAACGGAACCCTGAAGGCGGTTGGATACCTTTTCGAAGTAACAGTTCCCAAACCGAATCCAAAGTTCTGTACATTTTCCCAAAGGGCAGCAGCCCTTGAATTTAATCTAACCCCTTCGTCACCATCCAGCAATTTATATTCAACCCATTTCTACTTTTTTCTTCCAGCGTAACCGCTTCTTGGCCTTGATGAAACTTTGAACACGTAGAAATCTAAGAAAAACTTCGTTCGTAACAAACGAAGTTTCCCGGTTACTTAAATATCGAAGCTGCCTGGACTATCGGAAAAAGAAAAAAAGAAAAAAAAAGGAAAAGAAATATACAGGTGAATATGGCCACAAAGCAAATAAAAACAACCGTTTCGTTGTTGAATAATTAAATCGTTGATTCACCGAGTGATAAAGACGAATTGCTAAGACCAAATACGTTGATCGTTAATTTTCCCTGGAAATCCAGCGTATTCTCTCTCTCTCTCTCTCTCTCTCTCTCTCTCTCTCTCTCTCTCTCTACGAAAACAAGAACGAACGAGAGAAAGTTTATAAGATCAGAAGCGTTTTATAAAGAGACATCGTAACTTCGCGAAAAGGATTTATCTTCGACAAAGAACACAATGAATAAATGTGATGTATAGGACAGAATGAACCATCGTTACCAGCGTAGTAGAAAATTTCTAGAGCAAAAGTTATTCAACGCCACAGTGTATAAATTTGAAAGCTTCCTTTACGCGCCGCTGTATACGTTTTATTTAAATAAAAATTATCATTCTATAGAACGTATGAACTGCATGCGCGAAAGTAAATATATCTTTGAAACGTCATAACTTTCTATCAAACAATCGATGTAACGATAAACGCTTTCGATCGCAGAGCATTATTATTCCATGCAATGTACGAGCTTGTATATGCAAAGTCAAACGTATTGTTAAAACATCGTAACGTTTGATCAAATAAACAATACAGCGATGAATACTTCCAATGGAAGAACGAATACAAAATAATATTCGAACGTCGAACGATCATTAATCAATCATCAACCCGGTACATTAATCATCGCTATGCGCGTTGTAAATGTAGATCGATCGACGATATCACTTCCCGTAGTACCCGTAATTTTCCTTTTGTTTCGCGATCGAGGATTAACGACAAGAATTGGCAAATAGACGTCTGCGGTTCACAAACGAATTAAGATCGCTCGTGGTGTCTGTTTTCGCGGGCCGCGAATCGCAGGTGTTTTGCGGCATTCAAGGGCGTTTTGTGAAAAACCAGACTCGCGCCCACGATATTAGTTGATTAAAGCGTTCGAAAGAGATCCCACGAGCCGTGTATCCCGCAATCTGGTTACTCGAACTTGAATAAATTTCCCACGACACCGAGACAACTACATTTTCTGGTCATCGAATCAGAACTGTCTGAAATTTTCAATATTATATCATCTTTTTACAAAGTCAAATCGCCAGAGAATTATAATAGCAAAGGTTAAAATTGTCAAGCTGTTACGCGACGCTCGAAGGATATTTTTCACGAACATGTTAAGCGTATCGTATCGATAATGTTTGAAACTGCAAGATATTTAATGTATATAGATACATATTTTTTCTATCTATCACACAGGTGTTTAGGAAGCTAATTATTCGTTGTATCGGTGAACTTGAATATTAAGGACATCTTCAACATTTGTTATACGTTTAGGCTGTTTATACCGTATACTAGTTCCTTACTAAATATATGTTTGTGATTAAGTGTCTTGTAATTTTTGAAGTATAAATTAAATTGAAAAGTGGCGTCTAAAGTGAAATAAGAAGACTTTTGGGGTTAATACAACAGTAAATGTATATGTACAGTAGAATACAAAATATACGTAATATAGTTAATGGTAAAATATACCATTGCTATTGTTGTATCATTATTGCGTGTATTTTACAAGCGTATCGCATAATCGTACATCGTAATTTTTGAAGTATAAATCAAGTTCAAAAGTGGCGTCTACACTGAAATAACAAGACTACTGGCGTTAATACAACAGTAAATGTATATGTACAGTAGAATACAAAATATACGTAATATAGTTAATGGTAGAATATATCATTGCTATTGTTGTATCATTATTTCAGAAGCGCATCACACAGTCGTATATCGCTGTACATGTTATATAAGTGTAATACAGCGCTATATGTTGTACGTATTATACAATATTGTATCATTAAGAGTAGTGTATACGTATGTATAAGATTGTCAGATTATCGTAAGGCCAGAAATGCTTCGTAGAAATTTAAACAATGTATACTTGGCTCCCACGTTTCTTCTCCCCATGGATCTCAAACACAGTTGGAATAATTTATTACATGCGATACGCCATTTCGCCTGATCCTCTGTGATTGCCATCGCAGACATTCGCGTTTCACGTTTCATTCCGTGAATAATAAATTCCGATCCCAGGTTTTTCATCGGGCGACGAGATTTCGAACGAATCGTCTGGTTATATGGCGCGTTAAAAGAGGATTTATTTCGTACCTTTTGATCGTAATGTACCGCTATTCAGCGGAGATATTTAAAAACAAAAATTCTCGTTGAGGAGCACACACAGAAAGGGAGAGAGAGAGAGAGAGAGAGAGAGACAGAGAGAGAAAGAGAGTGGATTTTACATACAAGAAAAATCGGATGGTTTTCTGTCATTCGTTTATAAAAAAAAAAATTCTATTGGAAACTGGGAAACAGATCCGCCCTCATATTCATGGCTTGTAATGTAACGGATGCGCGTATTTAAAATTGGCCACGTTTTATTTGCATTCTATTTGCGTATCGGCAGGCATTCAACGTGCACCACGCCGAATCACACGTAACGCGGCTACATTTTTAATGAACGCGTATATACTTGGAAAAAATACTGGCTCTAACGAGATTTCGATCGTTGTACACGTACGCGGTAAACAAGTATTACACTGTGGCAAATTTTACAGCGACGAACGAATTAGAGGATTATCTTTTAAAACTGATAACGATGCTTGGAGAATTATTTCTATTGGAAACAACGTGTTAACAGTTAGGAAAGATCTACGATAAAATCTTTGATCAAATTACAGGAAATAAAAAAACAGGAAATAACGCGTCCCTATCGTATCTTCCACGTGTTTAAGGAATTTTCTCACGATAGAGAAATACGAATCGATAGAGAATGGCTGGAATACGTTGTTAGAGTAATTAAAATTATATAACGATTATAGACTTACCTATATTTACTACATAATTCATATTTAATAATATCCCGCGGCCTTTTTCTGGATTAAAATTTACTGACACATTATTCCAGAAGCATTCTTTTACAGTAGCAACGAGTAATTAATTCTTCTACCCTTTTCCCCCGAGGACATTCGATTCTCTCCTATTTTTCTCAAGTATTTTCTTCGCGAAATAATTTCCAAGCATAAATAAGAAACTTTACTCGGAATAAAAAGCGGCATTTTCTCCTGTGCTGCAAGTCCAACGTCAAGAACAGCCGCGGAACGCGAGAGAATTAATAAATAAGCCTGAAGAAACGAGTGGAAGCAGAGATCGCTTGTCTACGTTTTTCCGTATAATTCCGCGTCGAAGGTGGCCGAAAAACGATCAGCTTACCGCGATACCTGGTCATCGAATTGAAATCACTTATTCTATATTCGCTTTTATTCTCTTACAGTATCGCTGTATATTATGACCGACTAATACAATGAAAAATTTACCACTTGGTCGATCTCTGCTCGCTGCATCCTATACGTATATAGCGGCACATGCGTCACAGGACGTTTCGATTCGAAGATGCCTCACGTAGTTGTTTTGCCACAGAGGATTAACACTGTACAACGTACATAATGTAACAAACAAATTCTGGATAAAGCAATATCGCGGCTACGTGCAACCGTCAACCGGAGCCAAGTTTAAACCTCCCGGTAATCCCTCCCCCCCTCGCGCGAATCAATATCAGTATCGAGTCATCGAGATCATCAGTCGAGCGAATAGGTATAACGAATCAATCTAGGGAATCGGTATAACAATTAGTATCGGTAGCGCAGTATCGCGCAATCTTCTAACGAATATCATCAAGACAGCAACGCTTGCGATTAACTTTGTATTCTACATTTTAAAATATCTGTAAATATAGTTAACGAAATCAACTCGTCTCGTTATTAATTTAACCAACGACACATCACACCGTCCACCACACGTATACGAGTGACGATATCCAAATAATTCCGAGTATCTCGAAGAATCAAAACTGCTCACTGATTCCCAATTACATATCAGCGAGTTGAATTGAGATAAGTCAAGGATACGCGCTCGAACGGTGGTTCACCCAAGTCGCAGAAGATACTCCACCGCATTATCCGGACTGAATTCGCTTGTTTACAGCGGCGCCGCAGTTTCTTGCAAGTCGGTCGTGCAAGCAGTCAGGGAGAAATTCGAGAACTTCGTAGTACGTATACGTAGTAAGAGAAAGAGAGAGAGAGAGAGAGAGAGAGAGAGAGATGGGGAAGATTCACGAGCGAAAAACTGACGAACCTCTGGCAAGAAGCCTCTGTCAATCAGGCTAGAGTTTACGAGAGGCAAGTGTAGTTGAAATTCTCCGCTACGTTGGTCGACGATACTTAAACAGGGCTTCGTACGTAACCTGGCAGAAGCTGTTTCTCTTTTGCGACTGAGGGTCGTAGCTGACGCAAAGATAGGAACGAGCGGGAACTTTGCTAATTCCATGTTACGGTAATCTTCGACAGTGTCGTCGTCACGACGAATTACAACGGCGAACGTCACCAGATTCTATGCGTATCTCGCGATTACTAATTCCTGTTGGTCGTTGCACGACGAATAATTTCTCTCGAAGATTATTCGGATAATCTTCCCTGTGCGCTCGGGGTTTACGTTAAAGTTCCGGAAACTTCTATTAATTTATTGTTACAGCCGGACTGCGGCCGTTCGTTCGCCGGTGGAAAATTCGAAGGCGCGAGAATAGATAAAAACAGATGCAAATAACATGCAAAAGTGGATAGGATATCGAAAGTTGGAGCGTGGGAATTTTATTATTTTATTGTTACGGTTAAATTTTTACGTATTTGTAGGGAATTTACAGGCGCGACAGTGGATAAAACAGAATCCACGTAACATGGAAAAATATAGATAAACGTAGGCAAAGTTCGAGCGTGAAATTTCATTAATTTATTGTTACCGGTAGACCGTGGTTCTTTATGTGCTTATGGAAAAATTGGAGAAGCGAAAATCCACATTATATATATGTATATATATATATATGGAAATATGTAAAATATCCAAAGGTACTCGTGAAACTACGCGTACAATAGATAATGTGGCAAAGAAAGCATTCTCTGCTTGGATTCCGTTCTTTTAACGCTAGAGGCGCTAGAATGGTCAAATAACCGATCCGCATATTATTTTTCCTTTCATTACTTTTTCAATCGTATATTCTTTATAAAATATATCAAGGTTTTCCTGTCCCTTTAAATCACAATATTCAGGTTGTCTCAAAAGCTTCTTTCGCTTTTACAAGCAAGTAATACACGCACAACATCTTTTGTTTTATATTATTTTCTCGAATTATGCATGAATCATTCTGTTCTATTTCTATAATTACATAATTCAATGAAATAATATGAAAGAAAAATGTTGCGCTATCGTTGTACTATGTTTTATAATGTTTGTATAATGTTGTTCTATTATTTTATAAAACGAAAAAAGCCTTTAGTCTAATACATCTTCCACTTTGATTTCTTCGCTACAAGCCTTACATTTGCTATTAATTATGTTCGTAGAACTATGAAGTTGCATAAATAACACCCTGGTAACAGCTCTAAGACGTTTGAACAAAGGTATATAATATCCGGGAAAAGGATTCTCGTCATTCAACGAGTGACAGGAACGGGGAAATATCGTGGAACGATGGTTAGTTTCATCAGGAACGTGTCGACGTCGACAGGTGCGAGGTACGTTTGAAAAATCGGCGATGATTCAAGGAAGGCGGAGAAATTAATCCGGGACTTAAACGGACGTCACGAGAGCGAAAAACGTGTCCCGTGGCCAATTTTCATGATGCATTGCCAGCCACAACGCGCATATTGCTGCGTAGATGTGGGGAATATTCAACGTAGGGTGCGAGGTTTTCGGTGAAACACGGCTAATGAAATCGTACGTTCTCCGCTCGAGCTGGAAATTTCACCAGTGTTTCCGCGTTTAAAGTTAGGAAATGAAGAAGTCTCGCCCCTTTGATCGTGTACACGATGAACGTGGTAGAAATTTGATAATCTCATTTGAAGATTTTACGATTCTGTTTGTAATAAGCAACGTTTCGCTCGGCTTGCGGAGTTTCGGCCAGTTTCGTAAGTGAAATTCTCGAGATGCAGAACTTCTTGTTGCTGTCTCGTATTAATATTTAACAAGTAACGTCATAGTAAATGTATTTAAACCGCGTTTAGATGATTTGTATTATGTTACGTTACGTTGATATTTATTTCGTTAACTGGAAGAGCCACGAATATGTAGATGATTTATTTATCGCGATGATGTTCATTGAAAGACGCGAGCAGTTTAAAATTCATAATCTAGGTCACGTAACAAAATTTTATGGAAAATAGCAGACAGGAAGTAAGAACTTTGAGCGTATGCACGTGCTTGACATCGAAGTCACGATATTTTACGAAATTGTGAAAATTCCAAATAATCTGGATTTTAACAGGATCAGACGAGAATCTTTAAATTGTATGATTTTTAAAGGTAACGGGATTTTCCAAGGCTAAAAAGTCAGTTACTGTATGAAAGGGGTAATCTTCTTGATGAGGGCAGCTAATTAACGTCACTCAATCTGCAGAATAATTTTTAAGAAGAGCGCAGGGTTTAATGAAGAGTCGCTGGATGAAAGTCGGAAGAAATGTAATCCAGCTAAGAGAAAGAAAGACGTTTCATACGGCAAAAGAGGCAAACTTGCGAACTTCGTACTTGGTAAAAAAGATCGAAAGAACGTGAACTTAATCCCATAAATACTTGTTCAACGTACGCATCCTATCAAATAAAGGAACATCTAAAAGTAGAAAAGAGATCCCTCTCTACCTGAAACTGAGATCCTAAGAACCCAGGTCTATCATGTTACAACTTTTATCCTACAAAGGAAACAAAAATCTTCAACTATAAACTACCCACGTCGATCTTTTGACGTAAGATAATACGCTCAGAAATCTTTATCAAATTACGACCGACATTCACAATCTCATTTCAACGAATCGTACGAGTGCCTGTTCTACGCGAGAAACAGAATTCTTGATTAAGCTATAAGCCATCCGCGTCGATTTATATTTCTAAATAAATCACACACGTAAACAGAGTATACCCAGAAATTCTTTTCAAATTGAAATCAATGGACCTAACACTACCAGCTTAAGATCTATGTTCTATACAAGAAAAAGAATCCTTCATTAAGCTATAAATTCTATCCATTTATTCCTATAAATAAAATACACGCTAAACAGTGTATCTAGAAATTCTGTCCAAATTGAAATCAACGAGGCAACGCCACTAAATTACGATCTATGTTCCATACAAGAAGAATTCTCGATTAAGCTATAAACCACCCTGTCACCTGTTTCGGACAAATAAATAGCGCAAGTAAAATACACTTAAAGTTCCTTTCGAATTAGCAGCAAAATTCAGAACCCATCTCAGAAGAGAAGATTACGATTCCCCTCGCATGATTCATATAACACATGGGAAGGAGCCCTTGATCGAACTACAAACCAGCCGTTAACCTCGCCAAATCACCACGGACAACGGAAACTTCGAAAGCAAAAGATCCAAACAACTACCTCTAACGACCCTAACCCGATTTAGAACGGTAACTCTTAACTAAGCTGTAAACCATGCTCTATCCGCCAATCTTTTGATAAATAAATTACACGATCGTTTCAGGCACCGCGTAATTAAGATAAGTAATCTTCGAACGATCGTTCGCGTGTCACAAATGGGATCAGGCGTAGGGAAAGCTGTTAGGAGGCGCGCAATATGAACGGCGTGCAAAACTCTGCCCCTTCTGTACCTTGCTGGCTATCAGGATTTCGTTGGTTCGAACGATTAACGAAACTTCGTTCCAAGTGGACTTAAGCGCGTTCACCGACGAGCCTAGTCAACCACTTGCAGGGCGGGGAGTGGTTTCGCTAATCGCGAATAAAAGCAGAAACTTTCAGATAGGGTCGCGGCAACGTTTGCCGCCTGCTGCTATAATCCTTGCGCGGTCACCTTCTCAAACCCGGAACAACTTCTTTAATTCCATAAACTTTCCTTTTAGTGACTCTGAATACATTAACGAGCGGGCGTGACCCCCGCTAAAACTACGATTTATCTTAGACCCATAGAGAACACGGGGATACGAGGTGTCGCGTACCTGCTTTCTTGCGCACTTCCGGTTCGTGGATGTCGGAAGGGCGGATAGCGCCTCGGGCTGTCTTTCATGGATGGTTAGGTTAGGTTGCTTCGCCTTCTTCTTTTCCTCTCTCTTTTTTTTTTTTTTTTTTTTTTTGAGGAAGCGAGCAAACATCCGACAGAAGGAAGATTGATTTTTAATTTAACGTTTTACGTCAGGGAAAGTTAATACAGCGAAGTTCATAAGCGAAGAATTAGAAATTCCTTGTAAAGATCATCCTTATTGCTGTTGATAAACGAATCAGACGGGAGTAGATCCGATTAAATCGACCCTCTTAGGGTTTTTTCATTTTATTGAAATTTGTGAGATTCGATAATTTATTCGTGTCATCTTTTAGCTTGTAGGTTCGTTCGGACGAACGTTGATACATTCTGTGCGGAATTTTAACGACACACAGAATATGTTGCAGGTTGATAATAAAATGAATGATAATTTATACGAAACCCATTAATATCGTGCATTTACAAAGTAGAAAGATCATAATATACACGAAATCTCTGGTTACTGATTCAGTTACGAATACCATGCCAGCCTTCTGTTAATTCATTTATACATTTATTTCCTTGTATTCGGTCAATTTGCATTATTGAATTGTACTTGTTGACTCAGACACGCTTATCATGTTTACAGGAAAATTGTAAAATAACGTTCGCACACCTCTCCTGCGACTTTTAGCTGCATTGTTCGCATTTAATATTGTTCTTCGCCGTCAGCAGTGAGAATAATACTAATTACGTGGGTTATTATGAATATGCGTATAATTCACGTTACATTCCAAACAAACAATGAAATTTAATCAGACATTCGATTTCAATCTCCAACTGAGAATGAAATTATATCATGAAAATAGATATGAATTGTGAGCATTTGCTTAGTACATTTCTCATTGTTATTCCGCTTAAATCCTGTGATCGCTATAAAGTTTGAAAACATCGAAGTGCAATTCCTTAAATCTCGTTCCAACACAATGGATTTCCACAAAGCATTCGATATTCTTCCACGAAATTTCTACCTCGTTCAATCTGTAACTTACTTTCTCCAAATCTTTCAACGCCAGCACGATTTTTCCACGATCTTTCCCCTTACTCTGTAACGAATAGAGGACACGTAAATAAATATACTTCCTGCACAGTGTTAATTTTATTTCAACTGAACGTGAAAGAGACCAGAACAGTAAAAATAAATGGCTCGGCAATTATCGATGAAGGACGATGACTACGAAAGACATAAAATGATTTCAGCAGAAATATCTGAAACGATTCGCAAACGATTCTTAGTTTTCTTATCGTTTTACAGGCCGGTTGGTTCTTCTCGTGGAGGAAGGAGCGAGCGAACAATAAAGTCCATAAATTTCTGAAAAATTTATTAAACAATAAACGTCAAAGATACAATGGGAATAGACGGCGGAGAAGGTTAGAGGGAAACGAACGGTCGATTCCTTCGATTTTCCATTGGATATCCCCGTGGCACGGTAACCACCAAGCCGGCTGACTGTATTTCTATTTGTTCCGGCGATCGAAAATGGAGCAAAACGCTTCGCCGGTTGGTCTGTCGATTTTCAAAGCCGTTAGAAAAGAAAAAGTACGCGCGCTCGTACATAGCTCTAAGCGACGCGTCAACTATAAATCTCGCTACCACGGCGAAACGCAATAACTCGTTCTGCCTCGAATGTAAATGTCACGCGACCACCCCATAGAAACTAGCCGACTAACAAACAAACCTAGAAAGAGCGTCGTTGCGCTATTTGCAGCTGCGTTTCATGATTATTCGAGGAGCTCGTGCTGCCTCGAGAAACGTAATACTTCCCCTGGTACACAATATGAGAATTCCAAGACCGCGTACGAAATCGTATTACTCGAGACCTTAGGTCTACGGCTTTCGTATTTACGACAGGAACCGGGTGAACGAAAATTTTATCGCAAAAAAAAAAAAGGAAGGGGGAAGATAATTTAGCCATTTGGTCCTTGACGAATTCGAAGGCGGTCGAATAAACGTCGATTGAGAGAATCAGGGGTGAAAGGAAGATTTTATCAGAGTTGGTAACGTCAAAGAGGAAAGGAAGGAAAGGATCAAGAACACATAGAAACAAAGATTCGATAGATATTTCGTGCAATTTTCTCTAAATCGAATCAATCTCCGAGGCGAGGATTTACACCCTTACAACGGCAAGCGATTCCAAGCATTTTCGCTGGGCGTGACATACTCGTCACTTCGTTTCGTCCCAAAGAGAAAAAGAAACTTCGAAACTTGTCTCGATCAACGTTTCTTTCGCGAGCAACCGGTCCATCGCCAATCAACGAAAGAAACAAGCCTCGATCCAACTGGTCGCAATATTTTCGAAAACCAATTAGCTGTTTCGAACACGTTTATTCCGTTAGAATTCCATCCCCCTTTCCTACCGACATAAGTTCGAAATTGGTTAAAACTAATGGAAACTTGGCAGTTCGGTTCGGCTGCTCCGTCATTCGATCTTCACCGTCTTCGTCCGTTAGCCATTGTAACGTCGCTGTTACATTTCGAAATTGATAGGATCTCGCGCAATTAGACAGTTGCCTTTCGTTCGAAACGAAATTTATCGCTTCTTCGTTCGGTTTCGACGTAAAACGAACTTTCTTTGTATTCGCTGCTGAGCACGGTACTTCTCTTTACGGAAGATCTACGCTCGTCTATGTGAGTATTTTTTTTTTTTTTTTTTTTTAGGGAAAGTAACGTCCGAGAGACGAATCTCGTGTTTTATGTCTTTTTTAGTTGACGCTTAAGCGAGTGCGAACATTTTTTATCGTTCGAGCAAAAGGTGACACAGACTAGATATCCCTACGAGTGCCCATTTAAGTCGGTACAGCAAAAGTTCAGATTTTTCCGACGATACGAAAGCAACTTGAAGTAGCTTTCTTAACAGAATCTCGTTATTTTACACGGAAGAGAGGAAAATTCGTTCGCGGTTGCAAGCTTGAAATTTTGAAAATTAATTATTTATTACGGGTTCTCCCCAAAGAAGGAAACGTTTAAAAGCCGATGTTTCTTTTCATTTTCTTTCCCCTCTTTACACACTCCGCGTTAATAAATCATCTAAGCGGAAAGAATATAAGCAAAGTTATCTCGGCATTTCGCACAGAAAAGCGAGAGATTTTTCACGGTTGGAGGCTTCAAATTTTCGCGATTAAATTCCTTCTTCAACGATAAAATATGTACGGAACGAGCGAAGAAACACGAAAAATCGTAATTGTGCCGCGGTCGGTGCCCGATTATTTCCAAACTTGATATACAGCGTCTCTCCTTTGTTCCACTGACTAAGAGGCATTCCTACCACTTAAACGCCTCGTTGCCTAGTTCTAATTACAAACTCTAGCTACCGAATCGCGAAATCGACTACGCCTAATAATGTAAATAGTACGAAAGGCCGCGGATGTTTGATTGACTGACGTGATTGAAACGTCTGCGCGATAATTCAGCCCGGCAGAAGGCTAAGGAGGAAACTGCGAGACAGAACTATGCCAGCATGCGCGAACATAATTAGCAAGAACGTCGGTAGAAGATGGAATCAGCGAAACGAGAATCGAGATCTCGTCTTCGAGATAGATTGGCTTCGGCAAACAGTGTCCTTCGTTGAGAACATCGTGCGAGCGAATGAAGATCGATCCATTCTAAGATTAGTTCAACAACTTCTTGATGTCTCTTGGATCGTTTAATCGTCGATACGTCATCGAACGTGTTACTCATAGGCTGAGAATATTTCCAGAGAAAATTAGAAAACATTGTTATTAACAACTCTGTTAAACGTTGATTACTCTCTTTCTTCGCTTTTGTCTATTTAGAAGAACGCCAGCTGTCTGAAACGAACGAAATATCGAATTCTCCTTCAGGACTTTTTACAAATGCAGTTTAGTTTTTCTCTAATTTCAACTACGTTAACCCTTTTCTCTTGAAAAACTTGTTTCTCGGCACTCGCGGTGTTTTCTACCAGCGCTTTTCAAGCCACGATCACTTTTCTCGAATTGGGTCGCGTTATAGTCCATCGAAGAAACGAAATGTCTATTTAAACGAATGATATCTATCTAAATGAATGGAACGTTTAGTTTCCTTTACAACGAAGAGACGGCGTATACGAAGTTCTCTATAGATACACTTTTCCTTTTCAGGAATTTGGGTTACGCTACATCAACGCATAAGGCGCCTTTCCCCTGACGCTGAAAACCTTGTTTCTTAGCACTTACGGTATTTTCTATAGCCACTCTTCTTCGTTCATGTAAACTTCTATCTCGGCGAATACACTTGAAGAAATGAGAAGATATCGTAACAAACAGATACTACGCTTTGAACATTTTGTATTTCCTTTTCGCGTATTATGCGCGCGCCAGTCGCTCCTGCACCTTCGAATTTCTTACGAACGCGTAAGAATTCGAACTCGCACACTGGACTCTCTTTGGGAAAGAATTTACAAGTCGTCCAGCGCGGTGTTAAGAAGATCAGAATCCAAGCGAAAGGCTCTGGCAAACTCTTCGACGATGAGGTTGGAAGGTTCTCGTTATCGGCATTCCACTTGTCGATTACGTCTACCGTGTTCTCCTTTTATTCGTTCTGCAACGTGCCCGTTGGAAGTCAAGGTCCACGGAAGATATAATCGAATTGTCGGCAGAAGGTCTTGCCAGCAAGGAAGAAACTCATCTTTTATATTAGATGTTTAAGCAAATCAGCTGCAAGTCTATGATGACAATTTGCGACAAGCTTTGATGGAAGATAAAAGGTACGTTGCGCGCTACATTATCTCATCGTCAATTGCAATCAAGCGTGTAACGCTAGCGGAGTATACTCGTGGGATGCAAGGATGTGTGCGAAAGATGAAACATCGTTGAAATCCATTGAACTCGCGAAGTAGCAGTAACTCGACCAAGGCTTCGTATAATTGGCTCGGTGTTGCGGAACGGCCGAGCTCCTCGAACGTTACCCAACGCAAATGGGCAGGCAGCCGAGTGAAGTGGAATTCGTCGGGACTGAATCAAAGTACGCCAGAAATTATACGTAATCTCATTTAGCCCGTGTATAATTCACCGGTGAAACGACTATTCAACGCCGGAGCTTCGGCGGCGGAAACACTGGTTCGTAAATAATTGCGATCGAATACTACCGATATCGGAAAAACGAGAGAGCAAGATAATAAAGGGAAGACGAAGAAGAAATGAAAGGAACGCGACAGAGAAGAGGGAGGATCGATTAGCGTGATTGCAGGATACAGAAACAACGAGGTTCGAAGCAAGGATGGGCGAAGGAGGAAAAAGGAGAAGCAGGAAAGGCATCGTCGTGAAACAGGGAAAGGCGAAGACGAAGGAAGAAGACTGAGAGAGTGGAATAGAAAAAATAATTGCCGCGTTATAATTGAAATATAGTCAAAGGTAAGTAGAACCGGGACAGCGAGAAGATGAAAGATGAGAGAAAAGAGGAATCGGTAAAAATGAAAAGGGGAGAAGATTAAAGAGAATGAAAAATTGATGTCGTTGAATATCACAGAAGGATCAAAGGTAGAGGCAGAGGAACGACGAATAGAGCAAAATATACGAACGAACAGAAATGAAGAATTGGTAGAACCGAAAGCTAGGAGAATAAGAAGGATCAAAGATAGCAGAACGAAGATGAGAGAAACGCGAAAGAAAGGGAACCGGTATGAATGAAAAATAAAAATGAAAAGGAAAGGAAAGGAGAAGAAGGGGAAGAAGAGAATTCGAGTTCAGGTGAAATCGATACGCAGAACCAGTTTGTGTTACGCTCGATCGCGTTGACATTTTAATGGGGATGGGTCCATGGTGGAATTTTGCTAAGGGCTTCTTGTCGTCCACCCTCGATCAGAGTCGCGGCGCCGCGTCGAGTCCGTTGTTCTTTGTGGCCACCGTCAAAGGGTTTCCGCGGTAATTGATCGGTCATCCGTTTCCCATAGTTCATTGCAGTTACGTGCTGGCTGAAGCACGTTTTCAATCTAGCTGGCTCATTCATCCGACGTCCCGCAAACGTAATGATTAATTAATCGGCCGACCCGCGGTGAATTAATGAGACAGTGTTTTTTTTTTTTTTTTTATCACGATGCAGCTGTTACGCTTCGAAATGATCCGTCTCGTTCGAAGAGTCCGAGCAAAATGCTTATTTCTTCCTCTTCGTCGCGTTTCGTTCCAGCTTTCGCTTTTTCCGCCGTAGGAATAATCGATCGTTGTCTTCGATATAATCACTCGTCGGGGCGAGGATGTAATTTCGTACGAATCTTTTACGTATATTGCGTATATACGTATATTCGCGTTAAAAAAATATTTGCTCGTGAAATTCAATCGCCTTGTTCTTACGTTTATCACGTATGTAGCGTAGTTACATGGACGTAGTAGCGCAGTAGTGGACGAAAGGCCTAAAGGATATCGGACGAACTGTAAACAGTATCAGTGGAGAAGCCAGAGAGTGTGAGTTGAGATGACAGAGAATATGAATCGAGAAGTCAGGGAGATAGTGTTGCTAGCGTTGTCGAGGGAATGTGGTCCGCGTGAGAGAGAGAGTGAGAGAGAGAGAGAGAGAGAGAGCATTGGATCCCTGGTGAAGAAGAGTTGCAAATTAAGTATCTAGCTGTCTTAATTATAATACGTTACTGTCATTAGTTCACGTTAAACAACCATCGTTCCCTGTTTAATCAACATCTGTTTAATCAGTTTATTGTTAATAAACTAATTGTAGTAGTAAGATCCCACAGTAGTCTATGTTACGATCCAACGATCTTCGATTATACTGAACAGGGAATTCTTCGCAATCGTTTCATCCAATCGGACATGGATAAAGCGTTTTATTTGTACGGATAGCGTTGCAAATGGAAGAACACCTGCGTTTATAAAAATTGCCTACTCTGTCGTGATAAGCATGTGCTGTGATACAATCATTGACAGCGAATATACAGACACAATGGTTGGATATAAAGATGAAATAGACAGGAAAGAAATCCTCTAATTATTTTAAGCAGTGTGACGATCACAGGTTCGTCCCGAGATTTCTTCTCCAATGCACTTTCAATCTACGACACGGTCACAGGACTCGAGGATGCGAGTAAACCGAGAATCCAACCTCTTCTACCTCGCTTACAAACACAAATTCCTCTATGGAAGTTTCAACCGACAAAATGACCCTCGTACGATCCAATCGCTGCTTCCTCCATCCCTAATCCCATCAACGATCCACGAAATCACACACAAATCGCTAGTATAAAACCTATTTCATCGAAATTCTTCTTTTGCTCTCCGATCATTCGTCCTACAACTGCAAAATCGTAAAACGGAATGTAAAACGGTTCCAATCCACCTGACGGACATTTCTTTCGTTCAGGCGACCACGAAAAGTAAAAAAGAAAGAAAGAATGATTACTGGTATCATTTGTAACCGATTTTACAGAGCAACGTGACCAGATTAGAATCGACTTTGAACAAAAGCTATGTGATCCGGTTCTATGAAGTGGATGTGCGTTGAATAAATAAGGTGACACTTCTTTGCGATGACCAGAAGTGTTAAATCTTCATGGTCATCGGTTGAGAACCAGGTACACGGAGCTTTATAGCCTCCTTGCTCGTCATTTAGCTGTTCCGCGCTTAATGGATACCTTTGAAAACGTCTAAGGGACACTCTATCCTTTGGACTCCGTAGAAGGAACAAGTGTTCCCTGGTGAATCAAAAGTGGATCGTGAACGATATCTGGATCGTAGGAATTGAGGAATAAAAGCGTTCTAAACGTTATTTATAAGATAAATTTAGAACGTACAAGTTTGTACCGATTATATAATCATTATGATTTTGCATCTTTTTCTGCAAACAAAACGATACACTCATTCGCGCGTTCTAAGATGTGTTAGGTTGTCCGAAAAGATTCTTTCGCCTCATAAAGCGATAATAGATAAACAACAATTTCTGTTTTATATTATTTTATTGAACCATTTCGTTCTATTTCTATTATTATGTTCGTGCATAATTCAATAAACTAATATAAAACAAAAAACATTGTGCGTCTATTATTTCCTTATAAAACGAAAGAAATATTTCGGGCAACCTAATATTTGGAAATAAAGAGGATTAGAAAATATCGCGTCAGTAAGATATAACAGAAATGAATGATGTCAATCCGAGAACACGAGGAAAATCTAAACGACGCTTAAAGCGATCGAACATTTTCACGAATCAGTATGGGTAGTAATCGAATGCAACGAAGTAAAACTTCTATATTAAAATTGATTTGAATTCGCGAATATACATATAGCGTAAAATTTGGACGCTGGTAAATTAACTTGGCACGCTATTTTTTTTCCTCTTTTATCTTTTTTTTCAAATAAAATCGTAATAATTGTAAATGTATCATACCGTTGGATGCAAATGAGATTTTAGCGATCAAAGTTATTGGATTCGTACGATAGAACGCTATGTGTCGGCGTCTTTTTTATTTCCCTCGCGTTTATTGCAATTTGATCGGCGTTATGATTAATGCCGGGCACACGGCAACATTTATTGGACGTGCAAAAAGCACGACGACGCATTGTGTAAACATCGTGTCGGGGGAGTATGCGCTGATAACCGACTATGCTGCATTATAACGACATCCGACGTTTATCGTTCCGCTGCTACAAAATAACGCGCGATTTTCTGCCCCTCGTCCCCCTCCGCCGTACAGTTTCACGCAAAAGTAAGCCTGGATTTTCGTGCTTAAAAGACGAAAGTACCAGCAAGCGATCGCGAATTCTTTACATCAACCTGTTCCATTTATTTCAATATCCAAAAAATTGACGTTCAGTTAGTTGCTCAAGTTAGCGCTTTATTCGAGAATTTTGGCAATTTCTCGCTAGTAGACCAACAACACTTATACATTTACGGAGAAGCTCAAGGTATAGCGTTAGTTAAAATTTACTAGATAGAACAATGTAAATATTCTCCTGCCCATAAATTCCATGCTTTTAATCGTATTCCTAAGAGTATGAATTAGCATAAGTATTAGATTGTCCGAAAAGTTTCTTTTTTATGTTAAGTTTTACGAAGAAATAATAGACGTACAACGTTTTCTGTTTTATATTATTTTGTCGAATTACGTACGATCCATTTTGTTCTGTCGAGATTGTTGTTTCACGTTTGTATAAAGGTGCACTGTTATAAAAAAACACGTTTGCGAAAGAAAGCCACTTTTCCGACAACCTAATATCTATCTAATAGTCCATTAACAAAGTACCAATAATTTCTAAATTTTCCAAGAGCCTAAAAAACGAGATGTGAAACTACGCTATAGCGAAAGATCTCTAAACCGATCTATCACGCAGACTACCATAAGAAACCGTGTCAAACAGTTCTTTTTACGGTAAACCTCCGATAAATACTTTTTCTTATTCCAGAAAAAAAAGAAGAAAGAAAACACAGAGCAGGGTGCTGTAGGAAAGCGAAGAAAGAAAAATACGAGCAACCGAGGGGATGGCACACGGCGTTAACGAGCAGAAATCGCGACGCGAGACCGATTTTCCGCCATGGGTATTTGAAACTTGTCGGCGTGACTTCATTAAATGCGCGCGATACACGTCGCAAGATAAAACTCCACGCAGAAGGTACACATTATGCGGCGAGCAACGTGACATGATATCATGCAAGCGGAGCATCCTCTAATGATGCAAGGACCGGATGGTGGCGCAGCAATATTCTCTTTCGTAGCTTTCCTTTTTGCCACGAGGCAACCTTTCTATTCGTGTTCAGTCGTGTGCCACCCTCTTTCTCGCTCTACCTATCCTTTTATCTTCCTCCTTTTTTGTGTTCGTTTACCCTATTCCTCCCTGTCTGTCTGTCGGCGCTAACCTGCGCATGGAAAATTCCAATAATCAGCAAACTTGTCTACGCGTGTACACTCGCAACCGGAAATTCATTAGACGGCCATTGTGTGTTTCCCTCGCTCCAATTAGTATTATTTTTCCAGCTGACGCGCGCGCGTTTATTTACCGCGAACCAAAGAGGCCGCGTTTCGATCGCTGATTGTCACGTACGATCGACGTTCTTCGATTAATTTAGTTATGCGATTTATCTGGTACAAGGAACCTTCCGTTCGTATCGATTTTCCTAATATTCGGATACCATCGATTCACGAAAGTAGTTGAATATTTAGCATAAAACGGATCTCGTATCTATCTTGCACGCGTTGCGAGAAATTGTTTGAAAATGTCATTAGCATCGTAATGATACATCATCTTCGTTGTTACGCTGATCAAATTAGTTGAATATTTATATAAAGAAAGATTTCGTATCTATACGTGACGCGCGTTACATGAGACACTCGAACGTTTTATTTGGGTTGTAATGGAACACGACTGTCGTGGTTATATCGGCGAAATTTGGAGCCAATATGGAAATATATACAGAAATGATGAAGCATTTATTGCAAACATACGTTTAGTAGAATATTAGTACGAAGCACGAGTAGCTGCATTTGGATCTAGAGGATAATACGTCATGTAAAGATGTCATGTTCGATCGTATCAATAAAGATAGAAATGAACAATCTGAGTTATGGAAATTGAAAGATTAATGCGATATGATATTGTCGATCTGTGGGTCGAGTTTACGTATCGAATTAATCGATGAGTTTCCTCGTTCGCTCGTGAGGAGGCTCACTTAACTACGTCTGATCGTTCACTCCGAGTGACTCGGCGATAATAATAACATTTGTCATTAATTACACGCATTAATTGCTGCACAGGATGGCATTAATCACTATGATTAATTGCGTGCCGGTAATGCCGCGTCCACTACCATTACTCCAACTTCCCGCCCCCCCTTTTAATATCAAAAGACCGAGGAAAAGAAATCGCCTTGTTAAGCACCTCGTTTCTAATCCGACTTATCATCTTCACATACCAACTCGGGAGCATCAAATTATATTTAGAAGCGAAAGTACGAAACTCATTACTCTGATATTTATTTGATGACATTTACTTAACCTGTGATCCAATCTTCGGTTCATTCTTAAAACGTACAAATACAAGAGGCAAATAAAAAGTATTCTAACCTAACCTACTTATTTCCTTGATGATATCTATCTAACCTATAATTAAATGCTCAAATTGGCTCTTAAACTACACAAATACAAAGCAGCAGTAAAAGAATTCTAACCTAACCTACTTGCTTATTTGACGATTCTTATCTACCTTATAATTAAATCCTCGAGTTACTTTTAAGCTACGTAGACACGAGACACCAATAAAAGAATTCTAACCTAACCTACTTGTCTATTTGACGATTTTCCTCCAATATGTAATTAAATCCTCGGTATACTCTTAAGCTACACAAATACAAGACACCGAGGAAACGATCCTAACCTAACCTACTTGCTTATTTCATGATTTTTATCTAACCTATAATTGAATCTACAATTCGCACTTAAAACAGGCGAATACAAGAAGACACCAACAAAAGGAATCCAAGCTAAGCTGCTATTTTCGTATACCAATTCAAGAATATGAGATCATATTTGATAAAACAAACGTAGAAAATTGCTTATCGTATTACGTATTCCTACGACGTATTGTCTAAAATCTACAAATGAAATCCTCGAATCAGCCTCAAAAACACACGGCCATTAACAACGGTATTAAACGAATTCTGAAACCATCGGATCCACGCTCGTATTTACCCTGAAACGCAGCAAAGACGCACTGTGGTCGAAAAGTCAGCCAATGTTGGATCAGGCTGTACAGCCGTGGAATCGGACATCACGCTCATCGAGGGCTCGTAATTTCAATTGGAAACGAGTAAAAGGACCACGGGGAGGACTCGTTCGGGCTCGTGCACGGAAAGCTGAACGAATTTCAAACCTCGCATTAGTATTCGACGAAGTATATTCGAGAGAGCTGAGAACCGCTGGCTGGTCTCCGCGTGCATTTCAACGGCAGCTGCATCGTATCGTCCAGAAGGGTAGACCAAACAGCTTACCGCGATGGCTGCTTCCCTCGCAATCACGCGGCGATATCGTAAATACAGCCCCTTGAAATTCCTTTAACTAATATCGCCCCGAGCACTGCTTTCGTTCGTCGCGCTTCTTTTTAATCCCGAAACTTTCTCCGGTTCTCCCCGTCTACGTATCATAAGGACGAAACTTTTTTTAGACCAACGTCTACGAAATTATTCGATGCACCGTAAATAGCGTTGGCAAATAAAAGTCCGCGCCACGGAACTATTGAGAATAGAGCGAAAAATATAAACGGATAAAGGAACGAGAAGAAGGAAGCGATCGAGATATTCGCAGTTATGAAACTGGAGCAAGTACCTGAAGGGAACCGTTGGAAATAACTATTCCGGTGCGAATTAAGAGGATTTCGAGAAACAGGACAGTGCTCGGGGCAGGCCTCATTACAAGCGATCCTTTGACGATGAGACGCTGGAGAACGCCTCGAGGGTCGTATAAAATTCGTGGAGAACACCGAGTTCTTCCTTCGAAAACCGATACTTCGCTTCGATTTCATATATATATATATATATATATATATATATACGGCTCTAGAAAGTATCCGGCCATTTGCTTGCTTCTGATGGACTTTGATTTAGCGACGAAATTACAAATGAAAATTATACGTTAACGAACGATGATCACGCGTCGTCATTTAAGAAAACACAAACCGTACTCGCCACTAGATATGAGATTTTTGCCCTATGATCGTGTTCTAGCGCTGAACTGTTTCCTTAAAAAAATTTCATTTCCAAACTTCTATTTGAACGATTGACGTTTAAAACGTAGCTCGACAAACGATAAATCTCGTTATTATATGACATCGGTGAAATTGATTCTAAAATAAACATTGCCAGCT
The DNA here is from genome assembly GCA_014825975.1 of Bombus haemorrhoidalis. NCBI lineage: Eukaryota > Metazoa > Arthropoda > Insecta > Hymenoptera > Apidae > Bombus > Bombus haemorrhoidalis. The sequence goes on along the minus strand of CM026168.1, from coordinate 5,374,366 downwards.
GTAAATTGTAACTCCTTCTCTCTCTCTCTTTCTCACAATGAAAAAAAATGGCAATCGTTCTTAATCATGTCATGAACCTTCCAACAAACTCAAACACGAAGCTGTAATATTTTCCAATCGACATGTACATCGAGCAAAATTACCACGCGCTCTTTCGCCTTGCAGTTAAAAAATTCAGCACGCCAATCGACGTGCATATATCGAGCGCGCACCAGGCCCTGTGTACGTTTCAAAAAGCAATATCTGTGAGCTGTTTAGACGGCCTCTATTCGTGTTCCTGTACGTAATACAACGTCGGCCGCGCTCGTGTCCCGTATTCAAATTCAAAATCCAATAGATTTATTTTAGAATCACGTTGCACCGGCTGCGCTCTCGCCTCCGCCTCTTCTCTTCGTTTTGTCGCCGGTACCACTACCAGCCTCCCTTCATCCAGTCCGTGTCCTCTTCTTTTCCTATTTGTCTGTATTTCGCCAGCAACCCCCGCAGTCTTCTCCTCCCCTTTCCGCCCCTTTACTCTTCAGCTCCTAGTTTCGCAACATTTGTACGCGAACCGTGCCCCAGCATTTCGGTTCCACGACCTGCGTGTACAGCGGCAACGATCCGCGGACCATCCTGTTACCGCTGCACGTGAAATCCTGAGTTATGTATGACCGTGCAGGCCAGCTGGATTTCCAACCGAAGGATCCATCCTGTCCTCGTATCGCTTCTTAACGAACCGTGTACGATAAACACGCCACTTCGATGCAAATCGTCGCGGATGTCCACGCGATTCGCTGAATTTTTCGTCTTTCGATCGATGAACGAACGTGAATCGGATGTCTCGTGCCAAGGATAGAGTTTCCCTTTCTTCCTTCGCTGTTTCGTTTTGCATTCACAGTGGCCCGAGTAAACACAGTGCCAACCGAAAGTTTACAACTACCTCCCCCGACGCTCGTTCTTTCCACTGGAAATTAATTCTACCGGATATGAAAGCGCATTTGGAACTATAATTACGACATTCTACTCCGATTAAAATAGATTAATCGCGTTTAGTTCGAATTTGGAAATTTCTCAACGCGTTTGAGATCTATGAGAAGCTTGGAATCGGTTTAGAATTATTAAGAAATAAGAGAAACTACGACAGTAATACATGTCATTAGAAAAACACTATTTCACATTACAAAAATATCTTCCATTATTTCGTATTTTACATTTTACGTGTTAGCGTTTTATATTCGACTAACGTTCTCCCCTAACACTCAGCTGGCTAGGTAAACCACGTACACGACTGATAAAGCGCACGTTCCACAGAAACGCATAAAATTAGAGAAAACAAAAGGACTGTTCTTCCGAGAGAAATACTGTGAGAACCAGATAAGTGGAGAGAGGTGTAACTACGAGACAGGGTTGAAGGGTAGAAGAGATTTGGGATACAGTGGCCTATAATGTATGCAATTGGGCCGAGGCAGTGTGTAGGATGATACCTACCTCCTGTTGGTCGATTATGCGTGGTGTTGAGTGGCGAGAGGAGACTAGGAAGCCAGAACCATCGTCCGCCTGCGTAGGCGCTATGCATGTCAGGCATTATATGGAATTTCGTGTGTATCTGTTCCACGCACACCGTGCTTTGGCATTCTGCGCTAGGAATTACAGTGGAACACGTGTCCCAACAACATTCTGCGTATGGTCGCATTCGTCATCGATGATCACTTTGCTATTTACGTCGGATGGCTCACACGGCGTCTTAACGGAATCTAATAGGACCAGTGGTAACCAGAGATAACTTCGAGTTTCGATAATTCACGTGTACAAGAATTGAATCGATCGGTTTCAATTTTTACGAACTTTGCAATCTTCGTGTCAGAGATGTACAATCGAAATATTTTTCTTTTTTTTCTTTTGCAAATAATGGAATGAAACGAAAAAATTCGAAATTTTAAATCGACCTTGTATGTCGTGTCGTTCTCGAGCATCGCGGGTTCGAAAGAAAAGATTGAAACGTTGGTCGAGAGGTCTGGTCGTAAGCTAACCTTAACCCAGGCTGAAGTTGGACCCGATTTTGGCACAGTCGATTTTGAGAAGTAAGTTGCGCGAGTAAAGTGACAGAGAAGGAAGTTCATACTGCATCGACAAGTCGATTCAAAAATATTCGAGGGTCGTAATTTCTGGCACATTCTCCGGTTTATTAGTGGCAAACTAGGCCACACACGATGCGTTCGATACGGGCTAAAAGTCTACTCGCTATATCTGGTGATACGCGTGGCAAACTTTCCCAGCCTCGATATAACTTCGAAACTTGATAATCCTCGTTCGCGCGGAAACATCGAAAAATTGGCTTGCTTTCGGCTACCAGAAAAGTCGCGCTAGAAATAACGCCATAGAAATTGTTCGAAATAACATCCGGAAAGCGGATCAGAATTAAATAAATATACTATATAAGTACTTGGACAATGCTCTTACGTATTTTTCGTCAACATTTATCTGCTACGAATCGGCTGAAATATGCGAATGTTCAACGGCACACCGCGGATTTCTATAGATTTACGATGAAAATCTCAAAGTGCAAAAAAGCACAGAAAATCCAGGTAACGTGGAAAAATTTAAATAATATTCCAATGTTCCATTTCTTTACTTATATTAATAAAAATAGAAAATCGCATAGAAATCCAGCGTCTACATAACAGGGAGAAGAAATTTCGTTTACTCGTTCAATTCGAACGAATCAAAAAAGCTATCATTTTCATTGTAAATTTACCCCGTACCTTTTATTTGTTTTACGTTTTACTTTCATTTCTTTTTGTTATGTCCCTGTTTCGATAGTGTAAATCGAGCTGATCGTGTTGATATGCAACGCGTCAAATCGCGCAATTATTTTGCAATAACGAGATACGTAATTGAGTTTGCGAAGCAAGCAAACCGACAGGTGTTAGCGGAAAAACGGTATCGAAACCTCAAAACGAAATTCGGTGTTTTTCCACGGCCAAACCGGTGAATTTCAAATAATCCGAAGGTCCAATCGTTTTCACGGTAACCAAGGCCGAAAAAAAGCACGGATCCTATTCTCGTCGCCGCGTCGGCTTTCGATTCATTTAAATGCAAATGTAAAACTTCAAGGGTGATAAAACAACTGTCCCGCGTTATAGCGCAGCAAGGAGGCCCTTTTATTTTCCCTTGTATACCGGCTCGAATACGATCGCTATACACCGGAAGCAGTCACCAGGAAATGGAGAACCGTAACAACGAGTCCATAATGGCCATTATCTTGTTACACATTCAGATCGAAACGTACGCCAACGTCTACAGTCTGATCGATGCGTTAAACTTGTTAAGAAACGAAGTTGCCGATGTAATGCGCCAAATGAAATTCCTGTTTTGCAACAGTGAACGAAGTTTCTCGAAGAATGAAAACTATAGGTCAGCGGTTAAAGGAACAGCTAGTAACTCAAAAATACGAAAAGGAGGTGGCTTTTCTCCGTAAATCTTGCTACAGTAATAAGTTGATTCGCATTTCGTGAAATAAATATAATAAAAGAATGGCAATTATATTTGTACAAGGGTTAAAGAAACTCGCGATTGAAAAATTGGGAAAAAAGATTATTCCTTTACGTCGATGCAAATCTTAATGAAATAACAAGATTACACAAATTTTACTTGATTGCGATAATAAGAACTGCAAGTGGTTAAATCTTGCCGAGACCACGAGAAATAAAATGTACGAATTAATTTGACGATATTAAATTGACAATAGCGATGAATCGATGTTTTATCTTAAATTCTGACTTTTTGAATAGTACGGTAAAATTTTGTTGGAGCGTAAGTTATACAATTTGGACAAGTAGTTTGGAAGAAAATGGCTCGTGAAGTTTGGCATATTTACATACATCCAAAACTCGGTTGTGGGTCGCCTTAATAAAGGAGATTCGAAAAATGGAATCGCCTAGCTCGGCTTAACGAAGAAAAACTTCTGAAAATGAATCCTCAATTCCGTCGAACGAAAGGAAACTTGAAAAACGGAATTCTTGGTTCCACTAGAATCGGTGGAAAAGTTTCAAGCCGGAACTCGAATTAAATTCATCGAACTCATCGCGAGAGGATCGTTCATCTTCATCGCCGAGAGTTTGCTTAATTTTCTCTTTTTTACTCCTTCTTTGCATTCAAATTTTCTTCGTGCTACTTTTACCATTCTTTTTTTTCGGATATGTTAGAAACGATTTTGCAATTCGCCTATCGTTGGTCCACTTTTGTCCGCCGATGTAAATGACTAGCAGGTGCGAGTATTGATCGAAACCTATCAAACGAGGTAATTTCGTCGGTCAGTCTGTTCGAAATTTATTCGCAGTTCCGGCCCATCCGCGGCATCATAACGACGAAATTTTCATTTCTGCCAGCTCCTGGCGCCGATAAAGACCGGATTCTAGTTCAATGTGCCGCGTAAATGTAGCTTACCTTCTGGTAGTCGAGGGCCAGCAGAAGATATTTTCGATCGGCTGAGAGTTGATGATCGAAGCTCGATATCAGCGCCTGAAAATTAAACGTAGACCACGATAAATATTAATCCCATTATATTTCTAGAGAATCTTTTTGCAAAATTTACTGCGATGTCACGTAGAATTTCGTTAATCCTCTTCGTAAAAATAAAATTCAGATAGTCGAACGACGTAATTTTATCAATAGATTCGCTACCTAATTCTATTTTTATATGTAGAATATTTCTGCACGAACAAATCATGTGCAAATCATATTGCAGATATATTATATATAATTCCCCCGGATAATTCCCCCAGATTTGTGTTTTTTTTTTTTGTTTTTTTTTTTTATCAAACATGTCACTTATATGAACCGTATATTAATCCGTAGCTTGAAATTGGATCTAAATTAATCTTAAAACGTCCCATATACGATAAACACAATCGAATATCAAACATGTACAGAAGAAGTGGACTATTTTTTCGACAAGTAAAGATATTTCCTGTTGACAGTGGACAAAAGGATAAAAGAGAAACACGTTATACTCACGTTATTACTCGAGTCTAAGATTTTCCTTGGCTTCCTCGATGTGACATTATAGATCAGGAGATTTCCAGCTTCATCGCGATACAGTATCTCGTTTCCTGCGACAGAAATGGTCACGTGTATTTCTGTTGCCATCTCCGCTGAGAGACACGCGGGCTTTTGTTGCGAGGAGAAAAAAAAAGGAATTGCCTCGATAAAATGAAATTACTTTGATATTGCCCTCGATGGGATCGCCACTGATTGAAGAAGCGATGCTTCTGACAAAATATCGAATTACCTGTTCTAACTCGTTCCAACAAAGGATCCCTTTATTCGCTTAATTAGCTGGTTTACGACGAATGTTTGAATAAATTAAACAAGCGTTTAAACTGCGATTTAATCGCACAAACATCAAGATCCCTTTATATTATATTATAACATAGAAAATGTTCACTTCGATGCCTCAAATTCTTCGCCCAGACCGTACAAAAAGATATATCATTTATTTAACATATCTGTTCTAAACATTTTCTAATTCCTATATATATGATTATATCATTTATTTAACATATGTGTTCTAAACGTTTTGTAATTCCTATATATATATATATATATATATATACATATATATCCTTGCTTTCAAACTTTCAGATTGGTCAATAGATGAACCTCGATGCAATCACGATAATCGTTTCTCGCTAACAGTGTTGTGATAATGAAATTCCAAACTGTTGCATACAGCGCGTGCAATATATTCGCCAAGAATTTCTACCATTTCGAATACTTTCGTAAACCATCATATAATCGTGAATTGGTTATCGCGTTCTAAAATTCTTGCAAACAATTTCCACCATATTCGTTGCTTATGTACTTTAGATCATTGTCCGCTCACAACTATTGGGTTGGCAATTAAGTGATTACGGATTTTGTCATTAGATGGTACTGAGAAAATTCGCCATCACTTAGTTGCCAAGCCAATACGATATTCCAGTCGATTAATCATCGAAAGATGCGTATAAGCTCTATCTTTGAAAGGAATATCTTCGTGGATGCTGCGTACGCACAGAAACTGGACGGCTATTTAAAAGGGGACCGGAGGATGGACAGGCGGCCGCCTATCATCAATCTTTTCTCGATCGTACCGCTATCAATCCTCGGTTTAACCCTATTAATACACCTAATCCCTGCCTCGAGTTTCTAATTAACCCGAATTGACGAAGTTTTGCTCCACCGTAACGAAAATCAAACCGCAATAATCCACGGCCCTCCTTTAACCATTAACCACATCTATTCCCAATTACTCCGGATTAACAAGGTTTCACCATGGGCAGCGCACCTGTAACCGATATCCGGTTTCCACGGGCCCGATATATCGAGAGGCCAATATAAACGTCAAGCCAGTAGCCCAATCGCCCGGGGATATTTCAGCTGGTGTTCCCTTACCGTGTCATTGCGTGTTGTATCACCGCGTGAAACTATGAACGTGACGATACAGATTTTAAAATATCTGGTCCGGTAGATCAACAACGTCGCACGATAGCATAACACGCCCAGAGACGATGAATGAACGAAAGAAGATTGGCTTCCAAGTAGAAACGAAGAAATAGCGATGACGATTCTTAACGAATTCTAGGCATTCGCGTATTGAATTTTTATATGCGAACGAACGTGAATTTTATGTACCTAGCGCAAGCCTGAAGATTTGGATGAAAAGTGGGATAAACTTGTGTTTCGGTAATATGTGATAGAGTAAAAAGTACATTGTCCCAGGTACAACGAAGATTGTATTGAATTGGTCACAAAAATATCCCGTTTCCCGCATCTCGCGTTTTATTTTTAAAATGAAATTTGATGAAATTTTGTAGGCATAGAAAGAAGGATTCTTGTACTTTTTGCTAGCGTGTAACAAAGCGGTGTACGGTGTACTTTTTTCTGTTTTTTTTTTTTTTTTTGTTTTTTAACTATCGTGATGTTTATTGTATTCGATAACCTTTTTTTTATGTTTAAATCGTATAAAATCGATCAAAGGTATCCAGCTGCCTACACATTTTGCATGTAACTTTTTATCTATCTATTTTGTTTTATTCACACTGTAATAAATCTATATTCGTGTATGCGCCCTCCGTTACGATACGATACAGAATTGTTTTTATTTCCATTTGTAAATATCAAATTATAATTGATTACACAGTGTACAAATGTTTATCCACGTATCTTTCCATATCGATAAAAGATATGACTCGTATACGGAAAAATATTTCCATTTGAAAATCAATTTTAATTGACTGAAATAATGTATCTGTTTAACGCCTAACAGTAACTACGTATAAAAGAGATATACAATAGCATTACAAAGAAAGCGTTTGTAAAGAGAGACCACACTAATAAAACATTTCACGAAACCTGATATATATAATTCAATCTTTTAAAGACGAAAATAAAACAAAGAAGAGCAGCCTTTGTTCAGGGAGCTCTACTCCTCCGTCAGCATCAATCTTCTTTATTTCCGACGTAATAACATTTTAAAGACTGTATAGAAAAACATCGTTCGAAACGAAGCAGACGATTAGAACTCGAAGCATCGAAATCTGTTTAAAAATGACACTCCAAACAGAAACGGTGAAATCTTTGAAAAAATGAAAACAGAAATGGAAACAATGGAAACTATCTAAAAATGAAAATCGAAATCTGAAAGCAGTGAAACGTTTTGAAAAAATCCAAGTAAACGAGTTAAGATCTATTTAAAAGATCTATTTAAAAAGATCTATTTAAAGATCGAACCATTGAAATCTATTTACAAGCTAAGATCGAAGTGGAATAGTATACGTCTGTAGGGCCGACATCGTAGGGGTTTATACTACTGTCACTTATGACGTCTAATCTGACGGAACAGTAAACCAGCCATTCTACTCAAATGGAACTTGCATGTAGTTCGATCCTATACTTTTGTTAGTATTTTTTGTTATTCGATCGGGAACTTTTTAACGAAGAGAAATGTATATACATGACGATAAAGAACGAACATTTACGAGGCTACCAATCCGGGAACTCGATGATTACCATTGTTATTGGGTTGTTTTCGTCGTGCTCGCACGTGTAATAAAGCGCGAGATACTTTACGTGGCAACGCGTGAAACGCGATTTTTATTGTTAAATATCTCGTAAACTATGCGCGGCCATGCAAACGAGCTGACATCGGTCCAACATCTCTCGTTTTTATATACGCGCAGCAAATTTTATCGCGATCAACGTCGTACTTTACTTACATACGTGTCGCTTCATCTAAATTCGCATTTCTCTGCTTCTAATCATATCATCTCTTAGCACCGACTATATACAGAATACTTAGAATTAATCTCGCAAATTTTCCAAATTCCGTGGTATTTCAAATAATTAGCGAATTTCCACTTCTCTATTGGAAATATTACTTTTGGGAAAATATACGAATTATACAAAGCACGTGGAAGTACCTTACGTTGCAAATGATATTCTGTGTATGTGATTAATATCAAACTCTTCAGACGAATCATTTACTTCCGTAAATTTATTTATCGCAAGACACGAAAAAGCAAAAATAAATCCCAAGAAAATGCTCGAGAAAGTTGTACCGATCGATTCATCTCTCGTTGCTTCGTAACTTGCGGAATTATTCAATTTCTTCGGAGCGGCTCGACAGATGTTTAGGACAAACTGTAATTAACGATACTGCTTTGTCAAATGAAACGCGCGTCGATTAAATATAAATCATAATTTCCTAACGAAAACTCTCAGAGAACGCTTGCCAAAATTCTTCGCAATTTCCCAATTCTCTGACATTTGGAAGGATCGGTGAAGCGAACTATCAGAGGAAGCAGGTTCACACGTGAACGACCTCGTTTGGCTGATTTCCATAGAAATCCCACGTAGATCGCTTTAGATTTCACAGGCTGATGAGTCTATCAACTCTCACGCATGCATTATTGCAAGACGGCATTCCCAAATATTCCAGCAACGCGCCACGGCCAAAGGAACATACCGGGATGCACAGAAGGCCATCGCGCGTTCCTCGTGCACAGTTGCCTGTGAAATCCTCGTCGATGTGGGATTTACCGAGGATAATGTCGCAGCCTTGACTCGTTCAGCCTGACACGTTGTTTTCTCCGCAATTTCTTACCAGACAATGACACCATCCTCCGTCTGGTTATTTCTTAACTTGCAGAAGTATTCGGATATTTTTTCCGATAGAAAAAAAGAGAGCTGACTGCACAGCTGACCTATATCCACGGTTTTCTCAAATTAATTCCAGCGCAAGATGCTGAATGCCCGACTCATTAACTGGAGATAATTGCGAATTTCTTCTGGACAACGCTGTAGATACAATAATTAAAAAATGTTCTCTTCTTTTAAACGTATAACGTGCTACGTGCCAATGAATGTCGTAGTATAGAGTTTGAGAGAAATTTGAATTAAATAATTACTAATTGCTTTGAGAATGCTTGCTATGAAAAACAATGCGGTGCGATGCTATTGAGCGACAGACATGCTGAAACACTAAATGTGAACACTAAATTGAAACTAACTTTAGAACAAGTCTTAACCGAGAACGTTATGGAGTAGACTTTCGTAAGAAAAATGACATCTCCTAATTTCTCGTTTAGATCCTGTGCAAATTTTCTTCAGAAATCAAAGCCATTTTCTATTTGTATGGAACATGTAGAGCGAGATTGAAACAAAATATTCCAACTAATAATTTGTAATAAATTCTAACGTAAATAACAATAATAAATAATCGTTATACTAATTTGATATTCGGTGAGTGATTTGATCTTCGACCATCTTTAGGTTTTTCATAATTCTTCGATAAACGGATTCTCTCGCGTTCCACGTCAGATTATTCAAAGCGCTCGGTCTACGTTAAATTCTGAATTTAGACGAAGAACGAACATACCATTTCGGTAAAATTTGACCGTAAACGGTGAAGTACGAGACATTTAAAATTGTTTACCCTCGTACGCTTAAAAACCGACATTACTTTCTCGCTAACCGTAAATGGGATTTACAGAAGCTATAGGATGAGGGTTGTAAGACATAGTGGCACAAAGAGGCCAAGAATGAATTTCCATGCAGCCAGAAGGGGTGAGACTATACTTTAGCCTGGCTGAACCGGTTAATAGGCAATGGTGCAATTTATCCTGCTCGTCACTCTCTGGTAGCTACGAGCTGGCAAGTTACTTTGACGGAGGTCTACAGACTCATGCAGGCTTCAACGCGACACATTAACTGTTATTATCGTGATTTAAATAATACGTCGTATATCCTGCAGGGATGTAAATCAGACGCGGTGTATCTCAAATTTTTCAATTTAAATTCCTATACGTTAAGATATCGAAATTTTCTGCTGATATTAAACGGTAAAGTGAACTGACGTAGGATAAGCGAAAGATGCACATACAAATTGAGAACGAGGAAATCGAGACATTCGTTGAATGGTTGACAAGGAAGATGGTGTCTTTCGTCGATTTAGTTCGTCTCGAAATGTGTTGTTGCGGATTAAAAAATAAGCAACGCGTATTTTTTTCTTTTTCATCGATGGAAAAACAACATTTTGAGGGGATGAAACCCTTGAAAAATAAAAGTGTTAGATTTCGTTGTTTCGGTTATATAAACGCAGCCTTTGCGGATCGGATTTGAAAAAGGTTGCATCACAATGGGAAATAAAAAACGCAATCTCTTAACTTTGTCGTAGGTATGTAACAATCTGTAAATCGAAATTTAAGCTGAGAAGTATAAAAACAATATATATATACTATAATTATAAATATGTATAGAAATAACTATCATCGCATTCATACGAGACAATTTCTGGCGGTGTGAGTCATTTGAATCTCTATTTTATAGACAAAAGCGATATTTTCAGATCGTTGTATTTTTATTTTTCGTTGTTTCGTCTATCTGTAAAACTGTATATATTTGATGATTTTCTATTATAGAGTTAAGAGCCAGTTCGATACAATCGAGTAAATTGTGTATTTTATTTTATTTTAGTTTTTAAATTGTTCAATAAAATCGAGTAAATTGTGTATTTTATTTTTCACTGGGGTTGCTATCTTTTGTGTTTTTATTTCACATCGTGACGCAACTTTTCCCGACGATTTCATTCAAAAAGATTACGTTTATATAACCGAAACAATGAAATCCACATCTGACATCATTATTTTCAGACCATTTTTTCACCCCCTTAAAATGATAAAAAAAAAAATACGTATCCTTCACTTCTTAGTCCGCTGCAACATATCTCAAAATGAACGAAATCAACGACAAAAACCTAGGGATATGTTCCTTGCGGGAAAGTTCCCTTTCTTAAGTGTAACACATACTACGGTATCTAAATTCGAGCGAAGAACAATCATGAAAAATATCTCGAATTCTAAACTTTAAAATAAAGTTCAAAGAATATAACTTGGAAGGGAAGCTTGATCCTTCGAACAACGACAAAATACCACTGATACTCTTCTCTTAAATACAATCCACATTCCTACATTTGCACGATACAATACAAATTAAAGAATCAAAGAACGTATCATACGAAATTCTGAAACCTACAGTATCTAAATTCCGAAACGAACATCGAAATACGAGAAGCTTGATCCTCTTTCGAATGACGAAGATCTAGCAACCTTCTTTCGTTTTCGCTACAATTAAAAAATTGGCAAACTGTTAAAAAAAAAACTTAATCTGGGAAAGAAAACGATGAAAACTACGAGCTAAACGTTCGACAACGTCACGGGCATAAGATTTTGGAAAATTTTTGATTGGCCGTCGCCTTTACGCCCCGAAATGGAACGACAGTTCCACTTAACTGTACAACCAAATATTCGCGAAATACAAAGTGTTATTAATTTTCCTTCGTTACGCGAACCGACCGTTTATTTTTCGTTTGCCTTTTTACTCCTTTCTGTACCTCTCGATATCGAGCTATCAATTTCGAGAGAAAATGGAACAGGCAATTTTTCACGCCATCACGTTACTACCATGTAGCGTCGATTTCCCTAACGAATCGCTCGGAAAAAATTGACAAACCGGATGGAACGCGAGGCCAGCCCGCCTGTCTCCAAGAGAGACAAGTGCCGTAAATGAGCGCGCACTGTTAAAATTTCATCCCCAATCTTCTACGTACGCGGAAAAGAATAAACGAGAAGGAAAGAAGAAAAAAATGAGCAACGAGAAAGAAATAATAAAGTGGACGTGCGGGCTACCGTGTACGCAAGCATGTTATTAATATTGAAATGGAATTTGCGAATTTCGGCCCCTCGAGGATTGCGGAATTACAGCGGTGTGGTCCGGCGAGCCAACGAGATAATTTCCTTCGACTGATGTTCTCTAAAAAGTACCCCATTTCCTGTTCAAATTCCCTTTACACGTTGTATCCTACACACATCATTGTACCGGGTGTATTACAAGTATTACAATATTTAGTCTTTGCTCGCACGATTTTCTCAAGCGTAATAAAACCTTTGAAGAATGTTATTTCGGGCTTGTGAAACTATTAGCTCGTCCACCTAATAGTTTAGGTATAGTAGTTGTAATTAATAGCGTAGGATATACAAACAGATGAATCGATTAATTATTACAACGAACGTCCACGTTCCTTTCGCTCTTGAAATATTCATCGATAATATGGAATCGATTTGCTTCAAAAAAAAAAAAAAAAAGAAAAAAGATTATGAGCAGCAGAGGAAGATAGAAGTGGACCGAGTGTAATTACGCGCAGTGCCATTTATAAAACGATCTGCGTGTAATCGATCGAAGAAATATAGGAAGATCGGAACCGAGGTAAATTAAAGTGTCGAAGAGGGACGTGGATCGATGTCCGGAAACCGATGTAAATTTTTATCTTCGCGCACATTTTTTCCATTATTTCCCATCCGTTGTCTGCCAGCCGATAGCTTTTTGAGAACCGACAGAATCAATTTCATTGCAGCCCGCAAATGGTGCGTCGCCCGTGGTATTATATAGTTGAAACGAAATCAATCGTTACTTAGGAGTCACCAGATACTTTATCGATTTACTTTCTCAGACATTTTCCGATACGTAGGCTACCATAATCCAACAGACTATGTACCTATACCCGAACAACGTGATCGATTCGTAGTAACGATATATAAATTTTGCCAATAAAAGCAAATTGACGACGCCTTGGCAATTGTTTATTGTTAAAAAAAACCAACCAATAATATATTATTCATTTTCTTCGTTATTATCAAGCATTAATTACTATTACCATTTATCTCTTCCATCGTAATCAGATTTCTGCTTTCGACCTCCGACCGTTTAATTCGTCGTCCAATGGAATTTCAAACGAATTTGACATGAAAAAATTATGCAAGACACGACAGACGATCGTTTCTTCTAAAATTCCTTCCAATAACTTTCGCAATCTGCTGCTCGGCAATTTTAATCGATCGATATCGTTATCGGTTTGGCTCAACTCGAACCGTTCTGTTCAAGCTGGCAGCTGTTCCGATAATTACTAACACGGATATGCTTGAACGTATCTAACCAATTCCACGAGTTCGTTATATTTCTTCCATGGAGCGAGCCACGTTATATCTGTGCGAACCAACTCGATTAATATGCGACGATGACGGAACGATATGCATAGAGGAAGCCGACTAACAGAGAGAAATAAAGGCACAGAGAGAGGACAAGAGGCGTCCGTCGAATTGGCGAGTAGCTGGCTGCTACGAGTGTTGATCACGCAAATTAGAAGCTAACGCGACTATCGGTATGTCAGCGTTTTTTGAACGGCGTTCCCTAGCTATTATGCCGCGCACGGCTTCGTTAAAATCGAGGCTACAGACGATCCTCGAAAAAGCGCGGCTGTCGCGCACCGTGCTATCCCTACGTACAGCTTCGCCCCGAGAAAAAAAGAAGGTCGCTGCCTCTTTGTCGTTTACCGCGGGATCGAGCTCCTCTGCGTTCCGATGTTCATTTCGTTGTCTAATATCAGCCGGAAATTTAGGTATTTTCGTACGCGAACGTTTAAATTAGATATACGTCCACTGAACTTGAATATGAATATCGCAAGTACAATTTGTGGAAATTATTAAATTTCTTGTTGTTTCTTTTTTATGTTTTTGGAAGATAGGTAACAGCGTGTGGGATACAAAAATTATCCCTTGGGCATGACTAGAATATAAATATCAGAAGAATTATAATTCTTGTATTTAACGTTTATTATGTCGTAGATTTCTTTCAAAGATAGGTACGAAAAATATCGTTTGTTATATTTTATTGGGAAATGAAGTAGCAACGTGTGAGATACAGAAGTCATTGGGAATTTCGATCAAATATTGAAAGTACGTCGCGCGATTTTTAGAAATAGAGTTTGTTGTACTGTAGGTTTTTTTAAAAGCAAACAACAACGCGTGTAATCGTTAATTACGTTTAATTTAATCCGGCAATTCGAACAGTCAATTATTCGCTATGTTAACAAGCCACGATGTTTAATGAGATCATTTATAAGGCTAATTGCGCGTTAAAAACTACTCTTCCTGTCGTATACTAATTTTTCACCGTACGTTTTCCAATAAATGTCTCGTAACTTCTATATATACTCTTTCGGATTGCTTCGAAATTTTATTATTATGACGTTACAGCCAGTCGTACCTACGATAGTCGTATTACATAGCAAACGAAACTTTGGACAGTTTTGCATAATGTAAAAGCTTTGCCATGCCACTGTATGTCGAATAATTTATCACGAAAGCAGTTGGGAAACATGCAAAGCCGATCAGCGAAAGAGTCCGAATGCAAAGCATTTTGCATTTCGGTGTCCATTGGAACGCGTGTACGGGCGAATGCGCGCTGATTTTCACGAAGCTGCGTTTATTTAATTTGCCTGGCGCGCGTTTAACGCGCCGTTTCTCGAGTCGACACTATCCCAGCACAACTGGAAACGGAGCTTAGCAAGCGAGAAAAGGCGGCAGACGAGCGCGTCCAGCTCACGGCCAGGCCGTTTAAACGGAACGACGCCGTTTACAAAGAGGAACGGGCAGCCAGTTGTTGCTGCGTGTGCATGCTTTTATAAGAAGCTCGCAACGAGCTGCTGTAAACCGAAGAAAACGCTTAGGGTAACATTGCTGATAACACACCAGAGATTCAGGCAGCCGAGACGTTTCGGTGAAAGCGGCCCCGAGCGTGAAAAATGACGCCGCGGCTGTTCGTGCCCCGAGAGATGAAAGCGCGATATCGCGAGTAACGCAATTGTTATTTTTCAAAGTTTCAGAAACTTGTCTTTTTACGAACGCAACAACATCGAAGTATCCGTTGTTTCGGCCAATTTAAAACATTCGAACTTAAATGGTGGGGATTCTCTTGTCGGGAAGATAATAAAAGTTTGAGAGAGGATGAAAATTTAAATGGTCGAGGAGCAGTTTTATCAAGGTTTAGGAAGTCGAAGGGACGAAAAATCGAAACGCCAGGGTAAGAAAAAGTTAAAAGCTCCAGAAGGTTGAAGAAAAGCCGGCAAGCTGCAAGGTAAAAAGAAAAGAAAAAAGAACAAGAAACCTTTCCGCATAGAAATACAGATACGTGATATTTCAGTTCGAAAGCTCTGTACGCGCTCGATATTTCTTAATACACCGAAACGATGAAACGTATGGTCCTCCGTGCGAGCAAGAACTCTCGCACGATTGATAACAAGATCATCGAGATTTCACTTCGCGGCTTTAACCTTAAAACGTACGGACCCTTGTGAAACAAAGCTGGAAAAGTACACAACATTTAAGTGGAGAAACCCTCCCTTCTGTCAATATTTCCTGATACAGCAGAACGATGAAATGCCCGCTGCTATGGCAGAACTCGCAACCCTAATAACAATCCCATCAAAATTTCGCTCCACGCCCGCAACCCCTAATTGTGTCGCCGCGTAAACAAGCGAAACAAGCCAAACCCGTACGAAAGCTCGTTTTCTACAAATGGAACTCCCTTGTATCCGGTCGTTACTCGTACATCATCATCCACAAAGCGTACCGTATAAACGAGGTCCAGTGGCAACCTAACGCCAACCGAGGGGAGATTCTTTTAGAGGGTTAACAGAGAGACGAGGGAGAGGGTCCAAGGTCGCGACGACAAAAAGAGACCGAAGAATGAAAAAGTTATCGACGGGTGGAGCCGCCCTATGGGACCTGTTACCAAAAGATAACGACACGATTCTCGCGGAACCGTCCATCGTCGTTTCATATGGCGCGCTGCTTCTCGCCATTAACATCCGCACGAATAGCGAGCCAACCGTGACATCTCTCCCGTGAGATTTCCTCATATATATCACGGACCTACCGTGTTTATGGAACAGGTGAAATTAGAAAAGTTGCGTGGCAGGTTCTACGAAAATAAGAGAAATTGTCGAATTCGATTTAAAGGGAAAATTGTACTCTCGATGTTGTTGATCGCAACTTTAATCCTATTGGGAATTATTCGAACATAGGTACGCTTAAGAAACGTAAAAAGTCTATCTTTTGTTAAGAACGAAGGTTTTAAAAGCAAACTTTATTAATCTCGATGATTTATCTTATTGTCGGGCATGGAATCTCTTTGTAATTTCACTCGTGTCGAAGATTCGGACTCGCAACGTGTACGAGCAAGAGGTGTAAACGAGAACCGTGTCCTGGGAATCATGGACGTATCCCGATTCTTAAATTAAATCTTCTCGTGAAAGAAGCTCCCACGTAGTTTCGTTATATTCGGTCTTAGAGTTTTGATAATCTGATTCGCGTCGAAATTTTACGCTCACGGCGTATATACTCGCGAGGTCTGAAAGAGCAGCCGAAATAATAATAGACACGACGCGATTTTCTCCAAAATTCTCCAATTATTTTCAGCATTAGAATTTTTCATAATCTCATCCGTACCAAACCTGCAGAGCTAAGAGACAACAATTGGCAAATAAATTGTAGTTGTTGTTTATTTGTATCTCAGGATCTCGAGCTATTAGAAAGCAAGTTATTCGCTACATATATCGCATGTTCACGTATGTGCACAGAATCCGACCGAGCTGCACGTAAAGGCGGGCACGACGCGATTCCTCGTGGAAAAATAGGGACAAAAATACGGAAGAAAATTGTTTCACTGCCGGTTTAGTTTTCGTGGAAATCGAGTTAGTTCGAAAATTTATCAAGTATACTTGAACGTGACTGTCCCATTCTGACGATTTCAGAGCTAAATAATCAGCGGGAGGTTATTCTACGTGTGAAAATAAATCGAAAACGTAGAATAACGTTTCTCCGTGTAAGGCTTCGTTTCCAAGAAGATAGAGTTTGAACGTGTCTAGTTAAAAATTCGCCTGCTGCACGCGTATGATAAATTTACCCTATATTTTCGACTTAATTTCCCACGTAGAACAACCTCCTGTCGATCATCCTAGCTATCTTAACTCTTTTCTCTTCTTTCCATTTATTATATCGAATTCGTTCAAATCTTCCTCCCATGTTCCACATATTTTTCTTCTTCCGACCTACTTAGATCCTTCGTACACTTATACCTCAAACACGGTATTTTCAAGCGACCGTTGTTCCGCCGTCTAAATCCAAGGAATATGTTATTTAAAAAAAAAAACACACACACACAAAAAAGAAAAGAAAAAACTCGTAAGATTTAGACTCACTGTACACGAGATCGCGAGCTGTAAAACAGTACCGCGGCCTCGAAATAATGGACGCACCATGGGTTTACGTGCGCCCGTTAAAACCACCGGCTCGATCGTATTTATGTATTCGGGGCTCGATCGCCAGATCCCACGAAAACGCTTATTAATTCCGGAAAAAAAGGAAGGGGGTGAATAAATTTTTCGACCCCGCCGATGGCAGGAGGGTAGGGAGGAATGCAGACGAGGGTTTCTAGGCACGATGAAGGGAGAGCATGGTCAGAAAGATTTATCTCGTTGGCGTTAGGAAAACGGTTTTGATGGATCGTTCGGGTTTCTTGACTTTTTTTCCTTTGGTCTTTTGGGAGTTGATTGCGTGTGAAGAGGAATGGGGATTGCGAAGAGCCGGCGAAAGTGCTGAAGTTGAAATGGTCTTCAAGTTGAGATGTAGTTGCGGCGGGCTAGAGTAACAAGAGAAAATCAAAGAATGTGGAAAAATAAGGACTCTTAGAATTCCAGAAAATGTTAATGTAAATGTGACGATAATATAACACGCAGTATAACAATTACGATATGTACTACAAGATACGTGAGATTAACATACCATGAATACACCGAGAAAGAACGTGTTTTTCTTCGATCGCGTCGACTGTTGCTGATAGAAATTCGATTCTTCCGATCTCTTCGCGAAGAAGATATAACGCGCTGCAGTTAGAAATATTTTCTAATGAGAACGAATCTGTTTACCTTTTGGTTTGCCTTTAGTAAGGCTCTCTATCAGCACCAAATACTTTTCGAACTATAGAGAAGAACGAAAGAATGCGTTTTTCTTCGATCGTTGCTGGTAGAAATTCGATTCTTCCGATCTCTTCGCGAAGAAGATATAACGCGCTGCAGTTAGAAATATTTTCTAATGAGAACGAATCTGTTTACCTTTTGGTTTGCCTTTAGTAGGCTCTCTATCAGCACCAAATGCTCCCCGAATTATAGAGAAGAACGAAAGAATGCGTTTTTCTTCGATCGTTGCTGGTAGAAATTCGATTCTTCCGATCTCTTCGCGAAGAAGATATAACGCGCTGCAGTTAGAAATATTTTCTAATGAGAACGAATCTGTTTACCTTTTGGTTTGCCTTTAGTAGGCTCTCTATCAGCACCAAATACTTTTCGAACTATAGAGAAGAACGAAAGAATGCGTTTTTCTTCGATCGTTGCTGGTAGAAATTCGATTCTTCCGATCTCTTCGCGAAGAAGATATAACGCGCTGCAGTTAGAAATATTTTCTAACGAATCTGTTTACCCTTTTGTTTGCCTTTAGTAGGCTCTCTATCAGCACCAAATGCTCCCCGAATTATAGAGAAGAACGAAAGAATGCGTTTTTCTTCGATCGTTGCTAGTAGAAATTCGATTCTTCCGATCTCTTCGCGAGGAAGATATAACGCGCTGCAGTTAGAAATATTTTCTAACGAGATGCGTTTCTTCCACTCGCTAAATATTGCAATAAGAACTACATTGCGAATATTCTAGCTATTTCAGCCTATTAACTCCACCAACGCAATCCAGTATCGTTGTAACGCCAATAAAGTTACAAAAGTTGCATTTTATACAACATACACAACAATAGCTTTCTACGAATGTTCAAATACTTTCGTCAGCTACTGTATATCCTAGCTCCGCAATAAAGATCCTCTTCTTCTCAATCAAGAGATTAAACTACAACTAAATAACATCGTTCGAGAGGATGAAGTATCAGCGATTTATTGTGCCATGGCTGAGGAAGCTATCCAAGGAATCAAACGGAAGTGCAACTAACAATAAGAAGTTGAAGAAATAATCTATCGTGTGGTCGGATCATAAGCGACTTCCGACGGTCCTTCAAAGCGAATCCGGCGGAGGAAAATCTGTTCACCAGCGTCTCGCTGAAAGCTTCGCGGACAATTTGTCGGTTCCAAAGGCTCGTTAAGGATATCGAGTCTACGCGAGATTAGACTCGAGAACATTTTATTGGCCGTCGGCTGAAAACGGATTCCTCGAACGTTTCTCGCGGTATCTGAGATATTAAAGATTAAGGTGATTTAATGGGCTTTTTAAGGGGAGGCTGGAGGAATTTCACGTGTCGGCAATTACCCTCGATAAAAATCGTTATCGCTATCTTCGCCACTTTTAGCGACCCTTAAAATTCTTCGTAATAGTCGCGATGATAAAGTGGCCTCGTAATTGGCCGGCTTCGAGTTTCAATCCGAGAGAAGACGTTCCATTTGCGGCTCGTAAACGTCGATCCGTTTCAAATAGACTTTTATGCATCTGAATTTTAAACTTTACACGCTAAATCTGTTGGTTTTTAACGAAATTTTGATATATTATTTTGGTATGTATGAATTTTGGTATATCATAATTGCTTCGAGAAAAGATACGTTTTCTATTATTGTTTAATGTTCAATTACAAAAAAGTGAATCGTAAATTGACTTTTTGTTATTAATATTAAAGCGGGTAATTAGTATGGCTTCTAAATGAATCTAAATCGTGTTGAAAGCGAGCGAAATGGAGGAATAAGACGCGGAAAATCTTCTTCGATGGTAACAAATTTATTCAACGTTATAGTTTATTCGTTTTTATTTTAGTTAAGAGAGTGTTACGCTTGAATAAAGTATCTCGTTCATTTCGTCGCGTATAGAAAATTATTCGCGTCTGATGAGAATAATTGGCGAACGTACGATGCTTTTATATCAACAAAATGGACGAATATTTAGAAAAGAAAAGTAGAAAAAAGGAATGAAAATTGTATTATAATGTGTATTACATGTGCATGTGTAAAATAAAATAAAGAAGACGGGGGCAAAGCACGGGAGAATACCATAGTATTTTCCAGCATTTCTGCAATATGAGATGAGAATACCCGCCATACGTTTCGCATAGCGAAATCTAACACTCGTTAAAAATTATCCGAAAAATTATCGGCTATCGCGATACGAATTTCCTGGTCTCTGGCCGCGCATGAAATACATTTCGATTCCTGCTTGTCGATTTTCTATTATCCGGTCCGATTAATTAACAAAATGTTCATAGTCGATCGTCCTAATAATTTTATCGTCGACAATATGCTATTCCGTGTAATTCAGCATTCGATTTCTAGCGCAGTTCATATTATTGTCTCTGCAGATTGATTTTAATCGGCTTATACGCTGTGTTTCATCAAATTTGTAAAACGTCATTACGTAAAATCCATAAGATAAGAAATTTGTCGGTATTGGATTTGTAAAAAAGGATATTATAGAGGCACGAAAATGTTTAGAACTTTGTTCAAGCTTTCTGCATATTTTTACGCACACTGTACCTGTGCCTGATTTTTAGAAATTTATCGTACATGTAATTTGCGAATATAAGGAAAACGATTATTATTCTAACTATTGTACAATTCAACCGAAATATAACGTAAGCCATCGTTCGTCGCTATAAACTAAACTAAACTATCAATTATTCGTCATATTTTAGAATATTTTTCATTACTGCGAACTTTTTTCCTATACGAATCCGTATCGAACCGAAGAATTTTTCGAGTGGATTTAAATTCTCATTAATTGTTTCATCATTAATTCAGCTTATTTCTAGCAATCTATTACACCGTGAAACGCATCACGGGCAACCTTTTTGCCCTTTTGTCCGCTAAATTAAATGAATCCATTTTATTACACGTTCGATTCCGTCGATGAAGGAATTTTCAATTATCGTTGGCACGTCATTTCGTTTCTCATCGGCTCATTTACAAATGCCCTTGCGCGCCGATTCTTCCGTTGCCCTTTTTATCCACCTGCGAAAACCTCGATTTCCACCGGACAAAAATAATGGCCAGCTCGTGGTTGCTTTGGCCGCTCTTCCAGCGAGACATTTGAATCTTTTTACAGGCTAAATGCGACAGATAGAAAACACGTTCGACGAACGACCCTGTTAATCGAAATCTCAGCCTATCGCACGGTTATAGAAATTCACTTTGCTAATTGTATTTTTGATAAATTATCAAACTGCTACTTAACTACTATGGGAAATTTTGCACTTCAAACTCTCACCATAGTGAGATGTTTAAAATGTGGCTTTTCGGGGTGAATCGTGTTTCGATTCTGCATTTGCACTTGACATTTGCAAAATCGAAAAACGCTTGTTTGTTCGAAAAAGCCAATATCAAAATACTGTGAGAAATATCCCAGAATTTGACATCAGTTTTTCAAACGGATCTGCGTTGGATCATCTACTGATTCTATCATTTATTTCAAATGAATAATAACAATATTTTGTTTCACATTTCAGGAATAAACACCTACCTTACGATCCAATATTTTCAATATAAATATATCGTATTTCATGCATACGCGATAATCGTATAAACATAGTTTAAAAAAGGAATACAGAAGCAACGTGAAACCGTTTACTGTGCCACAAGTTTGCACACGATATTTTCAGCGAAAAAGTGTTGGCGTTCTGCGAAGCAATGGGCATAATTAAAAAAACAAGGGACATTTTTACACATTTCTAGAGATTTAGACAGAGAGTGTAAAAACTTCCTTCGTCTCGATGATTTTCGGGCGCAGTTGCGATTTAGCGATCGATTCCGGAACGCTGCGACTCGTCGCAACCACAAACGCGGCGATAATTGACTGAAAAATCTTTCTTCGTGACCCTAGATCAAAGCGAACAAAACTAACTGCAGCTGTTCACATCGAAGGAACGAAGTTGCTGGGTGTAAAACGTGGTTTCTGATTCGCCGAGCAAGCTCGATGCGATACTCGTTAAGTTCTTCGTCCGTTTCTACCGACTGGCGACTAGCGATGGCATTAAGCGCCGCAGAACTTCCCTTGTACAAACTAACAGAGACACAAAGTCGTTCGGATAATGGAATTTTCGAATAACAGAACGATCACTTTTCTGATATGCAGCTTCATTTATTCAGGCGCGAATTAAAATTAATTGACAGTTTCTTGAAACGTTTATGGATTTCGCATCTTTTCAGCTGCTAAGTCACGTATAATTTTTTCGACATAAGTAGCTGTATAGAATTACATTCGAATGAGAACCATGGAAATATTTTTTCCAATGCCACCAATGCTTCGACATGACAAAGCATCTCTTCGTTGTCAACTTTCGTCCGTCTTATCCATCTGTGTAAAATCTCCATTTTTATCGTCTTTGCCACATGAAAGCATTTCGTAATATCTGTATACTTAAGGTTTTCCTATCGTTGCCATCGTCGTCGGAGTAATAGATATCGGGTAATTGGATAATTCCTAGTGTCATGTTTTCGTTCGTTAATGCCCGTGATCGTGACTTTCCCGACATTCTGCATTTTTGCTAATTTTCTCCAACTTGCACCGTTCGCCAGTTTTTTAATTATATCGCGTTTTGTTTCAATAATTAATTATTTATACCAAACCCTCATCGTGCGACTGTGTTGACGGCGTGACGCGTCAACGAGTTGTAAATTCTCGTCTCGGTTAATATCGCCACCCCGTATCGGTCGATTCTCTGCTTCCATTACGATGATCGAAATATTTGTAATGAATCTGATACTGTGTTTCGCGGCCTCGATGTATTAGCTATATATTTCGAAGAATTTTCTGTGAAGAAATAAGAACAACTTACGACAAGAAAAAGTGGAAATCCGCGTGCCCCAAAGTTTAATTAATTACAATTAATAAAAGCAAGAGGCGCCTCGACTTAGACAATGCTTTGTAAAAATAAAAAACTCGACAGCATTCAATCTAATAAATTTCAATAAATCGACGCTAAATCTCCTAGCGTAATCAATTTATACAATTCTAGATCTTATATATATATATATATATATATATCTTATATAATCTTCCTGTGAATTGGACATTCTTATTGTATATCAGATGATATATATTCAAGCGAATGTATTACAAAGATTAACAAGTGTTAGCGATAATTGAATAGTCAAGATGTCGATGACGAAGAAGTTAGGTTCGATAACGAATATACGGTTAACGGGATGACGATTGTGATTTGGGACTCAACGTACTTATGCACTGGACTAGTCGAACTTATCGAATTGAACCCCGGTCCAAGTGGAACTGCCCTTATATATTCCTCTCTGTACCTCTCTGTATCCCTCGGATCAATCCTTGTTTTTAAAGAAAACTATTTAATTCCTCCATACCTCTGTTAGGTATACGTCCCTCCCGCGACCGTGGCTACGTTCAGCGACCCGTTATGTCACTTTGAGCCCAAGCCCGCTGTCGTATATCTCGGGCAAGCATAATTGCATTGAATCATAAACAGCTATTTTTCAATTTTATTATTTAAGTACGACTGTAATAAAAAGTCTGAACTATAGTATCGGGGACCTTCCCAAACGTTCCAAAAGAAAGGCCCCGATGTCCTTTCATCTCCGACATGTATTATATTGTAGGATTTTTTTATTTATCCATAGATCTATTTACGATAGGTTAAACAGGAAACGATGGTTACTTGACGTGAACTAAAGACAACTAAATAGTTAATTCACAGCTCTCGCCACCACGGTGCCAAGGCTTTCTTTCACGCGGACCATCTTCCTCGACAACACTCTGACTTCTCAACTAACTACCGACTGTTAATTCGTCTTTCTCCCTTAAGCATCCCTTTGTTTTTTCTCATAGCCCCACCACGTACGTGTTCCACAACCATCCTCGGTCATGGTCACGTAGACCTTTTTTCCCGCGTAATTATTCGATCGAAGGACCAACGACACACCGATGGGCCGCTCGGTCCATTGAAGTTTCCAGACCCTTTTGGCCTGTCCGCACTTGGACTTTCTCGCAACATTGTTTATGCTCCATCCGATATTTCTTAAACGATCTGTTCACGATACTACGATATATTAAAAGCTAATTTTCAATCAGTAACGGCTCCTTGGGGATTATTATTGGTCGAGTAAATATATTAAAGGAAGCTAAATATATTCAAGAAACAAGAGGAATAATGGGGAAATAAAATAAGAAGATTATATGTATTCCTTGAATACGGCAAAAATCTTCTATTAATTTGATTCATTAATTTCATTAATTTACAATATGTTAAAATACGGTATAAATCTTCCGACAAAGCTATCTTTGGAAATTAGAAACAGCTATTATCGGAAGATTAAAGAGAAAACCTGTCAAGTACCGTGGAAGAAGAAATGAACGAGTGTACAATGGCTTTATGATCAGAATTCATTCGATCGACCAAAGAAAACAATACATCGTACATGAACGCCAGCAAAGTACGTACATGTTTGTTGCGTATGTATAATATTACATGTTGTGTACAGATAAGTAGAATATCGGTATACTCGCATAACGGGTGTTCGGATAAAAAGGGAGGCTGTACTGTACGTCGCAAGTAGGTTCGCATGGAAATGCAACATTTCGATTATCCTACGCGTATTTAAGAAACAATAAACCGCGCTCTTAATTAACAGATTAAAAACAGAACGAAAGAAAATAGACGAGGCAGGCATCGAAACAGCATCTTCGCAAATAGTTTTTAAAAAGAACATTGTACATCGATATTTATAATACATCGTTTCTTGCTTTTCAGGATTCGGGTACTGCTTTTACAAGATTCTATTTTTTCAAATACCAAAGTACCGACAAGTATTCTCGACGAACGAGACGTAACGATATAATAAGATCGAGAGAGAAATGTACAAACATTTAGTGGTAATGTACAAAATCTCGCGGAGCACGCGCTTTTGTATTCTCTAACGAACAACAATTCAATACCATAAACTGAAACTTTGCTATCGATACTTTGTCCTGCAACGCGCAGTCATTTGATCGTTCGATCCCATCGCTACTCGCGACTGAACTGCGAATGACATCAACCTGGATACTTTTATCCTCCACTTCTTACCGAAATATATGCGAGAACAAAAAACGCGAAAGACTAACGAAGGAACAAAAGAGAAGAGAAATTGGATTTAATGGCATCGTCGCGTGACGCGTGACAACAACTATACATGTGTGCTCCTTTTCATCGGATTTGTTGCTTGACTTACGTCAGGTAACTACGATCCCCTTAATCGCATCTGTATTACAGCGAACATGTTCCGTACGTGTTTAACAATCCCGCTGCCCTTCCCGATTCTCTGTTACCCTGGATGGATGTTACATTTCGATGGATGTTATTAAAATATACATAGTTTACAAACGTTTGGCTTTATTATACGATCGAATTTTTCTACCTTCTGCGTACGTTCCACGTTATGAATAAAATATGTAGTTGCAGCAAAGCAGATCTCTGAAGAGATACGAACGTGCAGAAGAAGCGAGGAGGACAGCAGGGTTAAACATTCCTGCGACTTTTCTACTTTGAACAGACTATCGTTTCAGTCTGTGGAAACTTCGTATAACGTGTTCACTATGTATTACGTACAATTTCTATGACAATTTTTATAATAATTATTATTATTATTGTTACTCGCAAGCGAATTCCAACCAACGTCGGCCTCTTTATTCCACGTCCTGATGACGTCCTGATCGTCCCTAATAGCACGCGATGAATATATAGGAAAACGAAAAACACGAAGGGACAAGAAAGAGGAGAGAGAAAAAGAGGCGGAAGAACGAAAGGAAGGACGGGAGGAAGTAAAAGACGGGGAACGCAAAGAATTAGAGGTTTCATCGGGCAAAGGGGAGGGCAGCTGGCGGGAAAGCGAAACGGAAGATCGGCCGAGAGAAAAGTTTCGAAGCGAGCGACGGGTGGCCGGGAGGCAGAGAAGAGGGTAACACAGTGGAAGAAACGGGACCTGGGCAACCCAGCCAGAGAAGTGGAACGAGGCGGTCGGAGAAAGAAAAGCTTCACGCTATTTTAATCCAAGAGTGGGTGTCCCAGCTAGAAGCGGATTTAATCAACGCCCATTATGCGCGCTCTCGCTGGAATGATACAGTTTTGTTCGAGTTTCTTCGGGACTTTTCGCGCCGACGGCTCTGAAAGAAGAGCTATCCGTACTCCAGGTTACCAATTACCACCTGCAAACTTATTCCGCGAACCTCCGGACTCCGTTCTTCTTTTTTCTTTTTTTTTTTTTTTTCTCCCTATCTTTCTATCGTGTCTTAATTAACGACACCAGATGCTCTCCAAGAGAGGCTCGACGACTCGGAAACCGACGATTTTCACTTTCTTCGCAAGCCTACGTTGATTTCTCCTCTTGTCCACCTTCTCTTTGCATCTTTATCGAATACCAGCCGCGAATTTCTTATTTTCTGTTTCTGTTCGTGCCGATATTCCTCTGTCGCTTCTTCTTACTTGGAATCCGGAACCGCGTCAAGTTGGCAAAGAAGACGTTCAGATATTCAGATCAGACGTGGAATCGGAAATTAAAATACACGTGAGATAGTCGCAGCGAAATTGAAGACGGAGAGACAAACCGAGTATCGTTTTTCTTTCGCATTTGCATGTTATTTCAGTGAGTGTTTGTGAGGGTTAACAGGATGATAAAATAATCGTTGAATTATTGTATAATTGCTGTGTTTATGATCGTTAGATCTTTGTATATCTATGGAAGATTTGCACGTGACAACGAAGTACATAACTCTATTTAGGTTTTTCTTCGCTCGAGTATTTCTTTTTTCAGTATAAAAATCTGAACATTTTTGCGTAGGTATCGCAAGAGACTCGACGACTCGGAAACCAACGATTTTCACTCTCTTTCCAAATATACATCGATTTTTCCCCTTACATCGTTATCGAATTCCACCACGAACTTTCCATTCGCTTCTTTTCGTATTGATGTTCCTTCGTTTCTTTTTACTCGTGATCCGCAACGTTCAGTGAATAGGTTTTGTTATGGATGTTATGGATCCAGCGTAAGGAGGACGAGCCACCAGAAAGCGAGCAAAACTTGCTGCGGATACGTGACCGACTTGTGTAACAAGTTCGTATCTGTGGATCTGAAATTAGCACGAATAAGCTTTTTTTCTAATTATCTCGAAAGCATCGTGGACACATCGAGACTTATCGGAGGACACTGCTGGAATTGTAAATTATTCGAGCAAAGAAGGAGGGAATTTTAGCCGTACAGGATTCTTACATTTCTTCTAACGTGCGCTAAATTAACGTGTCCTTTTAATTATTATGCATAAAGTCCATTCCCGTTCAAAGCAGTAAATAACAATAACAAATCCTATGGATTCCTTCGTAATGCGTTCCTTCGTAATGTGTGATGAAGTAGAAATACGTGTTTGCAACTGTTTCAAATTCACAGCGCCATTCGCGTCCTTTTCCTCGAAGCATCGTTTTAATCGTTTTAATCGAAGATTCTACCGAATTATTAGATGTCGTGGGAAATTTCTACGCTTCCTTGTAATATATGGCAAAATACGAACGCGTCTTTTTAAAATTTGCTGCACGCGACAACTGTTTCCTCGAAGATCCCTGAATTGTCTTAATTTCAAATCCTATTGAAACGTCAGGTATCCTGAAAAATTCCTGCGTTTCTTTGTAACGTGTGCGGTGAGGTACAAACACGTCTCTGCAACTGTTTCAAATTCACTGCACTCGACAACTCTTTCCTCCAAGTATCCCAGAATCGTTTTGATTAAAGATCCTTTCGAATTACCAAAAGTGATGGGGAATTCTTGCATTAAGTTCACGTTGAATAACGATTATTCCCTGATTGCATTAAATCAAATGTACAACTTGATAGAGATCAGACATCAGAGAGGTGTAAAATTTCCACTCCACAGTATCATAAGATACGAATGCGTTTTCTTGAACTATGTTAAATTCACTGTAGTCGACAATGTCTTGCTCCAAGCATCCCTGAATCACTTTGATCGAAGATTCTATGAAACTATTAGATGACATAAACAGAAAACTCTTACGTATCTTCGTAATTTATGAAAAAATACGAATGTTCCTTTTTAACTATCATAGAGAAAATTAATTGCGTTCGGCGATCTTCTCCTTGAAGGATTCCCTGAATCGTCTTAATTGGAGATCCCATTGAAGGTTCCACGGCAGGCATTCGAACGAGGCTTGTTTCTAAACACCGATGATTAATCGTTGCATTATTTAACGCGGCATTACTTGGCGTTATGCTGAATTCATACATCTAGAGTTGGGCCACCTTTGTACTCAGGAAATTACCCTTACCCAGTTGCAACTTTTATCCCTCTAAGCCCTTTGAAACATTGATTCACGGATGCTAACACTGTCTCGTCCATTTCCTGATGCAATTGATAGCGCGGTTGGTAATTAAGTAAACATCACGCGATTCCTGTTGCCGTCCAATCGAACGTTATTGTCAGATTAAGGGATAATCCTACAATTAGTCTGTATCGATCTAGTACCGGTAAATACTTCCGTTTGGTTGATCGGATTGCCTCGCAGATCGCGCTAATTATCGACCATCAATTTTGAAAGTAACCCACCATCCCTATGGAAATCTTGCGAAATTTACGCAAAACTGTCGAACTTTAATCCGCGTTTGTTTCATTTATTCTATATTCACTTTTATCTTGTTCTTAAGGACAATAGCTGAGACTGTGACAGAGCTTGCTCCTTTTATCGATAATTATGCGATCTACTCTGTACACGTCTAATTACATCTATTCCTAAGAAATCACAAATGAAGTACTAATGTATGGATGATAAAGCGGATGATGATTAAAAAAAATCATATTAAAAAAAGGACATCCGCTATGTTTCGTTGGTCCGGTCGCTTACATTCGCTGTCGAAGGCATGTACATATTTTTTGACTCACGAGGCCCGCACCAGCTCGTCGTCGCGACGATTTTAAAACTGAACAGAAAACTATCGGCAAACTTATCCTAACTTACACGCTAACACTACGTCGATATGAAACTCCATTTCTCGACGCTCGATTACGATCAATCGATAAATGGCGATTAATTGTACGATTTTAATGGCGCTTCATACGCACGATGTTCACTTACGATGCTTTAAACAAAGAACGAAGAGAAACGCATCTTCTTTAAGGAAGAAAATTGGAGCCTCATAGCAGAACAAACGGTACATTGATGGCCGCAAAAACTTTCTTCTCTTTTTTCAAATATATGCAGATTCTCAACGAGAGCACGAAACACTGGCATTATACCACGCCACGGTTGTTCTTCATGCGTCAACACAGCGAAAAACGTTCTGCTTTCGTAGAGCAATCGATCATTTTACGCGGCCGGATTCCGCATCCCTGCGTCCCTACAGACATAACGAGCCGAACAAACGAATTTTTAAATTCAACTCATGTTTTACAACGAGCGTAATAAATACGATAAACCTTCGAATTTGACATCGAGGAAATTTTCCTCCCACTTCCATTGTCTCAGATTTTACGATAATACAGACTGTAGATTCTCATGTATTCATGGGAAACGTAAAAGTTGAAAAACGCATAGGATACACGTAATATTACGACAATAAAGTATGCAAAATACGATGATCGGTATAATAATTAGCACGGCTTAGCTTTTACCTTGTTGCTTCTGTCCTTAAAAATGTGCATTTACTAGGGCTGCGCGGGTACTCAAAATTACAGGTACCAAGGATTACAGGTATTCGAAATTACCCGAAAATACTTATGTCAGACAAACTTTCAGAATCCCGATCCGAAGATCAGGTACCTGCGATTTCGGCTATCTGCACAGCCTAATCGACAAACTTTCGACGTGCCGACCCGATTCGAGCCCGTAACTTCGGGTTCCGAGGATCGGGTCGGCTCGGATCCCGCAATTATCTCTTAGTTCGAAATTGTCGAGATTCCCGAGAAAATTTGGGAAAATTATACAGGCCAGAGCACGAAGCAAAAACATTTTAAATATGACATTTCATAATTTTAAAATATATCTTTCACGTGTTTCGTTATTATTTTCTCTCCATATTCGAACCTCGGAAGATCAAATTTTGTAATTCGAGAATCCCGACGATCTCGAATTACTCGAGACACTTTCGGGAACCCGATCCGATCCCGAGAAATATCTTCGATCCCAGCCGACCCGATATTTTCGCTTCTAGAATTTACCTAAGTATCCACGGTCTATTTTAAATATTATCGTGCACGAAAATGGAACGAAGGGATGAGAAGGCAAAGGTAGGGGTGTACGATTCGGAGTAACAATGAAAAATAGCCGGGCGAACCGAGCCATCTTTCGCGATCAGACCGAACAGAGGAAATATATCTGTAGGTCTGTACGACCAGCGGAAGAAACGGCTCGGCTGGTGCAATTACAGGGAGAACGGACGTGAAATTAATGCCAATCGATTTTGTGGAAGCCGTACATTTCCCGGCGCCACACCGTGGTCCAGTTGCACTCTCTCAAAAATTAACGACGACAACTCCATTCCAGTCTTACTTGTTAGTTTTTCTCAAGACACCGTTCAGAAAACTGCTTGGATTTCGGACGATGGAGATACGAACGCGGATAGAAGGCGATTCCAACGTGTTACAGGCTTTCGTTGGGAAGTTTGACGATGCGTGATATCGGATGACTCTGATCACCACTGCGATCAGACACTGGATTTATCAGATCGGTCGAAAACTGTGGTTGATTTTGTACTTTGAAAAAGAAATTTCTTTCCAATTGTTCGACTACAATTTTTAGTTTAATCAGGTTATTACCACAATTCTTCCATTGCATCGCTGTTACTTCATCTTCTTTCTTAAGGTTCCATGCATGCAAAGTAATTATGCAGTTGAGTAACTTCCGTCAGTTTTGGCTATCTAACTTCGCCCTTTCTTTTTTAAAGCTCTATTTTATCACCAAAGCAACGTCTATCGATCTCGGTAGCTCGACAAACTAACGAACTTTTTCTTATTTTACTAAGGAAGTGGGAAATTTGTTAACGTTACCTTATTTCGTACAAGTAAATCAAATATATTTCGAGCTTAATTCGCTTAGAACTCGAATATAGTTTAGACAAATTATCAAACCTGCCCTAATCCCATCGATAAACCTTCGACCCTAACGATGAACGGATTAAAGCGAAGAAATATCAAATCAAAAAAAAAAAAAAAATCTTCTCCTATTTCTTAAAAGAAGGCTCCACTGAAATATCGGAAAAAGTCGTTAAACTATACAATCGTTGTGTTTTATGGGTCCCTTTTTCCACACAGCTCTCCGACTCGCCGAAGAAAGTAAAAGAGAACAAAGTGAAAGGAGACCAGCAGTTAGCTATACACCTTGCAGCAGCGATTGGTCAACGGGTAGAAGAGAGGAAGAAGGTTGTACTCTATGGTGGTAATTATGGTGCTTGATGAGAGTTTCACGGTAGGCCGAACAGCAGCCACCATTCGACCTGACTCCACGACGAAATTGTGGCCACTGCCTCTCTGTATTTAGCAGTAGCTGCCCTCGTTGGACGTATCGTGCACAACGATGGCCGATTCGCCATGTGTCGACGACACACGCTGTTAATGTCCACGAACTGTTGCCGAGGAAAAAATCGGAGGAACGTCGATCGAGTATCGAACATCGATTTCTTGCCACAACGGCGAACGTTCACGATGAATGGCGGGGATATTTGTCTTTTCGGAAATTCGGCTTTTTCCCTGGCGAGCTCTTTCGCGTCTGTGTGCGGAGAGAGTTTCACCGACTAAAATGGTGAGAAAGGGAATGGAAACGGAGATGAAAAATCGGACAAGTATTCCGCACTGAATTTCTGCTGCAACGAATTTTCATTTCGCCTTTTATATGTTAATCGTTATACTGGAAAGTATAGCGTACGTGTGGACTATCTATGGCAAAATGTAGTTTAATTGTACAATCAGAAATGCATCGAATCGCAATGAATTTATTTTTTCGAATTATCGTCGATAACGGAATATTGCGAGCCTTTAAACTGCTTTTTAAGAACATTTATGCCATGATGAAACTGATCTTTGTAACTGCCAGAGTTCATTAAATTATTTATAGAATTGTAAAATTGTTTTATGTGTATATATATATGTATGTGTGATTTATAAAATTGAATTATTATTCGTGGAATTTGTAGAATTTTCATTATTTTTTATATAGTTACAAAGATGAAATTATATAGAGAATTATTTTGTTACTCAACGATTGTTCTATCTCCAGGTTCTTTAATAATTTCACGATCAAATAGCAAAACCTCAATTAGGATGTACACCAGGTTTTGCTATCCGACCACAGAATTATGAGTTATAATTAGAGCAACGCGACGTATGATAAATAAGCAGATGCAACGCGTGTCTGACTATGTACTTTCCACTTCCACTTCAAATTCCCCGTTCTCTTGTTGCTGTTGTTGGTCGTCGTATTTTAATTGGTCAGATTCCATTTTATACGCATACTTTAACCGTTAACCGTTAACGTTGTAATTGTACGTACTTATGTTACGTTTCAACATATTGCAACACTGATAGAGTTCGACAAAACGAAAGTAGAATAATTAACTTGCTGAATGTACATGCATAAAATTCTCTCAATTTCCTATACGAGACAATGTACTGTATAATTATATCATGAAATATTAATCAGCAAACCGAATATCGTAATTACTCCGCAGAATTCCTCTCTATTACGAATATTTCCACCATACACTCCATTAATGACCATGTTTTTTCAGCCTTGCTGTTCGAATTATGGTATAATATCGTTTATGAGTTTACAGCTGGTTTCCCACAAATGTTCGTGTTCAAAACGATACCGGTTTTCATCCCAACTTCCTTCTGCTCGATCGTTGAAACACAATCTCTCCGCATCATCATCGTCATCGTCGTCTCTATACTTGCACGTATTTTCTGCCTTCTACCTACTCGCCTGTATAATTCAGATTTATATAAACACGACAGTCGCGTCTCGTTACGAATATTAATGGAATTTCAGAATGTTTCGAACAATACACACGAACATAAAAGGAAGGACATGATCGCGTTTAAAATCATCCGTGTATTTGGTTTTCCAACTAATCAAGCGTTTCTTCATCATCTTCGAAATATTCAAAATATCGTTACAATATCCGACATATTGAAACATCGCGCCTTTCGATAATTACATTTTTGGTTCTCGTAAAAACTTTCTTAAAAGACTCGATAATTGCATCTTTGCGCGTGACAGCTTTAATTTCCAACTATGTCGCGCTAGAACTCTCCGGCTTAACCACAAAATACTCATTACAGTGAGGAAAAACGTGCTCGTCGCTTTAACCTGCCGTGATCTTCGTGTTCGTAAAAGAAATCTACGAATCTCGCGATTATCTCTGTCTCCTATCGTTTCCGAATGAATGAAAAGCGAGCAGATGAAGAAGCAGAGAGGGGAAAAACGAACACTGAAGGAAGATTGAAAGAAGAAGGGGAAAAGAACTGCGCATAGACCGAATATTCTCGCCAGCCATCGTTCTCCTTCCGTATTTACATTCGTTTCTAGCGAACGCTCGGTGATTCTGACTGAACAAAAGGGAAACATCAGCCGGGGAAAAATTAGGGAAGAAATTCTGCCGGCCGAGTCAAATCGTTTTCAAGCTTTTCGAAGCTACGAGAACCGCACTTCTTAGAAATTTTTAACGATCAAACAGATCATTGTACGTTTAGATAGACGAAACGTGCGCGCTCGTATCGAATTGCGAAATGAGCGTCGCTCTTCGAAAATATCTCTTTGCGCATCCAAGAGAGATTCCAAGCTTCCAAAATTCCATCTTTCTTACGAACAACGCGTTTTTATAAATTAAAACACTCGTATCCAAGAGACTAATGGACAAATAATTTACGCCACTGCGTTTAACCGAGACTAATAGCGGAAGGAATGGCGCGAAGGAAAGGTAAAGAGAATTTCAGGGATAAAGTAGATTGTCAACAAGGCGGGTGTTTCAACTAATTCCGCGAAACGTAACGAGAACTTATTGAGTCTAAACGCGACAACGAAACGCGGAGAACCACTGAAGTTGATTCGGTGAGAGCGCCTGGCCATTTTTCAAAGTCGTTTCCTCCCGAAAACGAGCGCTCAACCCCGGCGAAATTTCATTTTACATTTTCGATTTATTTCGTTCGGCGAACGCCCGCCCTCTTTGTTTTCCACGCTTACCCTCTCCACGACCTGATTCCTTGCGTCTACCAACGCCTGACAAATTGCACTCTATTGATCCAAAAATGGCGAAACAACCAGAACCGGTATACCAGTCGTCTAGCTAGGAAATATGTTAAAAAAAAAAAAAGTGGAAAAAGGGAGAAAGAACGACGGCAACTAAGGCGTTAGACAACGCCTCCGATCGACGCGATGATACACTGGGTCACGCGTGACGGGTGTTCCAATGGGGACTTGAAGGAAGTTAGAATATCGCTCGTACGATCCTCGCCAAAGTTTTCGAGGCCGAATCTATACGAATCTCTTCACATCCACGTTTATAAAATCTATTGAACGATTCATTCATCGTATCGCGAGAGCGTTGCGGCTGTGCGCGGTATACAGGCTGTCCCCCGTTAACGACATTGCGATGTCGAATAGGGAAAAACAAGGTTCGCGTATCCGTCGTATAATATGGTATTCCTGCGACACGGATTCGTCTTAACGAGATTTGGGAACGAGGAAATCCTTCGTAAAACGTAGTCTCCTAACAGGATTCCGTTCTATTGCGATTTGCAAGTGCGAGAAGTTGTAGAAATACGTGCGAAAAAGAAACGTAACGAGACTCTTTAAGCGCAAACACTGGCGTTCGACGATCCCGTTGTCTCGCGTTTGCGCGTAGAATTTTCGAATATCGACATTCTTCTTCGTCGAATATCGAACTTTTAATTCGTACCGATCGTTTAATACAGTGGAAAGTTTACTTGCTATAGGAAAGCAGCAGCTTCAACTTTTTCGAACGGAAAGTCGGTGACACTTTTTATGGCTGATACAAATAGCATCGACGATCGACGCTCGAAATTAGCTACTGATCGTTTTAATAAACCTACTTCTCTTGGTTATGAAGAAATAAGTACTTTCGTCGAGTGGTGAGAAGTTAACCATCGTATCGATACTTCGTTTCGATACGATACGGCATTTTTTCAGAATATAAGCGTTACACGAGAGACGCGTGCATGTGGCGAACTTTCCTTTCACGCCCTTTTTTGCGTCACGTTGACGGGTAAGGGAATAATCAAGAGTGGCGGAGTTGTAAGCGGTGTAACTCGGACCGCTGCTAGTTCTCGTAAAATTGTGTTCTGTGTTCGTTGTTATGCAAAATTCGTTATACTTTTTCAAGCCGTAAAAACGCACCGTGGCAGAGAATAAAGTTGCGACTTAATTAATTACGAAACTAAAAGCACGATGCTTTTAAAAGTCGAAACATATGTGGCCATGTTCGAGTTCTCAAAATCTTCGCCACCACCATTTTCACGTTTAATATAAAATTAAAAGTACTCGCAATCGTCCGCCACACGCTTTTCCCCAATAACATTTAAGCAGCCCTGTTCAATCGCGTTAGAGCTGTAGCAAGATGAAAGTTCCCGACCGAATAAAGTTTCAACGTTCAAATAATAAATAATAATAAAATAAAGTGTTTCCCAACTCGATAATCTAGCAAGACGATTCGTCGGGTTTACTCGTCTTGCCAGAATATCCTAACATTTGGAACGTACGTCTCCGTCGTCGTAACTTTTATTTCTCCCACGCAGGCCCCTTGTTCTCGCGTCCCGTTCTCTTCTCTGTTCTGGGAATTTTGCGGAATTCTGAAAGACACGTAGCATTCTGCGCGTCGTGACGCGCAGCATTCATGTTCCCGTTGTGTTCTGCCGGTTCTATGCGGTTCGCCGGCATTGAAACAGTCGGGATTGTCGCAAGATTTATTCGGATACTACCGTCAGCGAAACGCGAATAATTTTTTCCCCTTTTTATAAAGCCGCTGCTTCCTTCCATCAAGAGGATATCGTTTTGAAAACGTTTCAAAAGCTTCGGTGAAGTCGAACAGACAGCTGCATCGGCCCGCTATTTTGCTTCACAGCGATTTACGTCGCGTCTTGCTCGTCCAAATAGCTTGTCACGCGTATCTAGAATTCAACGGGTTGATCGGAAAACTTTCTATCGCCGGATCTTTCTTCTACGTTTACGATCTTATCTGGACATTCGAGAATGTAACGCCCTGTTCAGAGAAGCTGTAGGACAATCGAGCTTCTAGGAAACCAAACTAATCTGTACTCCACTCGTCGTTGGTTTTCCACACATTTGTAAAGTAATGGAAAGCGAAGATAACCTGGCACAGGTTTGAAAATATTGATCTTTTAAAAGTAGTAGTTTAAAAGTAGAATTGAAGAAGTTCTGTAGCTCGAGTAGCAAACAAGAAACAATTTTCGATTGACATAAAACATACTGAATTCTAGAATTTTTCCGAAAACACGGAGGACTACGCAGCGTGCAAATAACAGACCAAAATGTATATCTAAATAGAGATAAATATTCCAAATTTTCTGTCTCGGTTCAACCTTCCTATTAATTACATTCTTAAAGATACAAGTCTGCGTCTAAAATATTACAAATTTCGAAGTGCCTGCTACGATAATTCCTGAAGAGAAGTACAAAAAGAGAAGAAATATACGCGAGACTAGAAACACAAGACAAATACGATACAGATAAAGAAACAGAAACATAAATATCCTGCGGCGCATATATTTCGACTCCCGCGCTATATCCACCGCACCTAATTTGCCCAACAGGATAAGCTACAGACGCACCGCGAACAAGGACGCTGTCCATTAAGGGGCACCATAACTAATCCTACGGAAATCTGACTATTCGATCACGTTCAAATCGCTCTCGGGTAGAAAACACGACTTACCATCGTGTTCTTCCCTTAGCCTTCGTATCAAAATTACTCTCAAACAATTGCAACGTCTCTCGCAAAAAGACTCGCGTCAAACGCTCGGCTTCTTTAACAGGCTATAGTTGGATCTGATCACATTACAGCAAGAAAACACGGTGACCGGAGTGTCTGGATCGGTTGATTCACTCGTGTCGTTTCGGGGACGACCGCTGGAGAAGCTGGTGCGGTACTTCGCCCTCGAAGGACACGCGGAGAAGCGAGGGCGGTTGGGCGACAAGTTGCTCGAACAGCTTCCAACTAACTTGGCTGCCGGTCGCTATCCGACCGGCACGTTTTTACGGCCACTTCAGTCCCGGCGATAAGATCAAAGAAATAGCTCGCAAATGCCTTCTTTGTGTCGAGCCAAAGAGGGTTGCGCGGCGGGTTCTGCACGCGCCCCTACGACGAACTGTTCGCAAACTGCTGTCGGCCTGTTTACGAACTTGCCTGTTTCGCGTTTTTGCGTATCGCCGACGAACTCGGCCCCGGGACGCGTCTCTTTTAACTTATGCCGCGTTACGATGCCTGTTTCTCGTACACAGCACGTCGCAAAATGTGAGACGCGTGTTTGCACGCTTTGTTTTAGCCGAGTAGCACGCTACTGCGCGCTAATTTATCGATTAATAATCGTAGTTATACTTTGTTAGATTGTGGATTTGTACGCGTTCGCGGGTAAGGAGAATGTTGAAAAAAATGATCGCCTTTGGTACCGATCGAAGTCGAAAGATTCAGGTAGAAAGAGAGGAGAGTTTGCCAACGAACGTTTGTTCGATCGAAGAGAAATGACGGGGAAATTGTTGAAAATAAATGCAAGCGCGTGGATACGAGGATAACGATGGATCTCGCCCGAGCGTTAGGTTACATCGTAATGTGCAAACATATAAAAAATAATATGTATGGCGACGTTCGCTAGGTAAAATAAATCTCTACTCGGGTTCCATCTGTGTTTGTAGAATTTTAAATTCTAGCTGCGTCGTAAAGCAACGATAAAGTTTTTCCAGGCACAGGTTGCGTGCTTCTCGATAAACATCGGTGATATAAAGTTATAAAGCTGTGCCAAGATGCGCCTCCATTTTCCATATAGTCTACGGTAAGTTTATCAGTTAATTAAGAATCGGTTAATTAAGGTTCCTTGGAAGTTGACCCGTGTGAAACTCTTTGATTCGTTGCACCGATAACCAGCTCCGTTTATTTCGCTAAATAACCCTCTCCTTCGGTTATTGTTGCATAAAGAGGCTCATTAATTCATAAAGCTACCGAAATTTCTTTCTCGAAATAGATTAAAGCCACCGGTAAGTAAAGTTCGTACAGTTACTTCGAATTGAGAATATATTTAGCAAATTTGACTCCTCCTCGAGATAACATTCCTTATTACAAAAACCCTTGAAATTCTGTCTTCTTCTTAGAAACTACACAGTCGAGTGGCTTTCCCCCAATTGCAGTTACAGTCCTTTCTTTTATCTTTTCATTTTTATCTCGCCGCTGGACGTTCCTTTCTAAACTAGATCTTCTCTAAACATGCACAATGACCAGGGGATACATCGTTGTATTTATTATGGAATTTACGTACTAATTAATTAAATCCAAGTTAAGTTAAATCCGGTATCGCGTTGTTTCGCAGCTGAAAAAGCGCGAACTATGAAAACAGAATGCGTGGAGCCGCTTCATTGGGAAACGAAGGTACGCGTGCTCGTACGAGTACCTTTCGCAACCGCTACCAGCTAAATCTCCTATAAACGCGCGAACGTGCAATTTTCTCGAGGAAAATAATATTCGATGGCAGAATTACGATACCTGATAACGCCGGAGGAAGCAAAGTTTATCCGAGTGGAATTCACGTGAAATTTCAACGAGAACCGTGGATCGTCGGCCGCGGAAGCTCGCGTTTCAAAAGCCTGCCGCGACGCACAATACACTTCAACAACGTGAAATATGGAGAAGCCGAGCCAGAGATATTGCATAAATCACACGTCCGCGGAAAATATTTCGGGCGAAAAAGCTAAGCCACGACTACGCTCGAGTTTCCTTTTTGTTCTCGCACGGATTCACCTTCGGACAACAACGGATCGCCGATGAGAATAAAGTCGCAACGGCTGGAGATGGTATAAATAACGCAACGCGAATAGCTGGAATAACAAGGGTGAGAGGCCTTAAAGAATGCAACGATCGCTAATCTCATCGAAAGCTTTCAAAGTATCGACTTGATCGGTTCACCGAGTCCACCGAGCTACGTGAAACTACAGGCTACGCTGATCGAACGTAATCTGATAAGGGAATTCTTTTGGAAAAATAAAACGGAAGAGGATAGAGGAAGTTGGCCAAGAAAATACCTTCGGCTGACACTTAACTTTCAAGAAGTAGCCCCGCTCTCTAAAATGATCAGCCTTCCTGCCTTCGGCCAATACCTGATGGCCTCACTGCCTTGTCACGATTGCCTCTCGCGTCTCTCAGGCAACTTGCCAGAAACCTTGCCGTCTCTGCTTGTCTCCTTTCCAACCAGAAAATTTTGTCCACAACCATTCGTATCACTTGTTACGTGGCGGCATGCGGACCACACCACGTGACAGTCGCTACTGCGTCTCTCCACAGGATGCAGCAACCTTTGCGGATCGATTATGCAACGCGCAACATCACCGATTATTTCTCGTCCTCGTCTTCATCGATCGATTCGCTTCCTTTCTAAATAATAATATTTCTTCGCTGTTGAATGATCGGGTAATTAACGATGAAAAATGAAAAATTATACTGCTTTACGTAGTTACGCGATTCTTGTAAAAAGACGGCACGGTGGAGACTTTAAACGACGTTTTAACTTTAATCTTGTAAAATTTGGCGTATGGGAGAGAAAAGGGAAAGATACTTTTGCACTGCTAAATGCTCGAGTAATTAATAAATAGCGCAGAATGTGTAGAATCGAATAATTTGTTAGAAAGCCTGGTCGACTAAAAGTTATAGGCTAAATTGTAAATAATATTTCTTCGCTGTTGAATGATCGGCTAATTAACGATGAAAAATGAAAAATTATACTGCTTTACGTAGTTACGCGATTCTTGCAAAAAGACGGCACGGTGGAGACTTTAAACGACGTTTTAACTTTAATCTTGTAAAATTTGGCGTATGGGAGAAAAAAGGGAAAGATACTTTTGCACTGCTAAATGCTCGAGTAATTAATAAATAGCGCAGAATGTGTAGAATCTAATAATTTGTTAGAAAGCCTGGTTGACTAAAAGTTATAGGCTAAATTGTAAATAATATTTGGTGACTGTTAAATGATCGGCTAATTAATAATTATCTAATTCGATAAAAATGCTTTACATTGTTACGCGACTCTTTTAACAAGACAGCGCAATGCAGAATTTAAACGATGTTTTAACTTGAATTTTATGAAACCTTGCGTACGAAAGACGAGAAGAAACGCAAAGCGGTACAACTTCCGTTTGTTCGCTTCATTTTTCATCCACCAAATCTGATGAAATTAAAATGTTTCCCGTGACGTAGAGTGTACACGACTGCAGCGAATATCCAGCTCAAGTGAAGCCAAACAAACTTGACGAAAAGTTCCCTCAATCGTACAAGCACCGAGACGAAAAACTCTGACAGGCTCCAATTGGCAAAGTAATTTGCCAATAATCACTGTGACTCACAGGAGGAAAGAAACGATTCCTAAGCACATAATGTCCGCGTGAACCGCCGATTACCAGTTGTGCAACGACACCGTGTTTCATCGAGCGTGGCTAATCACAAACCTTTCCATCTACCGTGGAAACCTCTAATGAAAGCATGATCGATGCTTGACAACTTCTCTGGACAAATTAAACGTTGAATGAAATATGACAACGTTTCTTTCTCTTCCTCGATTGAATCGTTTGCTTGTCACGTCGCTTGATTCCGCGAGAGAAAAAGCGAAGAACATCGATGAAATCGCATAAGGCAGGTATGAATCAGCGCAACACGCAAGTGCTTTGGCACTGAAATTCGAAAAATTTGAAAAAGTGGAGTTGTAACACTAGATTTTCCTATGATTGCGAATTTTTATGGAAATTCATATTTTTCAGAATACAGTTAACAAGGTAGAATTGTTTCGCGTACCAAGTAATTGCAGAAGAAACTCTATACGTTGGATATTTCGTATGTTTTTTTCTTCTTTATATATATATATATATATATATATATATATATGTTATGCGTGTTTTGCACAATTTCGCACTTTCAAATTTCCTACGAACGTATAAAAAAAATCCGTGCTTTGGTTGTAACTAATTCGACGTTTGCGCATTCATGGGAAACATAAAGGTGGAAAAATACACAGAATACACGGAATATCGGAGTACAGTACAGTACAGTAAAACTCCATTTATCCGACACGGTCGTGGGACAAGACGTATCGGATAACTGGATCAGTCGGATAATGGGAGATCGTTAGTTCTCCCTTACTTCGCTGTTTATTCATTCGCATAATTGGAGTTAATCTTCATATAACCGGATTTGAAATTCGATCACTGCTGATACTCGGATATCAGCCGGAAAGATTAAGGCAAAATTTCTAAATAATAACATTCGTTTGCATAAATGGTACGTCGCATGGCACGGAAGCTTACGCTCGACCAATAGAAGTTTAGAAGTATATTCGGTAAATCGGTCATCGTAAGGATGATCGTCGGTTTCCATAAACCGATAAATCGACTTGAGCTGTACGCAAAAATGTCTGAAACTATAATCAAAATATACCACTTTGTCAAGATATAGGGTGGATAAAAGGAATGTTCGCGTAAGCTACTCGTTTGTGTTGGTAAAAATATAAATTTCTATAAATATTCACCGTCTAGTTAAAACTACTTTCAACTCTCGTGAACAGCTCAATTAGTGCTGTTCTTACGTCCCCTCGTTTTTTCCACACCCTTTGGCGATTCAACGTTTCACAAAGCGGTTCTTGTTGGAAGAGGAAGCGTTGAAGCGTGCACTTCTGGTTTTTCAACGTGAAATGCTCGAAAATTGATGTGCCTCGGCGGCACAGTCGTCCACATTCAAAGGGAAAACATCTAAGTTGGTAACACAGAGAGCCCGAGCTGAAATTAATTCACCGAATGGAATCTTTGTGCCGGGGAACGAGCCACGTCTAGCGGAGGGCAATGAAAGTGAAGTTTCCACGAGAACGTACGGAACAATGGTTCGAACAGCGTCTAGGAACGGCGCGGCGTCAAACTTGGCCGAAAGCTTCTCCGTTTGCGGACGGCGGAAACAAAGGAGATCGCTAATCCCAAAATAAATCGAGATCATCGATTACGCTG
Organism: Bombus haemorrhoidalis; assembly: GCA_014825975.1. Classification (NCBI taxonomy): domain Eukaryota; kingdom Metazoa; phylum Arthropoda; class Insecta; order Hymenoptera; family Apidae; genus Bombus; species Bombus haemorrhoidalis. Next base: position 5,331,701 of record CM026168.1, on the reverse strand, counting down.
CTGGAAACATTCAGGGGTTAAGGAAGTGGCGACCCCTTCACGTTTTTTTGTCTTCCATGTCTCAGGCTGAACAGTACAAATTGCCAAAATATTGCAAAGTTTGACATAATCGTCTTGTCGCGAGAAGATTGAACAGAAAGATTTGAAGAGCAAGCAAGTGGCGATCTTTGTACTTCTCCGAATTGGAAGATTAAAATCGAAAATTGGAAAATATCGGCAGGTTCGAATGTGCATTCTAAACTGCAAGATATCGACATTTGTCTGAAACGTTTAATTTATTATTAATATACAAGTTTTAACAGAAAGATTTGAAGAGTAAGCACGTGGCGATCTTTGTACTTCTCCGAATTGGAAGANTTAAAATCGAAAATTGGAAAATATCGGCAGGTTCGAATGTGCATTCTAAACTGCAAGATATTTGTCTGAAACGTTTAATTTATTACGAGGAGTTTCGACAGGAAGATTTGAGAGATTGTCATTTTCTAATTCTCTTAACTTGAACTGTTAATTAGATGCTCCATTAACCAAAAACTTCTATGGTTACGAAATTAAAAATTTATATCGATTATATCAGTTTTCTCTTAGATAAGGGACCATTTAGTTTCTTTCTGTGTCTCTTCTATTCAGAGGAATATATTTTAGAGATGTTATCGTTCGAAGCGTTAATACCTACTATTATTTATTACGCTCATTTCGTTCACGAGAGTCGTCGATCTTCTCGTAGCTCTGAAACATGCTTTTTCTTAGACTATTTTCCTTCCTCGTTTTCCTTCCATCGTTTCTTCAACCCATTATCTTCGTTCTAATATTATACTTATTGTCCGTTGGTTAAGTATAAGTGGACTACGAATATTCACGGAAATTCACATTTTCACGAACATAGTCGATCGCACATATAGATAAACTTTATCGATCGAATATCACGAGTACTTCACATTCGATATTTCCTATATTTTTCTACTTTTATTTATCCTTCTCGCCTCTTTTCAACGTATCATCGCTGCCCTTTCGACGAATATCTTGCAAAAGGGTGTAAAAATCTCTAAAAATATACAAACTCGTATCTTCCGATATTCCCTTCGTTCGCTGTGTCTCAGAGTTGCTGGAAACTCGATTTCGTTTTTCCGTGAAACATCGAACGAGACAATGCGATGGTTGGCCAAAAGAAAACATCGTTTCCGCTGAAAGGTGCCAGTCACCGCGCGGGTGCAACAGAGTTTTCATTTCTTTTCCATCGATGAACCACTGACCCGTTTATTTCATTCTTCGAGAACAATACCTGGAAACTCGTTCCGTTCCTTTATTACCAAAAAATCTCCATCATCGATCCGCTTCTACGACGACCGATCGAACGTCTCGCAACAAAACCCATCCTCGCCAAATTTTTCTGCTTCTCGCGCGATGACACAGAATTCTACTAATTACGAAACTCTAAACTATACGCAAAAGTTTCATTTATTCCGTTAAGTTTATTACGCTATATCTATTAGTATATTGAGTACAGTACAATACTAATAATAAAATATAGTATAATAGATACGTATAATTTCCTTTTCTTATTTCAGTGAAGCTACGTGAAGCGTTATATCACTTAAACTCAGTTTTCGTTATCTTCGCCTATAAAAATCCCTCGTTGCCATCTTACTTTCGTTTTAGAAACGCCACCAATTTATTAGAAAAGCAAGCGACTGTACGCAGGGTACAGCCTGTATCAAGGGGTTAAGAAAAACAAACGCGAAAAACGGAAAACTACGGCACGACAATCACGGAAGAGGGTTGCTTGGTTTTTGTCGCGAATTCTCCGCTGGGATTTTCGGGTTCGCGAGAGACGGGTAGTGGAAGAAAAAAAAAATAACGCCGTGATTAATTCCGCTACGTGACCAACCGCTCATCAAGGTGGTAATTCAGTGATTGTTGAAAATGATGTTTGCCATACGTAATGGCGCAAATCGATAGGCTCGTATAAGCAGAGGGAAATTAACGTCGTGCCATCCGGTACACAGGACGCGCACGCTAGATACAACCGGCATCGAAACCCTCAATTTGCGGCAATAGCCTGAGCCTCTCGCAGCAAGGGACTCTCTCGCCAGATCCATGATCCCTCGCTTGCTAATTACTACCTACGTCAAATTCCCCCGATTGCAAACTGCTGCGTCCGACAACCGCAATAAAGATTTCGCCGATTAATCGAGATTTCGGCCGGCGATCTCTCGCCAACCGATGTCTCCGTTGTTACATCGTTAGAAATTTCACACTGCGGACCATGGTGGATATCGGTTTGGCAACTAAGTGATTGCGGCTTTTGTCGATACCACCTAATGAAAAAATCCGCAATTACTTAGTTACCAACCTAATAGTATTCCGAGTAGAATACGCGAGGGAATTAACGCGTACTTGTTTAAACGTACGAATATATACGGAGTCGATCGAACAGCGCTCGTAGAAAGTACTGTGGCCGCCAAAATCGAGAAACTTGAATCTTTTATTAGGAAATATTCCACGTAGCGACGAGAATACCGTGATATAGAATTCTAATGGGATTTAATTGCTTCGTAGATGGTTATTAACCTGTGGCGGCAACAATGTATATCGTCTAATGAGCCATTAATATCCCAATGTTCCTGTTCGCCTAACAAACGCGTGGATAGTCAGGATATTGAAGGATGAAAAAAGAAAAGAATCGAATCAGATCGACAGTTAGACCAGGGAGCGATAAAGTCGAGTTGGAACCGGACAGCGAAATTGACTAGCGAAACGCAAAAGAAGACACTTGTTAATAAAAAACACTTGTTAACCTAAACACCGAGTGATTATTTAACGTACTACACGCAATAACACCTCAAACCAGTTAGCTTTTGCGACCATTTTGAAAAGCGTGCAATCGCAGAAAGTAAACGATGACGAGTATACTCGTCGAACGCAAAGTATTTGTGGCCGTTGAGGATGACGAATGAAACGAATCGAACGAAAGAAACATTCGAGTTTCAACAGCGAAGCGAGGAGAATTGTGTGAGACGAGTTGAAGGCGAAGATTGTTGAATAAATATATTGCTGTATTTCTTCGCTTAAATCAACCCTACATGAAACACCACCTCAGAATAAAGACGCAATGAAACGACTGTTTTATTTTTTAATTTCTTACGATTTATTGGGATCTACCGTAATTACCAAATTGCTATTTAAACAGTAAATTGTAAGTACTCTGTACGCGCGAAGAGCATACTCGTCGTAACACGAAATAGTAGCATTTCTTCGTGACGAGTATACTCGAGAGGAACAGCTAGTTACCTGTTAACTTAATCAGTTGATTAATAACGTTGAAGGATGGACAACGTCGCTTCCGCGGAGGAAGATACAATGGCCGATAGAAACGTTGGTTAATCGTTTCTTGGCTTTTGTCTATTTAGACAAATGCCAACTAGCCAAATGAATGGGACGCTGACTTTTCTTTGCGACTAAAAGACGGCACATTCAGCGCTTCTTAAAGATACACTTTCCTTTTCCAAGAATTTCCACTCAATTAATGCGTAAGTTTTCTTCCCCTCCTCAAGAACTTGTTTCTTGATACTTGCAGTGTTTTCTACAAGAGTTTTTCAACTCGCTTTTTTCAAATTGGGTCATATCTATCGAAGAAATGAACTCTGATTTCTGTAGAGGTAATTGATAAACCTTTGACAATGTCGATGTAATTATTTTAAACGTAGATCGTTTTATATAAATTTCGTGTTGCTTTTATCATACGAAATGAAAGGAATTGGAGGAATGTACATTAGAATTTTAATTTCAGTTGATAAAGATTGGTTCACTTCTGCGTGAATCGGATAGGATCAACAGAATCAATGACGATAATTAACGTTTTTCTTTTCTTCCTATTTCTTTCTTTCTGATGTTATCGAAATTTTTTTTTTTTTTTTTTTGAAAACAGACTTCGATCAAAAGGATTCCATAGCACTCTGATAGTATCGTGTAATAATAAGAAATATTCTGCTCGTGTTCTTGTGTCGCGTAGACGGTGCGATGGAAGATTGTGGTGAGGATGAAAAGTTAAAGTTGAAGTGTCAACGGGGTTACTAAATGACCCATCGATATTTTCCTATACGACGTCAAGCTTCTGGACGAGTATTTCGCATCTATAGAGGACACTATTGGCAGCAACTTCGATTGAGCCACTATATCCCAACTTCCAAGCGTTCCATCGCTTCCTGAAGGTCTGCATTCTCTATTCTCTCCTTCTATTTTACTTCTTTATCTGTCTATGTGATTTTATTCATCTAGTAGGAAATTTGATCGGAACTCCGATGTAAAATACTAGATAATAAAATTTCATTAGAAGGAAATTTCAAAATGAAATTGAAACGAGATTGAAACGATATTTTCGAAGGGAATTAAAACGAATAGTGGAGACTGACGTACTTTGACAAGGTTATACGCTATGATCGATTATATTTAGAATTCTTATTACGATAAATTGACCAGTCACTTTTCACTTGATCTCGAAACCAAAGGTCACTTTATGCTTTAGGCATCTCATTGTAATTCATCTCTCCAGCAAAGCGGCTTTCTTACGCTGGCTGAGATCCAAGAAGTACGGTCAACTAACAATCGCAGAGGAGTTGCGCGTGTTTATATAAATTCGTATTCTTAAAGATGCAAATAACGTAACAGAAATTCGATTGTATCTAAAAAATTATCTTTCACAAAAGTTGTAATGTTTAATTTAATATTTAATTGATATTAAAAGACTCCGCTATAGATAATGACAAAGACAGATTGAGAATGCAGAATCTAAAGCATAGTGAAGCATCTTTTATTGAAACTGAAAAACGTCCAATTCTCGTGCAGAAATCCTACCTCTCTCAGAAACCTAATCTTTCATGCAGCTCGTAACATACGGATTAATAACCCAAGATCGAATGCATAGTTTTAACAATCTCTATTCTCATTTACTGAAACTGAAAAAACGCGATCTCGGACGAAAAACCCAAAAGAATTCTCTTCGGAAAAGCTAATCTTCCATAAGACACCTAACTTATAAATTGAATCCAATGCGTGATAACAGTAATCCTCGTTAACCAGAAGAAATACGCTGTAGTGAAACTGAAAAAGATGCGATCTTGGTTCAGAAAACCACAAAAATGTTCTCCTGAAAGGCTGATCTTCCATAGAACGCCTGAGATACAAACTGAAAATCTAAAGTCTAACGCATGGTAACGTTAATGCTCGTCAATAAAAGGAAATATCCTTTGTTAAAACTGAAGAAGATGCAATCTTGGTGCAACAAGAGCTATGTTCTTCGAAAAAGCTGATTCCCATAATGCAGCGATATGAGATATTTTTATTGTGGAAGAAATAATCCGCATCTGGCGAAATCAAGCGTCGCGCGCGGTCTACCCGCAATTTTTCGCCAAACGATCCAGAGAACGAGTAGTATTTCACGGGCCGTGGAAGAAATATAAGATATTTACCACTGATCCACGTGCCGTTGAAGCTCTTCGGAGATAACGAGCCCGCCAGCCATTCTTCAAGAGAAATACCAGGTGCGGCTGGCGTTCTCGAGCCGGAGGAATCCGGGCTTCCGGTTAGAAGAATCGTCGCCGCGATGACTAAGCCGAGCACGACCACGCCGACCAAGCAACCGGCCAGCAATCGCCGCCAATTCCGCTGCTTGTTCTTCGTCATCAGGTCCTGAAACAATTACCAACACTGGTCTTATACCTTGTCCACTTCGCTCGCAACGAGGTGTACGTGTTCTTCACTCTGCGTTTTGTCTTGGCTGGGAAAGTTAGGAATCCGACAGATGTTAAAGGCGACAACATGTTAAGGAGAGCAAGTGGTGTTTACGGTTTTTTGGTTTGTTGGTTTGTGCATCGAAGAATTCGCGGTATTAATCGTCTAATTATTAAACGCGTTATACCGATGTCGGAGACAGGTAGAATTTGATTGGTATCGTAGAAAGGGATCTTTCCTCGTACATGGCAGAGGAAAGGTGTTGTTAATTAGATAATTAAACCGCTGATTTTTACGCAAAGTTATATTTTTCTAGGTAGGAAATCGTTTTATTTAAGTATTACAGAGTGTCGTAGTTATTCTTTGAACGGAACTGTGCAATTTGGCACTTCCAAATTCCCTACAAACGTACGAAAGTGCGCAGTCTAATCGTAACTAACACGGCCTGATAAAAGTAAATGGCTATGTGTAGTTTACTGTGAAAAATTTGCAAGAGCGCAAGGAAAGGGGGAATATATTTGATCGATCGATCGAATCAACTGATGATATTTCTCGCTATAGTAACAACAAAATTCTTAGATCAGAACGGGAAATTATTAGTTGGACGATCAATCGGTATTTCTTTTCTCGCAATCAAATAAAGATAAAGATACAACTATGGAAGATTAACAGGATAAATGGCGATCAATCGAACGCTTTCGTAATATATTTCTGAACGTTGCGTTTCTTATTTCCAAGAAAGCATGAAATCGTTTCACTACTTATCGCTGATACAAACGTGTCACTTTTTTTCTTCTATCCTGACCTGGAAAAAAAATCCATTTCGACTGATAACAATTCTTCGTATTCTTTCGTGTTTACCTTTGGAATCTTTTCAGCGCGACGTTTAACTTCCCTGATGAGAAATTCATTCGTGCATTTCCTCGACCATGGAAAGCATTTCAGGGCAAGATGAAAGCTACGTTAAGCCACGTTCACACGAAGCAAACTTACACGATTACAATCGCGTTCTTGTTCCTTGCATCATATACGAATACTTTCGTATCGACTTTTAAAGCGCTACAATAATACACGTATTATTACGTAGATAATTATAATTAATTCAGACGAAAATAAACAGCTATATATAATTTTATCTCCTTTCTAAGGAGCAAACAGTAAGGCAGCTGCGACATGGAAAGATGAATATGAAAGGAATTGCAAGCCAAATTCATTGCCAGGTCGAAGTTAAACAAATAGTTATACAATAGTTCGTAATCTCGTCATTGCCCGAAAACAGTATCAATTTTGAAAATCCACCGAGACGATTCTTTTGTATAAATAAAAAATAGTAAAATCGTCTCCTTTGTTATTTTCCTCGCAACGTCTATGCCGCCTACGAGGAAAACTCGCAGAACAGACAGAGGTGAAGAACCTCTAACGCGAAAAGCAAAACGAACAACCGGTCAACTTCTTCCCCGACCGAGCCACATCCGCAAGCAAAAGCGGAAACTCCGCGAAGCGTCCAACGTTTCGATTTCTACGACGGTTGCACCGACCCCACTGCGATTCCATTCGCGACAGGATCGATCGACACTCGTGCGGTGAACCGCGATCGTTCCATTCCATTCATCCGTTTGATTCTGTGTGAGGATGGCCTAAGGGTTGCGGCACGTGCGATCAACTTTGAATGCAACGGGTAATTCTAAGAACGGACGAGAGGATTCGCCTGGAATAATCATCGTTCGAGCCGTAGCGTGCAATTTTTATATAACAAATCGAGAACGCATGCGGTTTTCTTTTTAATGGAATTCTTTCTTAGCTGTGTAATAATAAATGTCTTTTATGCAGCGGAGAGATTGGCAGCAGGAGAGGGAAAGGAGGGAAAAGGAGAACAAGAGAGGAGACTGAAAACGAAGATTTACAGACTTAATGGATCACAGTCTCAATTATTCGATTATTTAATCGCCCGATCGTAACAGCTTCGCGTACGTACTAATTAATTGGAAACTATAGGATTCGTTTTGAACAATGGCAAAGACGCATGCCACGACGATTAGAATATTACGTAGCAACAAGAGCGGATTTAATATACATTCGTGTTTGATATATTTAAGTTCAAATTGACTTGAAGCTGAGCATCATGCTGAGTTTACTTTTAGTTTTAATTCTAACTTAGCGAGATTATAAGCGTAGGAGGATAAGTTTCGTTTTAGTTACGTTAGCATGTGAGATAAGATATTGCGAACGGGGATGAAATCGCGAAGCCATGCATCACAAATAAATAACAATATATCTTTTCGCCAGTCTAATACCATATCTTACGTTTTTAATGCGATACGCTGCGAAACACAAGATAGGCAGCGAAAGAAATCAACTGCTTCTATAAATATGAAAACATACACAATATACTATACAATACATGCAATATACAATAAATATTCGTGAATATGTAAAATCCTTCGAATAGTTTATTTAAACAAACGAATGCCCATTTGCATAGTACATTCTTGTCCGAGTAAAATAGAAAATAACGATCCTTTCCAAACTTTGATAAATTCGTTCCCATGTAGCAAGCCATTAAACTAATTCAATTTTAAATTCGTCGCTAAAGAGATTGTAATTCAAATAAAATCGCCTAAATGGAATTTTATCTGCACGAAAGATAATTATAGTCCTACGTTGTCTGTAACGCAGAGAATTTCTGATCCTTTACGAACTCCTCGTTTGTACATAGATTTATCCGAATACTCGTCCGGATGACTGGTTGTTCGCGAGTAAGCCACCGTGAGAGGGTGGCACCTTTCACCTGAGTATTCCTAACGCTACCACGATAAATCTAGATATCCGAGAGTTTCGTGAGAGAAATAGTAGAAACGGCTGAACAGAAGTGGATAAGTGACAGAGGGATTCTTTGCGTTTAGAATTCCCCGTTTCGACTAGTCTACGTGTGTCTATGCGATACGAGTCGCTTAATTCTTGCATGCAAAATTTCAACGTTCGCGTACTTATACATATACCTCAACGAGTTGTTAAGAGTTCAGTGAAGATAGTTTGTTCTTTGGTAAAAACTGGTCTTAAGTTTTGTACGGGATTTTCCTTTTCAGAAATTTTTCAAAAACAGACATCGAAGAAAGCTGGTGTTATTAAGTGTCGACAAAACTGGTCTTAAATCTGCAGATTTTCAAAATATTTACATACGTACCGGGTTTTCCATATTTCTGAATAATTCATTCAGCAGAGACGGATAAGCATAGTAGGTCAACTTGATTCTCGAAGAAACTCTACTCCACGAAACAGAACTCCGGCGTTATTTATACGTATTATACTCATACATATACTTTAACGAGTTACTAAGTGACTAAAGAATACAGTTTTCGTAAGACTGATCTTAAGCTTTGTACGGTATCCTTTTAAAAAATTTGTCGTCCCTTTCGCAGACATCAAAGTACAAAACGCTTGTGCCATTGGGAATTGATAAAACTGGTCTTGCATCGATGAATCGAAATTGATAAATCTCATCTTCAGAATATTCGTGAACTTTCCATATTTCCGAATTATTTGCTTAGAAGTAGATAAGCGACAAGTGGGATACTTTGCTCTTAGAACTTTCCCATCGCGAATATTCCAACTCGTCTTACAGAGTAGGTCATTTAGTTCTCGGCATTCTTACACTTGTCGTGATCGATAAAAAAATTTATCCGACACGATAAATCACACGGATTATCCCCTCGTGAGGATTATAGTATTTTTTAAGCGGTCGAAGGATCGTTGGAGAATTTACGGCTAGCGAAGGAAAATGAAATCGTGCTGCGAAGCTCGTGTAATAAAGAGTATAATAAAACGGTAGGATCTTCAGAGATCTCACAGCCACATACCGCTTCATCCAAAAGTCGTTACCTCATAATTTACATCTGTTTCTCTCGTATAAGTATCGTTTTTATCGGACGTTACGATTACTATTTTCATCGAAGTTTCATTATTGGAAGAACAAATTCGAAAAATACGTATTTCCTATTTTCGTTTGTAGCTCGCATACACGAATTTCATACTGCAAATGGATTACTCGGTAAAAGAAATTACTAAGAATTATTATTTGAACAAAATTTGTTAAAGCTTCGGAACGACTTAAATCTACGTTCGATAATATGCAATTTAAAACACGAAAATTGTTTTTAAATTTCCTATTTCCCAGGGTATTCTAAAAAAGAAAAAAAAATCAGCACTTCTCGTTCCGCCTTTGAGTGTTGCCTTCACCCTTTCACGTACTATTCGCCGACTATTTCATTACGGGTAAATTCCATTAAAATTCCTTGAATCAGAGAAAACCTAATTTTTGTAGAAAAGAACAAAGCAGAAAATTTCCTATTCGACACAATAGAGACGAGGGGAGTTCTTTGTGGTTCAATCTTCCATCCGCCACAATATTCTTCCTCCACATTAATTTGTCAAAGAACCTATAACCCACTCGTACAGAGAGCAATGATATAAAGTGTCACGTTCGTGGAACCTAGCTTTTAGATGAAAAATGTTAGCTCTACGGTTCCGTAAAATGTTTTATTTCGTTCAACCGCTGTATATTATTGAAGTGATTAAGTCGGGAAAAACGTAACATGATCTATGATTCTCAGCGAGATAGTATGACATGACCTAATTACTTTTTTCAACAAATTTCAATTCTATACATGTATGGGTTTCTAGTATAATATCGAATCTAGTCGCGAATATTCCCGAAATAATTCGCTTGAAACAAATGTCAAATAACTAGTCGATCAGTTTTTCGCGAAATTTCCTACCGTACCATCCAGCAGTTTCTTTGTATTCGTATTTTACTCTACCTACGTAAAAGACAATCGAAAATCGCGTTATACCGTTCTTTATTCGTACATTCTTTTCATCCGTAGATATAATAAAGATATAATTAAATAATACGAAACAAATATAATATCAAGATATTCCTTGGTTTAACGATTTAATCAAACCAACGTCTCCGAAGAGACCTCGATCCGTGTTGAACTTGCAGATATTCGCAACAAACCAACGAATATGCTAGAAAAGTGAAAATACTGAAGATTAAAAACATCGAACGAACAATCGCTAAGAGAATAACACGCCGATCATAAAAGTGTTAGATGATATCATGCTCCGTGGCACGATCGTCACATTGAGAGACGAAAAACTGAGTTTTGGCTTCAGCGTGGTCCGTTGTCAAAGGAATTGTCATCGAATACGATCGTTTGTAGCAGCAGGATGAATCACCGTGCATATGGACAGGTATAAAACTTTTACGAGCATAATTGAGGATTCGCAACCACTCCGGAAGAACGATAAGAAATATATGGTTGGAACGTGAGGTAATATCCAGCTGGTGTTATTACGACGCCCTTTGGATTCTATATTCTTGGAGAAGTAACAGGCTAATGTATGTCTTTAACGGTGCAAGTTAAACGATCCTCAACACCGTACTTATAAGCCTCTTTTATCAAAATTAAATTTCCCTCTCCCCGCAGGCTCATTCATTCTCAGGGAAGCCCATTAGCAGCGCGTATGGATGAAAAAGGCCTTTCATTAAACAGAATCTCGCCGAACAAAATAATTATTTTCTAAAGGCAACTTTATCTCTGTTGCCTTTTCGACTTGTAAAGGGGAACGGTATCGAATGTTCGCGGTTTTTGCAAACTTCGTTCGGATTGTTTTACACTTCGTGTTACACACCGGATTTAGGCACTTTGACGATCACGCTGCTTCCCATCGATATCATTTATGTTTAAATATTTAAAGGATTCTACTTAGAGTCTACGATCTTTTTATTGATATTGCAAGATTCTTTTGTAATCAATCAATTTCTTTGTAATTTCTTGATTTAGTATTCTGACGTGGATATGTAAGTTACCCGAAACCAATGGCCCTTCGCTATTCTAATTTAAGTAGTAACATTGCCCTTATCTTGTCATATAAAATTACAAAAATTGTTACAATATTCTTATATACGTATATGTAGAATGTGTTCAAATAATTCGTTCTCTGCTTCGTAGATTTTTACAAAACTGTGACCGCAAAGTCCACGATTCCTCATTGTATTAAAGTTTGTTAAAAGGTGACGTTATTCTTTGTTTCTACTGTAGAAGCATTTTAAAACGATTCATTTTCCTTCGGGTACCTAATTCATAAAGACCGTACTACCGTACTTCTACTTTTCTAAAAAGTCCTTATTCCTATTTTCCGTTGCTTCGTATGAAATTCGATCGTAATTTTAACGGGTCTCCGTCTACAAAGATATGGTGGATGTATACTAAAAATCTTGAATCTGTGAATCTTAAAGTGACTATCAAATAAAAAAAGAAAGAAAGAAAGAAAGAAAACGCGAACTGAATTTCTATGGATAGATGGCAGAGAAGAACTGGATTCGTTGAGGATAAAACGATCTGGAAAATCACAAGGTGCGAAAGTAAATTTCATTTATCGAAACTGATGAGACGATATTCTGGTCGAGGCTGGAAGAAATTCGACCGGTTAACGATCGATACGAGAACCGGTGGATGCTTTCTGTCGCCACCTTTAAAGTGCTTCTAACCATTTTTTCTGATTTACGCGAGCACCGGTCGTCGAGATTTATCGGGCCGTCGCATAAAAGGGTAACGGGATTCGAATACGCAAGAAAAGAGACATAACTTTTTTCCGTACAATTACCTTCTTACGAGATTCTATGAAATATCTATGAAGAAATTTATTGAACCGATCGACAAGTTTCGTCTATTTTTTGCTCCGATAAAGAAAAGTCGACTTCCTTAACTGAAATGTTTATCAATCGATCTACGAATTAATTGCTATAACGTATAAATTAATTGCTATTTTATCAATCGTAATCCATTAACGTAAAACTATTATTCGTACTAGGTATCTTTTAGTATTTCCGCAATATAATTCTCGTTACGCGAATCAATATCGAATTTTCTCTCTTGCCAAACATTTTGTTAAACGTACTAAACATCTATCGTTACGAAGTTTCTTGAAATTATCTTTTCATTAAAAATATGCCATTAACTGAGTTGTACGCGATGGTAGCGTTGCCAGAATATATACCTCGCGATTTTGTCGATTGAAACAAATATTTATCGACATCCAAACATCAAATTGTAAATATTCAAATAAAATACAACGACGAAACTTTCCGATGTATCTAAAATAAACAAGAATATAAATCTATTCGCAACAGTCAGGCAAAAGTTGTGGAAAAATTGTTTCGTTTGGTCTTTCGCGTCAAAATCATCGTCCGCAATTGCTTTTTTTCATTGCAAATGAAATTACCAATGTTTGAACGGGCAATTCTTCTACGAACTATACGAGCAATCGTACAAGTGAATTATTTCTGTCGCCGTTTTAATTAACAAAGGTGCAGGTTTCTGGTAGGACACGTCGTGAAAAATATCACCACGTATTTCGTAAAAATGGTAACGCGCCTTAATTCAGCGCGTGGTATAATCCTCGCAGACGTAAACGCGTATCGATTTGCGATTTTTCTTTTCATTCCGACTGCGTTATAACCGTTCTTCTCTAAATATATTTTAAACGCCGCATTGTGCCCCAGCGATTTATAAATCGAGAAATATCTGTTCGAACAACGGTTGTCCATAAAAGATGAGAGAAAAATATCTCGGCTTTAAAGCAGTATATATATATATATATATACGTATACACACAACAGTATATACGTATATATACCTACGCGGTTGATTAAAGCAAAAGAAGTATGTATATACCCGGTGCAAGGAGCTAGATGGGAGAAAGTAAAGTAGCGGATCTGCGCGATACGCGCACATCATTATGAATGAACCCCGAGTTACTGTAATTACAGAATTTTAATTGGACTCTGGCAACTACGAAAGTTGTAGGTCGGACGGGAGCAGTAAACTCTAGCCGTAAATCAATTTCATTAAAATATTCCCAATTATATAAAAATATTAGCGGCAACGAGCTGCGTTTTAATACGACGGTCTCTTTTCATTCCGACAATTTTAACTTTTAACTGTTCCCAAGGTTCCTGGAGTTTGCGTTTCGAAACGTATCGCGTGATCGGCCGGAAGTAAATAAAACGGATCGCGTTAGCGAATTTTATTTCCAGGCAAATTGTGCAGAATTAATGGGAAACTGGGTGTACGAATTATTCTGGAAACCAAATAAATCGACCAAATATTTATGAATTTAGTCGGCAACCTACTATTGCAGCGTGTCAACAGTAAAAATTCGGCGCGTATCAACTCAGGTACCTGAGATTTTAAGTAAATACTCCAGAATTCAACATTTCGAAAGTTATTAGTTTTTCTTTTGCAGACACGTCTTTTACAACGACGCATCTTTATACAAACATGAAACCTAATCTGTCGAACGTTGTGATCTTTATTTTGATAAAATAAAATCGATCATACGTAATTCGACAAAATAATATAAAATGGAAAATCTTGTGCATCCATTGTTTCCTCGTAACAAGAAAGAAACTTTTCGGACGACGTAATATAAAAATCCTGAAGAAAAATTCATCTGTCTAGGAATGTAAATTACCTGCTTGAAAATTCGATTATCCGAAGATCAGGTGCGTTCGAAATTCAGGTACTCGGAAAATTGCCGGATTCTCGGGTACTTGGAAACTCGGGTATCGAAAACTCAGGTACTCGGCAAAATTCAGATATGAAAATTTGGTTGCCAGACAACTCATGTATCTAGAAACATATATACAGAGATACTAAAGAACTTGACTTTCTAAGAAACTGAACTATCTCGCCTTTCCGGAGAAACTGGCCTTTTCTGAACTCCGAGAAAAACGTCTTTTTATCGATTAAACTGAGAAAATAATAAAATAACACAAAAGCACGATTTCTCCGATATGTTCACAAGGAAGAGCACAGTACGCTGAAACTGAAGACCAGTGTTACCGAAAAACAAACGCGTTTATGACTCGGATACTCGACGGCTCGTTAAAGTGCGATATTGTCTGTACGCGACGTCGGATGTGAAAGGGTTGTAAACAGACGCAAAAATCAGTACGATACGGATTTCACCGAAATCCTATATCTACGGATACCGTTACAAAGGTACGGCAAGTTGGCACGTGCAATTTCACCATTGAGACGCCGAGTTGAAAAGGTCAGACGGCATTGATACAGGAACGCACCTATCGTCGTGGAACTGGCGTACGAAGAACAGGTAAGTAGGTGCTTCGGTATTCAACATCGCGAAGAGAAAGGATGCAATTAAGTGCCTATGCCTATCTCCCAGTGAAAGCCAGCCAAGCGAACGAAGATGCGAAGAGATGTGCTCACCCTTCGGAGATTAATACCTCTTTCACACCGATGCGAACCAGGTCATTCAACCGGTAGCATTGTGGAAGTTCCCGGTGCAAATGTTCACGGTGCTCGATTAGTAATTGGTTTTGAATACGGCCCAGTCACGATAAATCGATCGTTTATTCCAACGGAAGTCTGTCGAAATTTCTAAATTGACGCGCGTTCCAGCAAATACACGTTTCAACGAGTAAAAAAAGAAAAGAAAGTAATGGACGGGGGGGGGGGGGGAAGAAGGAGGAAGTCGATTTTGCTTTCAGGTAAAATAGGTTTCGTCGTTCGATCATCGCCGTAAGCGTTTCAATATGGAAAATATGGTATTACAAATTAATACATAATCCGGAACATACGATAATTATACACGAATATATCTTTTGGTATATTACACTGCTGCATTAATTCCTCGTTAAATACACATAATAACACGACCTCTACTCGCTATCGATGACTACGAATAATTAGGACGCTCTAGTCATCAGACTGGATCCGCGACGAACGATTATTCGACCCAATAAAGACACGCTAAGAATGACTTTGCATATTATTAAATTCTGTTGCTGCTACGGCGATCTTGCAAAGGAAATTCGATGCCAATCAGCCGCGACATTATAAAGTTATAAAGTGAACATCAAACATGGTAAATGGTGAAATGCTACAGGTGAGAAACGCGACGAGTCAGTCTCTTGCGAAATGAGGCAGCAATTACGAAATTCAATAGGTTTTTCACCAATGCTACGTCAAAATTATCTTTGATATCGATATCGGTTTTGGATTTTCGTAATTTGATTTGGACCATCTTCCTATCATATTTCGGATATAGCAATAACATTGATTAGCATACGCAGATTGGTATTAATTGAATTAAACTAACGTAACGATCAAATAACGCCACCATTAGGATTGTACGAATAATTTCCGCGTTTTCTACGTCTAAATCACGCGACATTCTCTCGTTTTTTCCACTTTAAAAAGCAACGGCGTTTCGTTATATAGTTCGATCGTTCCATGCAAAGTTCAAAATTGTATTTTAAAACGTTGAAGCGTAGGTGACTGAAATAATAGCACGCTACGTGCAGTCGTCGATTAAAGTGTCATTAAGCCGCGTGAGTTAACTCACGAGACTGGTACGTGTGAGCCAGGAATGGGACAGAAATTGCATGCTTCTAATATCAGCGTGGTCTTCCTTTTACATTTTTCTTTTTCTTTCCTGTAGAGATAGCATCGAGGAACAATGGAAGAATAGATTGCAACAGTACCGTAGCTCGATGAATCGTCGTCGTTCTAAAGGCAGTGTTCGCATCTCAACCTTGACGACTTTCACATGCAAGTATTGGCCAATCCGTAAATTCGACCCTGACGAACGGGACCGGTTCCAGGTGCAACTATGATACCCCGTTGGTTTTCCAATGTCGTTGCATAATCGTGAAATAAAAGTACTCCACTTCGCGATTAAATGTTACTCTGGTTCATCGAATCGCTCTTAATTGAATCGTACCTTTTTATCGATAGAAAATGTCGCAAGTTCGAGCAGATATGACAGGATAATTGTTAGCAGGGTTTCTCGTTACGACAAAGATTTTTTTTTTCAGAGCAACTACTCTTCCAATTGAAACGAAAATCGAATAAAATACAAATTGAAGGAGTTGATGTGTGGTTGTCCGACGTTTACGAACATTGCAAGGAATCCTCGAATTATTTTCTATGGTAGAAAAATTTCTTAAATTCGAGGATGATACGAAAGGATCGTTAACGATGTGACTTCTCATTTTCATGGTGTCACAGCTTTTTATTTAGAACGTCAAACTCGAAGAGAATTGAAACGTACGTATACCGTACATGATGCGTATAATGTACAACGCCTTATCTTTCGATCCCATGTTCGGAAATGTCAAAGTACACAGCAGAATCCTATATGCCATTTTCCTACAGGTCCCATTTTCGAATCTGCTTATGTAAAATAAATTAAATACAGAGAACGGAACATGATCTCTTACGACTATCAAACGGCTTCCACGAAGCGAAACTTTCGTATTGGAAATAACTTTGGATTCATGAATACATATTGAACTTGATCCCACCAGTGCTCGCGAGATATAATACCCCTTTTTCGAAAATATATCTGACCAGCCAAAGTACCTATCATAAATATCGGCCTGTAATTAACCGAACTCGATCCACAACATCGTTACATATTTTGGTTTCGATAATTCGCTTTGTATATCACATTATTCCGTGTGATTAGCTGTACAGCTTCTTCGTTCGACTCTAATTTCGGACAATCGGGGCACCGGCAATTTCACGAAAAACCGATATTCCAGCATTTACCGAAACCAACGCAACTCGATATGTAATTGCGTAGATTCGCAAACCAAATCAATTTCAAAACGGAAACGATGCACGAAATGCTGCAACTTTTCGTTCGATGAGCTTCGATGTTACATGCAAACGAGACACGCGAGGGTTCCACGATGTTTTCTTTTCTCATAGAATCGGAAAATCGAATTGCGAACAGCGTGAAAACCGTTGTCTATCCGGAGACGCGTATCCCGTGGCGTCATTATCAATTGAGTTTGCAACGCGGTCTCGCAGGAATGCGAATGTTTCACGTAACATGTATTTTCCCCCTCGTTCGCGTTTACGGCTTGTTTCCATGTAATCGTTTTATCGGATTCGGTGTCAAGGGTATGAAAAGCACTGGCTGATCGAGCAATTATTTATTAACCGGACGTGTACATAGAGTGGCCCACGAAAGCGTTCCAACACTTGCCATAGCAAGCTTTTACATATCGAGTGCATGTTATCGTTGAAAACAATTTGAAGTTTCACTGACGATGCTACGAAGGAACATGATAAGACGATTATACAAAAGATTAAGACGGAAACTTCCGGTGTTAATATAATCGGTGATATTTAAGTTGCAAGTTACGTATATATATTTATATATATATATATATATAGCAAATAATAAAATACATTATCGATAGGTTTTTTAATTTAGGTATCCAGCCTTGGGTTTGTTGCTGCCAAAAAGGTGATTAGTGTTGCTCGTAATTACTCTTTCGTCGTTAATTTGTATATTTTGATGAGATTCCGTTACTACAAATCGACCAAAAATGAACACGTCTGTATCATTGCAAAGAACGTAAAATGTATTCTTCGAGGGGAATTCTTTTATCCAATTTTCACTTCTGACGTTATTAATGACAAACATATACGGTTAGTAGATATCGATAGGAACGGTAGTTAACGCGAAGCGATATAATATAAAGTTTTGAGCGTTCAAATACTCGTAGAGTATTTGTACGGTTCTGTACATTGCTTTATACACGCGTTTACCAGGATTTCGAGATTTCTAATTAAACGAAAGGATCGATCGTTAATCATTGGAGGAATAAACAGTCGACAGATAAGGATCTTGGATATAAAGTTTCGCAGGTATATTAGTCGAAAATGATCCTAACAAGCTAAATGAAATTCCTGATAACGCGGAGAACTTAAGCTGCCGATTATTTCAAAGGATTTTAAATCCTCCGACGATTTTATCTCTTCGTCCGTTCAACTTTCGAATAACTCGCGCAAATTGGACGAGATTTCACGTGAAATGAAAAATTAAGCTACCTAATTAATCTAAGAGGTTGAAGCCGGTGTTTCACGGAATATACATAGCTCTGTCCTGCGGCTTTTGACGTCACTTGAAGCGCACAGTAGTTAGAGAGTAATTTAAGCCCGTGGTAGCTGTTACAGGATAAAATTACGCGATTCTTACACGGAATAAGGAAATGACAACGGATCGATCCGCGAGATAGCACGTTTTGTAGTATTATTAAAAATTGAGCAGCTCGTAACGAAAATAATCCTTGTCCACGTTGATCTTTCTCCGAAAGTAAACAAAATAATACTTTGGTATCGTCGATGATACTCTCGGTACGGATGAAAATAAAGATACTGTAATCAATAACGAGACTAAAAAGGCCACGTTACGAATTTAACTTCTGACTAATGAAATGTATTGTTGTTTACGAGACTGAAAAATTCGGCGAGCTACTCGATTTATCGTGAGCTTCTCGATTAACGAGAAATCATAAAATATTAATAAGCAGTAACGAGAAACGAAATAGAAAATTGAAAATACAGGATGTTTACGCCAGCTGGGAATGAGTAAAGGGTTTTAGTACGACGAATCGATACTCAATAACGATCGTCGCTCCAAAAAAAAAAAAAAAAAAAAAAAAAAAAAAAAAAAAAAAAAAAAAAAAAAAAAAAAAAAAAAGAAAAAAAGGAAGATGCGAAAGCAATCCGAATCGTTTGGCGAAACGTATTCGTACTCAAACAAAGTTCGAGCAAGATCAAAGTGATTTTTTACTGTTTACAGCTTCGCATCTCACGACTGCCTTCTCAAATGATTCGTCCAATAATTCCTGCAACGGTATACAACTCTCATCGACGTTGCGCGCAACGTCGAATTGCTTTTATTCGTGATTCGTCGACGGTAAACTTAAAAGACAAAAAGAAAAGGAAAAAGGAATTTTCAACACCAACTTGGTCCGACTAACTTGTCCGCGTAACTTCGACATTCCTAACGGATTAAAAACCTAACTAAAACCAATAACGACTCGCAGAAACCAACTATATTTATCTGCTTCGAGAAGAAATACGTATATCGTTTACTTGTGATATATCAATATGCAATTTTTCCTGCCTCGTTGCTTATGGCTATCCGATTCATTTCGCGAAAAAAGTAAACGGCCGCGCGTGCGCTACGACGACGCGATACGAAATTCCCTGGCGTACGAAAGCAATCGCGAAATTCTCCACGAAATTATAACGCGTACAACTACCATTCTAATGACGCGATAAAATTCCCAGGAACCTCCCTGAAATTAAACAATCGTCCCGTATTTGCTAACATACACGAGCATCTGGATGAAAATCGCTTTAAATTACGCTCGCTTAATTAGGCCAAATAGCGGCCTGATGAAAAATGCCTGACTTACGAAATCGTTAATCGTGCAATGAGGGCAATGCCTACTTTTCTCTGTAAACGTTTGTAAAATGTCTGACAAAATCGGAGGAACGTGTCTCCGGTTCATCGAACGAGCTGTTTAGAAGCCAAGACGCGATACCTCCATTTCATGAGACCTTTTTAATTCGAACGTCAGAGCACTTTGACGCTTGTCTCGCACAATGTCATTAATTTTCTCTGCTTTCTGTTTCGTAGAGTTGACCGATCTGGTAAATACGCAGCTCGTAGGTGCAGAAAAACGCAGATAATCTCGTTGCATTAAGTCGATCGAACAACACGGAACTAGCCTCGTATCGATGAGAAAAGGTGAATTTGACTGACAGCTAAAGAATAACGCAGCATTTTCGTAGAAAGTAAGAAAAAGTGAACGCTCACGTGTCGGAGGTAACGAACTGGAAACGGCATCTAAGCGGTTCGACGTGTCCCCGGTTAATCCAACTCGATACAGCCCTCTCGTATCACTTAAATAAAATTCACTGAATGGATATCGATGGAGATCGGTTGCTTCGGAAGGAAAAATCTGGCAATCGAACACGCGCGTACGATCGCACGTCCGTACGTCGCGCGACTCCTTCCTTCTCAGTCTTTCTCACGCGAGTGCCAGTTCGACAGAGTTCGGCCGTACTCGGTTTTCTTCGCCGCGGCAAATCGTCGCGCTTAGATCCCGTAGAAAGGAGAAGTTTCACCATGTGCAACGAGCAACTGCGCTGGTTTAGTCTCGTCGATTTACTCGCCTGATTTTACTTGCATTTGCAATAATTTTATACGAAATTACAGCACATCTCGTACAACGAAACGTTGAGCGACAGTTTTGGTTGGAAATTTCTGTTTAGAGATACCTAGGAATATTAAAAATTTCAACCCTAAGAATTCATGGTATGAGAACTCAGGTATCTGAGATTTTGAATATGTTGCAGTTTAATATTTGACGATTTAGATAGATAGGTGACAATAAAATTACACAAAAATTTAGATATCTTGAGGTACCTAAAGAATTCGAGTCCGACGTTCCAGGTACTCGGTACTCGTTTTCTACCCAACTTTATTTTTCTAGCGTTACAATACATTCGAAGAAATGCGCGAAATATCAAAGAGAAATCTTGAAATTCGGGGATCGTAGTAGCGTTGATAACTTGAATATCTGACAGATTTATAGACGTTCGAGTACTAAAGAAGTACTCAGGTACTTGGTGCTTCGAGTCCTCGCCCATATTTTTTAGATTGCTATAGAGAATGTTTGGTTGTGTGGTTTAAACGACGAGATTCTCGGATTCCGCATATTTAAGGAGTAACAAACACCGCTCGACAAGAATTCAGGTACACAAACATTCAAAGGTATCGAACAAGAAGATTTCAAAACACACAGTGCCGTTTACGCACGTTTAACTGAACCACATGTAAACGAGAAGAAAAATCTCGATTTCCACTCGACGTCAAAATCAAAATTCGCTGGTCACGTTCGCAAACCAATGTCGACGCGTCTTCGCGTTTTCGCGTTTCACAGCGCGGCATTGTTTCCAGACATATAATATGCAGTTTTCCTGAAACTCGATATCGAAGGTTTCAGCGGGAGTAAAAGTCTGTTTATCAAATCTTTGTTAGTATTTTCTCTACTCCCTGGCTCGGTTCAAGTATCTCGAGTACTTACTGTATTATCTAAGCACACACGGCAACATTCAAGTAAACAACGCCGATGCCAGGAACGATCTTTCCGTCATCTCGTTAGTGACATGCAGATATCGTTTATTATCTCTACCGTTTCGCCGGATATGGTGCAAATATTTACCGAGAATGGGATTTAAAAATTTTCTTGGAATAAATGCGATCAGAAATCCATTTTTCAATCAAGTCGCAATTACGAATGGATTTGATTAAAAAAAAATAAGGAGCACCCAGTGTGGCAGTTTGTAGTAGAAATACATTACATAGCAACGCGATATAATAACTTTCTGACACAGAAGAATTATAATCACAGGTTGGTTTCAACCATATTTTTTAAATTGCTATAGAGAACGTTTGATTGCGTGGTTTAAATGACGAGACTCTCGGATTCCCCATATTTAAAGAGTAACGAACACCGCTCGACAAGAATTAACGAGCAAGGACGGGTGGTAATGACTGTACCGAATGAACGAGCAAGCTGATTTTGTAAAATGGTTAAAATGTAGTTTGATGTACACTTACATCAAGTACTTAATTACAGGCTTGTTATAACATCGAATAATCATTATTACAACCTTTGTACACCGCATACCGCGCTGCGTATTTGTCAAATTTCTTGGCGCCAAAATCATCGCGCCTGGATATCCCATATGCAACGTGCAACTGCTCCGGTCGAATCTTGTCGATTTCGTCCGGTGAATTTCGCACGGCGACCCGAAATCGTGCCAGAGCTGGTAGAATGGACGTTACAGACCAGTTCCGGCCCAACGTTTCACGGATCATTGTTCCATTTTCGCAGCGAGTGCGTTTGCCCATGCGGTTGCCATTGTTGCTACATTTCTGCCGATAGAAGGTCCTGTTTTCACGAGGCATCGGCCACGCACGTGACAATGGCGGCGATGCAAACGCCGGTGAAACGCGCAATTAAAATGTATAATGAAAGGTTAAATCGCGCGGAAATTGTAGCTACTCCAAATGAGCTGCGACGCGCACGCGGTAAGTGGAATTTTTATTTCGCGCGTAGATTAAGGAAATGTATGGAACAACGCTGTTAAAAAGTGGAAAAACGTAATAAGTAGCCGCGTTGTAATTTTCTGTTCGAGGAGCAACGTTTCCCCAACGGGAATAAAAACTATCTTCAATGAGATATTACGTATATTAGGCTGGTGCGCAAGAAACATTTTTCCGAATAAAAGTTCAACTGCGCGTAGTTCCTTCGAAACAGCGTGTATTTAGTCCAAGTAACGTACACATCGTACAATGCGCATTCTCGATGATTAACTAGTTTCGTTCGTTGCAGGTTCATATGAATTGTCGGTTCTAGAATTCTTGGAACGGAGTACTTGTTTAATCTCCGTTTCTTAGAGTTTCCGTTAAACTGATTCTGATCAATATGGAAGGTAAGCTTGTCCAAGATAGAATATTTCTAAGCTTCTACGCACGATACATTTACGTTTGCAGAAACTTTCGTAACGCCTTTTAAACGGAAAAATGAAACTCATACGAGTTATAATCGTACGAGCATTCTAATCGCCAATCACCAATAATGATATTTTTACTACAAATCTTCTTAACATTGAACACTCGTGACGTATAGGAAATTTGTTTTTCCTTCACGCTGCTGATAATCGATGTAACATCTAATACAAATATTATCGACAAGCCGTACGAATTAACATGGAAACTGATTAAAACCGTACGACACCGAGCGCACGAATATTTTCATCAATCACTCTGTGTATGACTTCAATTTTATCATCTTTATCGCGTCGCAGCTTGTCTGTTTGAGAGTAAAATGTGCGACGTAATTAATATTCTCGAGCAGTCAAGACACTGCTGTTTACTCTTTCCCGGCAAAGTTCTCCGTTTCGAGAGCATGAATTCAAACACAAGATAACGAAATTACTTTATCGGATGTCCCGGCGGTAAATAGACTTTGCGTTGTTTCGCTCTCGGCAAAACTACTCTGCCTGAAAAAAACCCAGTTCTCGCGAATCAACACGACGCAATTTTTCTTTTCTGTTTGGTATGTCGCGCGTGTTTCAAGCCGGTAAGGGCACAAGTATTCGCGGTGCACGCGCGGTCAAGTATTTTTCGCCAGACGTTTTATCACCGTGGCACCGCTTTTCGTGAAAATTACGGACGCGGGTAACGGCGAACGTAACCAGCAGAAGAAAAAAAGAGGAGAAGAGGAGGAAGAAGGGGGCGAAAAGAAAGAGAGAGAGAGAAAAAAAGAAAAACACATAGAGACCTTTCAGCAACTTACAGAAATATTTCAATAGGGTAAAAAGCTACGTGATTGCCACTTTTCAGCCACGTTTCGCAGGAATGAATGTTTCAAACGAATCTGGCTCTACGATTTCGTTGAACGTTATACACCGAGTATTTGCAACTAAACTGTTACCGCTTGTACCGCTTTTAACAAACGCGTTTAAAAGCTCCTTCAATGACAACAGTTTTACCCACGATAAATCCGACAACTATTAACAACCCCTTGCATATCGTTACACAAGCGCTCTGTACAAACACGTACGCGCGCAGTGTAATACATGTTAATAGCTTGGTACATATTGTTAATGCACTGGTCGCAGACCAACGTTTCACGGCTGAAAAATTTCCTATGCAAGTTGTTAAATATGAATAAGTAATCGCGAAATGCACTTTTTCGCGACATCATCGGCGTTGAAAGGTGACGTGGTGAAGGTAACTGTTTGAAATAACTGGAAACATAGGAGAAACATCGCGCGGTTGTATAATAATTATGCAAGAAATTTCGACTTTGCGACTCTGCTATTTTGCTTGCAACGAAACTGCCGTGAAAAGATGCGCTTTTCAAACTCCTGCTATGCCTTTTTCACTCTGCCTGGCCATTTCATTTTTCGAAATTCCATTTAGATCATAGAAGATATAAAGGAGGAAAGTGTGTATCAGGTCGTTCGGGGAAATTCATAGCGAAAATTCCACAGGGATTTAACTAGAATTTCTTAATTTCCCGCCTTTTGTTAAATAATTTTTCGTCTGCTTCGGTAACGAGCTCTTTTCGAATAGCTTTTCCGAGCTTCCAGAGTATTCCGTTTTTCTTCTACGTACGTTAAACGTGTCTTAGCTTTCAACAGAGCGACAAAACGTCCAGTGATGTTTTCTAATAGGATTTCTCTTAAGATTCTCATAATAAATTTCTACGATATGTGCGAATTCATATTTCGCGTATCGATGATACATCGATTCAGCATTGTCGCTGAAGGAAATCTCCGGAAAGAAGAGAGACTTCTTCTTCGTTCAGGAATTTTGAACGTTCGTTCTTAGTTTCCTATAGCGAGCGAAATAAAAGCAGTAGCGCTACAACGTTTCGCTATTATATGCAAATGTATAGTAAAAAACGGCACAAGCTTTTTGAACATTCCTACGCTTGTTAACAGAATCGAATTGAACACGAAGGCATTGAAACGAGGCAGAATTTATACTTTTCCTTTTTTCTTTTTCCTACGTTAAAATAACGGATCGCAACCGTGCACGCGTGTAATCGAGTCGAATGGACGTGAAATGAAGCGAAGTAACAAAGGATCGGACGACTCGAGTATTTTGCACAGGCAAAATAGCTTTATGAAGCGATTGTAGGGCCCTGTTTACGTTTAACAAAATCGAATAAATCGAGTCGAAACGGGGCCATCTCCGATTTCAAACGTTTCCTCGGTCGTTTCATACGCAAACAGAAATTTTTTCCTCCCCGTAAAGAGAGGTAACACACAGGGTGTCTGAAATCGTGCAACGATCGACAAAATGGAAAAATACATTGAAAATATAGCGAAACATCTTACCGTATGACGCTTCGTTCTCGAGAGAACAGAGTTCGAGGACTTCTAATTTAGTTAATTAAATCTAATGATTTATTTGATTAATTTACATAGGTAGGTTACTCTACATGCGAAAATCAGTAAAGAGCGTAGAAAAAAAAGTTGAAAATTCGTTCAAAATAAATTGGGAAAATTCAATTTTGCTTGAAAATTAGAACAAAAAAAATTTTATTCTACATTTTTTTTTTACTACTTTCGACATTTTGCATCTTTCGCTGGTTGTTTGCTCGCACCTATTCGACAATTAACCAAATTCGCGTGCACCAAACAATTTTCCAAATTTTATTTCACGCGAAGCAACGCACGGTATGAACAAATTTTGTTCTCCCCTTTCGACCTACCTTTTCACCTAGCGTTCTCTCTTCTGTCGATCGTAACACGATTATAGACGTACACGCGTACCAAGAACGA
The DNA here is from genome assembly GCA_014825975.1 of Bombus haemorrhoidalis. Classification (NCBI taxonomy): domain Eukaryota; kingdom Metazoa; phylum Arthropoda; class Insecta; order Hymenoptera; family Apidae; genus Bombus; species Bombus haemorrhoidalis. The sequence goes on along the minus strand of CM026168.1, from coordinate 5,305,707 downwards.
TCTTCAAAGATAGTTGCCATCTTGAATCTACGCTAATTTAATGCAGTATATTTTTCGAACGCGGAAAATTCGCTAATTAACTTTATTATCGGGAATTTATTTCGTTCGCTCTGCCGTCTCTGCTAATTAAAGTGGTTATCGACGTTGAAATTTTCAACGAGGACGCGCAACGTACGCTCGTGGCTATCTTCGAGCGTAAAAAAATATTCCAGTAGCTTTTCGTTTGATTTCGTACGATTCGATCCGCGGCAACGTATGACCCGGTCTCCTGCGTTCCGATGAACAGGCTACGACTTCAACATGGTAAAACATGATATTTCTCGCAACCATGAATCTGCGCGCTGTCGATGAAACGTATCTCACGGATAGTGCGAAATACAAGCGTCGATTAGTTAAAACGAACGAAATATTCATCCGCCGACGACAGAGAGGCGGACAGAAGAAAAAATGCCATTAGATTTTAACGAACTTGTCGTTGAAATTTCAAATGTGAACTTTTGAATTCGAACCTCCGAGGTATCCTACCTTTTCGTATTTTTCAGATCTACATTCTATACAGCTGGAATGTATAAATTTGAAAAAAATTTACGAATTCGTTACCGAATTGAAAACATTGGAATATTGATTCAGCTTACGAACGTAATTAGAAGCGAGATAATGGCTGGCGGTTGCAAAGAATTCAAACGGATGGAACAATACGGCAGGCAGGTAGACTTTCGTGAAATTCTTTATGCCAAATTTGCTTCTATTCGCGACGGATTATGCTGTTGCTTCAAGTTCGTCGCGCCGTTTCAATTTGATTCGTTTACACGCGAATCGTTCAATCAAAATGTTATCGGCTCGATTCGATCCGATTTAATGCAAACGAGTTTCCGCGCGCCGATCTCGCCAAATTGAACGCGACAGTGCGACCGAAAAAGAAACATCGAAATAGAGATACGCTTGCTGTATGCAAACACGCCGATAAGAGAAGGAAACTTTCTTCTGATCGGATAAAAAATGAGAAAACTTGAGAAATGTTGTAGCAGAGTAGAGCCGAAAGAGGATCGACTAATCTGAATATCAAGCTTCCTGCTATTTTCATGTAATTTTCAACGTGACAATTTTCTATAGTAAATACGCAAATATTTTTGCCAGCTACTCTACATAGTGTTTAAAATCAATTCATGTCGAATTATGCAACTCTGTAGTTATTAACAAGAACGTTTAATGAGATCAATTTACTTATTCATCACGGATGAAATACGTTTAATAACGAAAAAATTAAAATACTGAATATAAATTGCTACGTGCGTATCTGAAAATTTACACAAAAGCTTCGTGAACTTTCAACTCTTGATATATAGCTACGTATACGACGAATATTAATCGTCCATTAATACGATATAAATATAAATTAATATAATATATTATTTCTTAAATTTTCACGATATCAACTTACGAATATTTAGTGAAAAAAGAATCGAAAAGATCGTTTAAAATAATTCTGATCCTGAAATGATCCTAGTAACCGACTATCCCATTTAGAAAATGGTAATCTTTGGCATCGAAGGGCCGCGTACTTCAATTTGGATAGATGAAAAAAGATGTGAAAAATTAACCGAGTGGAAAACACGATCAAAGCGGAGCAATTTGCGCGTTCCATTTCACGTTGAACTTGGGGATTTTTCATGAACAATCGGATTCCACATTTATTGATAATCTGTTCAGAGGCGGTTTCATTGGCCGTTTCGCCTCGAGGGTCGCTAATTACTTACAAGATTAATTCCCGGCCGGGTCCGTCGCGGATATTATGAGATTAAGTTGCTCTTTTACGTCATGTTACAGGCAAGAAGCCATTTTTCCTCGACGCTGCTTTTCACCGGACGTGAAAGAAAGAAGCAGCAACAAGCTCGCCAGGAATTTATCGTCTTCTAACCTTGCAAACGACAATGCAATTTCGCCAACGTGGCTCAAAGCTAACTCGGCCTCGGCGTGTTTCGCTTCTGTACCATTAATTCCCCATACCGTGCGATTTTCAATGACCAAAAAATAAAGATAAAACAAAGAGAATGATAAAACTTCAACTTTTTGTACAGTTTCAAAACTAAAGTGGAATACTTGGACTAAACAGGATAACATAGTTCAGCTAATGGATATAATCTACACAATTCCATCCTTTCTCTTAGTTCTTTCTCTTTCTTCTCTTTTTTTTCTTTTTCTTTTCCTTTTATCTCTATACTACCACTGTAGTCATCCACTTTCACTTTCAAGCTGAGCCAAAAGTTGTTACGTTCTTTATTAAGTTCGAATTGCTCAGCGGGTCTATGGAAAGTTAAACGAGGATCTCCAGGGTGAAGTGGGCCCGAGTTTTATGATACGGCGAGTGCTACCGCAAAAGATGCCGAGTCTGAATCTTTGAAAGCATATCGCGAGCTTTTAGCTTGACTACGGTTATTTCAGCCACGACTCAAAAGAGAAAAGGAAAGACCGATATCATCGAACGATCGAATAACCTCTTTTGTTCGTATAACAATCGTTTTCACGGCTGATGATTAATCCGGCGTTTAACAATTGGCCAAAGAGAAAGAAATTCATTTAAAAATACCAATCGTAGGTGGGAACGAATGACTGATAAACCCGATAGAAATCGAAGGGTAGAGGCGATCGCATAAAAGATACGAAGAATAATATCAGTTGATTAGTCGGCGCGTCCGATAAGCTTTGAAAAGGGACAAAGATTGCTGTCAAAGGATTTTATTTTCGAAAAGGAGAAATAATCCATAGTCGGAACACATGCAGCGAAGAGTGAACAAATAACCAAGTATCGGTGACCGACGATGCAACTATGTTCCATCGTCTCCTCCCTCTTCTTCTCGTATCGCGAATTGGACGTAGAATTAGGTCGGCCGTACAAAGAAACGTGCAAATATATTTTTTCCCATCGGTTTCCAATATCGTACGAATCAACTTAACGCTATAACAACCGCCTTTTCAGCATTCGCGTGATCATAGCGAGTCTCCTCTATGAATACATTTTCCCTTTGTGCTTGGTCTTTGGATCGTAGAATCAGGTTGCGAGACTTGGTAGACCAAATAACATGCTGCTCCGTAAGCCTAAGTCTAAGCTTAGGTATTTTACGGTGGATGCATCGAGTCACGGGTTAATTGGGAGAGGAAAATTGTAGATGTGTTTTAAGTACACGGCGTAATTTAACAACAGACGCTCCACGATCGTTATATACCTTGGAATATATTTATTTATCCTTTTGGTATACATTTACAAGATAGCGTGTATAATATATTCGATATTATATGCCCCGTAAATACGTATAGACAAGTATGAATTATATTTATATCAACGAACGAAAGCTAAACTTTCATTCGGGTATTTTATAAAGAAATCATTCGAACCCAGAGAAGTACGAGAAAAGATTTCGTGAAAATCTGTCAAGACACAGATCGAACCAAGCGCAAATCGAAAGTACAACTTCGCTATGACGTTACGTTCAACGCTAACTCATTCTACTGTATTATCCGACTGATCAATTTCTCGATTTTTGTCGATAGAAGAATTTACACAAGATTAGACGGACGAAAGAAATAACTATGAATGTACAATTTTTAATTAAGCTTCGAAACCGGTCGTTCGACCGGCCCTGCTAAGGATACTCTTAAGAGAATCTCTATGTTCGAAATAAACGAAAACACCATAGACGATTCCTCTAAATCGATAAACCTCGTTGTGGAACAAGCCGAACCAGATAGTGGCGCAATTTAAAAACGCGCTATATTCGAATAATAAACGCGATTGTGCTCGGAGCAACTCGGCAGTCAGGTTAAAAAAGAAATTCTGCAAACTCAATCCTGGAACAGATGGATCCGCGGAAACATAATCATTTGCACCGTTGAATGGTATTCGCGATAACAGCCTCTCCATCCCGTGGACCTTCGTCAACGTCGCCCGCCCATCCCTTTTTCTTGGCGCTCCGTTCCTTCGGAAATTACTTGGCTGACGTTCCAGCAACAAAAGCGATTCGACCGGATTATTACAAGAAAGTGTGGCGAAGGCGTAATTCGATGGAATACACCGAATAACTCGGAATTACTTTGCGGTTGGGCAGAGATCACCAGTGGAAAAGATGGTCGGTCGAAAGCACTCGGCTGGGTGCCTCGAAGGAAGAAAAAGGAGAAGAAGAAGGGGGCGACGCTGGCAAGAAGAAAACACCAGCATCGCCATTCGTTTTCGCGGTTATTGTAGCCCCATTCTAGATGTACGTACACCCGTTATCTGCGTGTAGGTGCACACCGCCTACCTACGAATTCCTTCCGGAACCATGGTCGTTCCACTAAATACGCGAGATCCAATTTGGACGAACACCAAAATTCGAAGAAATATACTGGTCCGCGTACATGCGCGCATATATGGATATATAGGGTGAGTCAGTGAAAAACAGCACAGTTAAATATCCAGCTTTGCTCGGCGTTGCATGGAAAAATTTCTCGGTGGGAAAAAGTTGCGCTGTTTCAAGCAGCGTGTACGTAATGGCGGGAAGAATTTTTCTCGTGCTCGTTTTTTCTACGAGATTTTAAGGTATATTTTTTAAGCGATACCCCGTGGTGTTTTGTACGCCAATTCAGCGGTTCTTAGCCCGCGGTCTGCGAACCCCGGAAGGCTACGAAGTCCTCGAGACAAGCTTATCATTGTATCGTTCGAAGAAGAAATATTTGGCATGCGTATTTTTTGTTTGTTCATAAGAAACCTCCTCTGCCCAAGAAGGTTATCGACGAACTATCGTTCAGTGTTTTAATTATTTGGCACATCGGAGACGTAGATCTCCCGCTGAGTCTTGGCCATCCGCCACAACGGATAGTTACTTAGCGAAGGTGCTTGGTAAGCAAATGGTTAAAGTAGGCTGCACAGATCGGTTCGGTGGTTGAGAAAAAATCTCGAAATTTCACTAAGAAGGAAAAATAGCTTGAAATTTTTAAAGTAGCGCGCAGTTGCAACCGTAAGTTTGTGTTATTAAATTGTAATTCATTCGGATCTGTTTGTATCAAAACCCAACATCGCGAAGAATTCCCTGTTTTTCGAACGTCCAGTATCAACGACAATACTGATACCAGGCGAAACATTAAAAGCAAATAGATCACCCAGTAGAAGTAGGTACATGCACGGATGCACACCGCACACGTATACACATGGCACTTTATGTAAGACACATTCGGCAGCGAGACGTTCAATTTCAACCAGAGACTTCGTGCAAGCGTTATTGGTACTGCTGACTTGGTCCCCTGTGAACTCCCATCCATCGGTGTTCTTCCAGTTTCCTCCTTTCCGCTTCCGTCACTTTCTAATTGTCCTTGACGAGATTTCGTTTCCGCGAAGCTCGTTTCCCGAAACAAAGCTGCTCCTTTCTTCCCTTTGAATCTATTAGATTTTACAACGTGGAAACAGTTGCAGGCAACGAGCAGCAATATTTCTAAATTTCTTCCAATATTTCTGCAAGAAGATTCGACGATCGAAGTCGAATATCTGCTGCATGAAACTCTTCCTTTCTCTCTTTGAATCACGTTATATTACATTGCGTTGCGTGTATTATATTATTATATTATCACATATAACTATCGGAAATAAAACGGTTTCTTAATTTCTACGAATCGTTCTTCGAGAAAATTCAACGACCGGAGCCGAATATTTCCCGGCAAAGAACTCCTCTCCACCTTCTGTCTTTCAAACAGTTGCATTTTACATAGAACGAGAAGACTATTGCAAGTAACAAACGATAGCGTTTCTCAGTTTCTTCGAGTCGTTGTGCAAGAAAATTCAACGATCGGAGCGGAATATTTTCCGGCGCGAAACTGCTGTCGTTTTCTCTTTGAGACTGTTGCATTTTACACACAACGCGGACACTGTCGCAAGTAACAAGCGATAACGTTTCTTAGTTTCTTGCGATCGTTGTGCAAGAAAATTCAACAATCGCAACCGGATATTTTCCGGCACAAAGCTGCTCTCGTTCTCTCTTTGAATCTGTTACATGTTGCGCGTAACGCGCAGGCTGTTGCGAGTAACAAGCTGTAATGTTTTTCGATTTCTTTAGATCGCAGCCCAAGAGGACGGAAATTCAACGATCGAAGCCGGATATTCCGAATATTTGCCGACGATAGACGGTTCGGTAAATAGGCTGTCTCTCGTGTTACCCTCTCTTTTCGACTCTGGCTAGAGTTATAGCGAGATATACGGGCAAGCCCATACCGTAAGTCAGCCCGTGCAACTACGCAAGATGTTAAACTCAAGGAAGATGAAAGTACAAAGTCTGCTCGTGACACGAGTTAACTTCAAAATGGCTCGAAATGCCAAGATTTCAACTTGCTCGGTTGATGACAGCTTTGTTACCGACTGTTCCATGCCGACTCGCCTCTCTACGAGCAAAAACATTTAGCACTTCTTGCTCGGTGTCAGTCGCCCAAAATTCCCTCTCAGAAATTCGTTCTGCATTTCCTTCCAATTTCCTTCCACGAAAATTTCCAAAACTTTTAGATTTCGTAACAGTTATCTGTGTCTGCATGCGAAATCTTCCATCTCTTCTTCCTCCAACGATATTATATTCGCTAACCCTTAAACCTCGCTGTACATCGGATTTACAACTAATTTCGTTGAAAAAATTCATTATAAATTGTACGTTTGATCGTCTGCGAAAGAGTAGATAGATATCTGGTGAAGAAACCGAGGGAACGCGGAGCAAAGGAACAAGGAGTAGATGCTCGATATCTACTTTCATCGATAGCGCGATCGTTGCTTTCGCCTTGATTATTTGCAAAGTATCTTAAAAAGACGCTACAAAGATCTGCGAAGAGAAACGAGTCTCCGTATATTTCAATAGAAGCGAAGTTTACCGAAAAGTACTCGTCGTATAATAAATATCGTTGTTATCGGCGCGATGAAAAGTCAAGAGGAAATTGTTGAAATTTTCATACGTATTTGTTCGTTACATCTATATATCGGTGGGACGATTGTGAGAAAGATACACAGAGAATGAAAGAAACGAAAGGTCGAGGAGAACCGGAGGAGAGATAATCTCCGCAGCCTGTGTCCCAACGTAACGAGGCAAACGTAAGTGGAATAACTCGCAAGTTAAGATAAACAGAATTTACAATGGAAATTTCTTTTCATAATCAGTCGAGTTTTACAGAACTCCGTACATATTTTAATGCCGGATTCACAGGCCACGGTTAACCGGTGACCTGGTTGGCGTTGAATTAACCGGAAAGTAAGACGAAACGCATCGAAATTTCTCGAGTTTTCAAAGCACGATCTTTGGTTGCCGTCGCGGTCGCAATTTCCGTATCCATTTTTCTAACTGTCGCCTTCCTCCGTCAAGTGTACTCCTAACAATACAACGGAGCTAAATCATTGTTGCGACTGACCATCACCGAACCGATCTACTTTGTGCCTTTGTAAAGCGAAGAGCCAATCGAAAAGGCTTTTAACGTGATAACCGAATTTACTTAAACAACAAACTCTCAACATACACCGTCGCTAGCTCGCGAACTTACTCGGACATTTACCGCGAAACATTTCTCCGAATGTATTATACGAAACGTCTCCAAACGATTTAATCAAAGTTGTAATAAAGGTATATGACGACTGTGTTACCTGTTCGTTTCGCGTTCCTTTAACCTATCGTTTAATCCTCCGTCGGAAAACGTAGGAACAATAAGTTGGAAACGATTGAGTAGAGAAACTCGGCAAAATCCAAGATCATCTGGGTAACCAGGTTATTTCTTGCAAAGATAATTTGCAAATATTCCACGTGAAAGCACCGGTAATCCAAAGAATTTCGCCGTCTGTAAAAATTTCCAACCGTGAGAATCTTAGGAGTTCACGTTCCGGCAAGAGTAAAGAATATTTGCGTAGCCGTAGGAATTCCCAGGGAAACGGAATGATTAACGTTACCATGAAATCGTTTCGTTCTTCGACTTTACCGCGTTATGCACGACCCGGTTAAAAATAGCTCCACTTCCACGAGACGTAAAACGAGCCCGTGAACGCGTAATTATGATCACCAGGGAACGATGGTAACGGCTCTGTTTTCCAAACAGCAGGAGTTTTCATTAAAGGACAAACAGTATTCCGAGCCATTCGTTATCGCTTTATCCGAACCTCGTAACAGTTCGAGAGCACTTCGCGCCGTACGGACCTCTTGCACGATAGAACTGGTACGCAATTAGCCAAGTGTCGCTCTAATAAGGATTTGTAGGATAGGTTGGGTCAGGTTAAATCGGCCTGTTTACAGTTAAACAGCTGGACAGACTGTCCTCGGATTCGTGGTTCGACCGTTCGCTGTCGCACAGTTCGCGTTTATATGATGAACAGCGACTCGTTTCACATCCTCGAAATTAGTTTAGCCTAGAAACCGGACGAAAAGTTAGTTAATTCCCGATGAACTCTGAAACCGAGCACTTTCTTCCTTCCCCTCTTCTTTTGTTTCCTTTTTCTTTTTCCTTTTCTTCTTTTACGTTATTGTTTCGTCGTTGTCTGGCGTTTCATCTTCGACCTTCTCAGTTTTCGCTTTTATTTTGCCTTTTTCCTTTATTATTGTTTCTTACGATGAAGACGAAGACTGGGGTCAAGCGTAACTCGTACAAACGTCATGCGACTCGTTTCGATGTTTGCAAATTATCTTCGGAGGATACTGTGATTTGACCTTAGACTTTGTTCGCAGTTTTGTATCGAATCTCTGCTGTCTGTTCAAGCGTAAATCGAGAAAGAAGAATTGAATTTCCATTTTTTTATCGCAGTTTCCAAACGTTCCACGCGAAGACGGTGATTCCGTAACGGATACGATCGTTTCTTTACTCCACACGACGTTCTTCTAATATTTCTCGAAAGGAGAAACGAAGCGATCGAGCTATTTATTTTCACCGATACGAACATTGTTATCCTCGCGTTACCAACTAAAGAGAAAAAGAGATAAGAAGCGATAAAACGAGTAAAAAGTACCGCGATTTCAACGACCTTAGACAATTTTTTTACTCTTTCGTATTCAGTTTCTTCTCTCGATTAAAAAAAAAAAAAAAAAAAAGAAGAGAGAGAGAAACGAAAGCAACGTCCGATAAGGAAGCAATGGTGTTTTTTCCTTCTTTCTCTATCTTCGTCGATGGGAGAGAACCAGAAGCATCGTTGCGGATGCACCATAACGCTTCGCAATATTATAGCTTGATGGGAGCGCAGGCTATCGGTTATCAACTTTTTGAATTATCAACGGGCCAAGTTAGACATGTTTGTAACGGATCGGCAGGAAGATACAAACTTACGATGCACCGGTTTCGTGCTTCCGCTGTAAAGTTTCCCACGTTACGTTTATAGTTTACGCCCGCTTACATTAGAATTAGACTTAATTTCTGCACGTAACTGCGCGCAAAGCGTGTACAAGTGTACGTATATAAGCTAACTGCCATTATTAGCTATTTACGTGACTAGGTTTTCATATCCACCCGGTTCCTAATTCAACTTTTACCCGTCGTATTTGAAATTGCTATTTTTTTATTTCTTCTCTACTTACTTGGTAAAATCCTCGAATATTCTACGAATATGAATTTTATTTTCATGTAAAGTCGTTTCAACGTTTCCCTTTCTTTCTACGCTGGAATTTGTACCAAGTATCTTTGATATTTCCGCCGGTATGCATTTTTAATCACCTTCTTCTATTTTCTTTCCTCGAATCACCGCGCTGCTGTTTCTCTCTTTATCACTTTCAATTCCACCCATAGCGTCCTTGCGGAACTCCTTTCCCCCTTTTATTACCCTGAAATTTCGATATCTCTGTTTCTTTCATTTTTGATACCTTGCAGTGAAATCTTTTTTATTACTGAAACGTTCCTGCCTCCTTTCGTTTTATCGCGGAAATTCCTTTCTTTTTCTTTTTTTTTTTTTTTATCGCCAACCCCCCTTATTGAAATTTGTCCTCCTTTTGGTGTCCTTGCATCGCTACTTCTGATTGCCGTAATCCCCTTTACCATTGTCCTTGCATTCCCCTTTTTATTACAATCACCCCTTTTTCAATGTCTTTGCGCCGATCTTTGCTAATTAAATTTTTCTATCGTTGGAACATTGGCGGCTTCCACGTCCATTGATTTCAGATTCTCCTCTAGGATTATATCAATATGCCGCGGCAAAAGGCTGCGCATTTTTATGCGTCTATGGGAAATTTCAAGGTAGAAAAATTCGTAGAAAACGCATCACACGCGTAAAATATATAAAACGGCCAAAAGACCAGTAGCTGTTACAATATTCCATAGATAAAACAAATCTCTGTTTTAGCTTTTCATTATCTTCATAGAAATAATTGCATAAACGTGCTTGATCGTCGCTCTATGGCGATATATTAGGTTGGCAACTGAGCGATTACGTATTTTAAATAAAAGGGAAGATTCAAAATTTTTAATTATTAGGTATTGATGATGATAGATATTAAAAATTAGGTATTGATGACCTTTCATAATTCCATGTTCATAAAACTTCTGATTTCTGCCAACAGATGTGATTTTACATGTGTGTTTGAATTTAATCTGAGTTTGCATCATCAGCGTCATTAAAAATTCATATATACAGTAATTGGTATTAGAATATATATATATACTAATTAATTATTAATATATATACTAATATATACTAATAGAATATATATATAGTAATTTTATTTCTAATTTTAATCCTTCAGTATATAACAATTATTAATCTGATTTTACATCATCAGCGTCATTAAAAATTCATATATACAGTAATTAGCATTAGAGTATATATATAGTAATTTTATTTCTAATTTTAATCCTTCAGTATATAACAATTATTAATCTGATTTTACATCATCAGCGTCATTAAAAATTCATACATACAGTAATTAGTATTAGAGTATATATATAGTAATTTTATTTCTAATTTTAATCCTTTAATATATAACAATTATTAATCTGATTTTACATCATCAGCGTCATTAAAAATTCATATATACAGTAATTATTATTAGAGTATATATATATATATACTAATTAACTGCTAACATATATACTAATAGTGTATATATATATAGTAATTTTATTTCTAATTTTAATCCTTCAGTATATAACAATTATTAATGTCAAATAGTAATACATAATACGATCAGTGTAGAACTTGCGTATCATGCGATTTTCCTGGTATCAAGAAGCGGGCTTTAACCGATAGGATTTAATGGATACGGCGAAAGAAATATGACGAGCGATAAAGTTTATACGTTCGATCATTTTTATTGGCGAATCGGTAAAAAGTTGTAAAGATAAGGACTCGCAGGTTCAATTACAGTCACATTAAAGATAAGTAAGTTTGGATACTATTTCCAGACATGACGGTATTAACGCGTTACTTTTTCTCAAATAGATGATTATTGTCTTTCATTTATTACTATGTCATAAATGTGTTCTTCTAATGTCTATAGCTGGTCATGTACATAGCACGTGAAACGTACGTTCAGTTTCTTTCGCAATGATCGCAAATGCAAGGAACGTTTGCGATTAAAAAAAAAAGAAAAAAAGAAGAACGTGCCGGTAGAGAAACGGATTAAACAGCCTCTTTCCTTCTTCGCTGAATAATGAATGAACAGATAAAGAATGCTAATGACACAAGCTTGATTCTTCGTTTACGTGTGTTCAACTGAGAAACGAAGTGGACGTAAAGGTTATAGCTACGATAAGTTACAGACAGAGAGGATATCGTTTAAAACGAATGAAACAGAAAATAAAGGATTGCGTAATGTTCCTTTGACATTTAAAATTGTACAAAAGTATCGTACGTTTGTCTCGGTTTTAATCCGCTGGATAAAGCAAGAATCCGGATGATCGGTAGCCAGATAAACGAGCCGCCACGACGGCAACCTACTAAAGGTATTTTCTGAATTTAACAACGCCGTTAAGTTGAGGCTGAAAGTGCGTATAACGATCCGCGTAATATCATTGAAATTGTTGAGAGACACTTGAGCCTGTACTTCCGGTTAAAACCGTTCATCGCCGCCCAAGATTAAAACACGCCATCCTCCACATCTTCCTCCTCCCCCCCCATAAATTCTTAAATGAAAACGCCAGCTCCCCGTTACCGAGCAATAAACGTGACATTATTTTTTTAACCTCGTTAATTGAAACGTTGCGAACATGCAAATTGCGAAAGCGAATAAATAAAGCCGGTATTTTTCCATTATCTTGACTCGGCTCGGATAAAACTCATTTGTATAGCTACATTAATCCCCTGATTCTGCTTAGCTCCGATACTGTGCTGAACACTTTGCAAAAGAAAAAAAAGATTATCGTCGATGATATTGAGATTGAAAATATTGGAATTATCATATACCGAAATTACTTGGCAATAAAGAAAAACACAATTTGTTGAGCTTATTAGGTGGATGTGATTTTAATAGAAATGCATGGGTAAACAGGGTGGTTTGCCCTCGACCCTATCTTATACGCTGTCGATGGCAAACTAAAAGACCAGATGTAGAGTTTTCTTAGAAGTGGTGACGATTTCAATTAAATACAAATAAATACAAAAAATACAATGGATTAAAATTATTAGAATTGAACATGAAAGTATCGACAGACAGATACAAATACATGGCTCGTGTGTAATAGAATTGTTTCGCGTTTGTATGATATCCACACACGATGCAGCGATATTAAAGCTACAAATATCAGAAATATATTTTTCTCAAGTACTCGATTCCACGTAATGAAAGTGGCACTGGAAAAACATCCGCAATTATAATAATTCAACGTATAGAACGAATACGAAAAGTGTCTTTCCTTTACAGACACGTCTTTTACAACCACGCATCTTTATACGAACATGAAACCTAATCCGTCCAACGTTGTGATCTTTAGCTTGATAGAACAAAATTGATCATACGTAATTCGATAGAATAATATAAAATGTTGTGCATCCATTATTTCCTTATAAAACGAAAGGAACTTTTCGGACGACCTAATACATACGAAAAGTTCGATAGTATTAACATTAGCTTCGCGTATACGTATAGTTTCGTCAAATATTTCATTCCACGTAATGAAAATGGTAGCGTATCGTTCAAAGGAATCCGATCCTTTGTTCGGGACAATAGTTGCTAATTCCATGGTGGACGTGAAAAAATGAACCGCCACCCCTATCCGCTTCATTTTTTTAATCATTCAATTTGAATCCTCGCAAGAGACAAGAAGGAAGCCCGTACGAGCGAAGCTTTTAAAATCGGCGACTTTAAGGGAGAAGAAAGATGTACGCCGAGACCTGGAGATAGAGAGGGCAGGGAAACGAAAGTTCGCTGATAAGAAACGAACACGGAGGGCTGAAGGGGAATCTAAGGGAGAAGAAACACCAACGAGAGGGAAGATCGGCGAAAGAAAGAGGAAACGCACAAAAGGGAAAAGCCAGCAAAAGAACGACTTTCACAGGCGGAACCCATAAACGGAGACTTAGCAAAAGAGTGATGTGACGAGAGAAGAAATTGTACAATTCTCCAAGTAAGAAAATAGAGATAGACAATGATGCGTACTTTGTTTCGTTGTTAAAATATTTATCGGAAAAATAATTTAAGTGGGGAGAATGTACGATGCGAGAAAATGGAGAATTTGAAGAAGGAAAAGATTTAAAAATTCTCCAAGTGGAAGAAGAAAAGTAGAAAATAATGCATTGTCTGTTTCGTTATTAATCTTTAACAACAGCTTCGGTTGGCTCGATACCCTTATTATTTGTTAAATCATTCTCTTGTAAAAATTATGTCCAACATAAATTCGTCTGCCAACATTTGTTTGCCATTGATAATGAAATTCTGATAATCAAATGCACGGAAATTTATTCTTCTCAGAAAAAACAGATCTGCAATCGTCGGAGAGTCGAAATATTCGCGGTGAGATTATAAAATTATAGAAGAGAAGTCTATAACCTACTATCTTGTAATTTATTTTCCTCTCTCTCTCTCTTTTTCTCTCACACACAATTCGCAAATATTATTAATTATTGCGCAAGATGGTCATGAAAAAAGGTGCGGATTTGAGGAAAGATGTGGAGGCAAGTAACGCGAAGAATGAGAAAGAAGGTGGATACAGGATATTGGTCATCTTGGTAATTGCTTGGTAAAGCTTGAATCGTCACAGTTTACAGTCTGTGAAATTGCGTAAAATGAAATTGCGTAAAGTGAAATTGCGTAAAGTGAAATTATCTGTTACTCACGCTTATGTTCGGTCCGCCTTCCGTCATCGTTGTCGTGTTTCTCTTGCGTTCTTCTTACTGACAACAGCACACTCACCTTTTTTCTTGCACATTGCAGTTCGCACTTTAGTTTTTTTGCCTTTTCACTTTCCTACTTTCCCCTCGTTTGAGTGAAACATCGGGTCGCACGTGTCAATAACTTCTTCGAGAATGGTACTCTTGTTCCCTAATCGAGCAACTTTTGCAAATTTATCAGAGAACGAGCCAATGTTTTTAGATATACGAAATTATCTAACGATCGAAAAATATCTAACTTGATAACGATTGTTTTATCGCTCTTAATCCTACTTCGTTCTAAAAATTCGAATACCTTTCCCTGTTATATTCTATCGTCACACGAGAACGAAGAATTGAACCGTCTACAGTGCTACGTAACATGAAACCTACGTACTCGGTCCCTTTTTAGTTTTATTTTATCTGTTCACCAGTGTGTTACTATATTTTATTTCTACGTTATATTGTACTAGAAACAGAACATTTATTTATAGCTATCACCGCTGAAATTTCGAATCGGAGAGAAGAATTATAATAAATTATCTTGATAGTTGCTAATTAATCGAACGAAATTTTGGTCGTAAATAAATTAACACAGTTTTCAAACGATATTCGTGTTTTCTTTACAAGCTTACAAAATAATCCGTTTTACCAAATTTTTGTTAAATTCTTTTCTTTCTCTTTTTCTACAGTCATACCCCCACCCCGATTTCCATAATTCTCCGCTTCCCCAGAGATTATTTCAGAAGAAGGAAAGTCAGGTGAAATGAAATACAACTTCTTACTTGGAACGAATTACTTCATTAATCACGGAACTTTTGAATTACCTCTCTTTTTTTTTTTTCTCGCGGCGTCTCTCTTCGCGTCCTTTAAACTCCGCAATAATTAACGAGAATCAGTTCTCAAGGTATCATGGATGCAATATATAAGGATTTCCCGTGTTAAAACACCGGGCTTCTTCGCAAACATTTGCCGATCTTTTTTACGAAGGACATTTTAATACCTGTCTCTGCTACGTAAACTACTCGAAAGTGGGCAATTTAACCACACAATCGCGAGTACAAATTATGTATTGATAAACAGTGATTACATTATATGTACATTATTATGAGTTGATAAAGCTAATTTTACAGATATTACTAGATATGCAACGAAATACTGACATTTGCAAGAGCCAAATAGTTATGGAACGATTTTTCGATCAAATTTATATCTAGACCGTGGATATATATGCATTTATTGGAAATTTAAATGCACAAAAATATTCAGAATACGTATAATATGCAAAACTATGAATTAGTAATTTTATTAAATTCAATGAAATAAAGATAAATAAATACATTTGAAAACACGCTTGAATTAAATAAAGGCTAAACACGTATATACATATGTACGTGTATCAATATGCACCGAGCAATTGATTTACTAATCGTACAAAAATAACCTATACATTTATAACCATTATATGTTTCGGAGTCATTCTCCAATTAAATAAAAACTAAATGTGTATATACATATGTACACTGTATGGATACATTATTGTATCCCTTGAAAGATTAATTTACTACAAGTAAATAAAAACTAAACATGCATGTACATTATTGCATCCCGTGAAAGATTAATTCGTCAAACCGATTTATCGTTAATGTTTGCAAATTTTTTCGTAAATCCACGTACACAAGCATAAACCAATTTATATTTGACAAAAGTGACACATTAAGAAAGAGAGGAGACAATTAATAACATCGATTTGAAAATAGAAGGAGGGGGGATGTAAGCGCGGGAATACAAATGTACATACGTAAGTAAAAAAAAATAGGTAACACGGCGAATCTGTGTCGAAAAAATAACCTCTACGACAAACACGTCTACCATGTATTGCCAATGCAACTTTTAAACATTGCGAAAGATCGCTCCGTTGGCAAACTTTATCCTTGATAAATCTGTTTACGTACACATTCAGTTAACTGCGACACGATTTCTCTTCCAAAAATGACGCCTTTCAAACTTCCGTCACTCTTGTACCATTCCCGTAGAATTCACTGGTCCGAACCATCGAAAAACATGTCCCGAATAACATCTCCAAATACATTACACTTTCTCCGTCACATGACCTCTAATTACGAGCTACGAATTCGTCTATTCGCTTTCACGACATTTATTGACAAGCTATAATACCGAGGAATCAACGAACGATCTAACAACCTCGAAAAATCCACTCATTTCATATTAAAACACGGTTTAACGAATTGTATCGAATTGAACACAAAATCGAATCGTATCGATAATTATCGGACACTAGACGAGATCGAAAATTCTGTAAGAACGATCGCTCCGAGTTATTTGTCGTCGATTTCACGGACGATACACGCGCACGACTTAGATTAATATACGTCGCTTACCCAATTCAAAGTCGAGTTTCATACAAAAACCGGTCACGTAAACAAAAATAACGCATTCCACTGTTCGAAGTACGATCGAAAGATCATCCAGCTTCGACGGCTGGCGGCGTACTAATAACGGACAGCCACGAAACGCGGAGAGTCTGCCTTACCGGCGCAAGCGTCTCTTCGAAGGAAGCGCAGATCACTGATACCAACGCAACATCGCCATGGGGAATACCACGGAACACAAACACATCGATTGTATAGATACCTGTTGAATGTCGGGAGTCACCGACACGTTGGCGGTCAACTAAATCGAAAAGAGAGCGAACCGGCATCAAGCAGATAGATAGGTACAACCTTCTGTAATCTCAAGACATGTCCTTCTTCGAAATCGATGATCGCCTTTGTTAACTCTTTAACACTACAACTATACTTGATTAATAAATTGCGGATTTTTATACAAACTCAGAATATAATTGATATAATTAAAAACGTAGAACTCGAATAGAGAATTGTCTTTTATAAAAAGTATTATACTTTAATTGTTTTATGAAATTTTTCACATTACGTTCATCCTATGCAATTTTGCACCTTTAAATTTCTTCTAAATGTATACAAATCCGCAATGTAATGATTAAAATATTTATAAAGTTTGTATCAAAGAAATGAAAGCGCACAATTTGTGAAAAAATATACGATAAAAGAAGGAAATACGTTTCTGTGCATACACTTTACAACAAATTATTAGAGTCCCTAAAACTAAAGTGTAAAAATTTCTATGAAATATTAAGAATTGGTCGTTATGGTAGTTCTGACGTTAAATACGATTTTCCTTAAAAGACAACAGGAACATTTTATGAATTTCGACAAATTCAATGATAATTATACGATCAGATGATGAAATTGAGTAACTTATAAAATGTAGAATCGATCAGTTTGGCTTGAGAGACTCACATATAATTTTGTATTTATATAGCTATGTATTATAATAGCTTTTTTTATAAAATAAACCTTTGTGTCTGTATGTAAGCGCGTATATTTCTATATGAAGATTCGTGGAACCTTGTTTCTAAAAATTAAGTTCACTTATCGATATGGTGATAACGATGATGTATCTGGCCTTGTCGTTTTTTTACAGAGGAACGATTTTGTAGAAGAACAATTTATGAGAATATACGATACAAATTTTTCTCGAACTCTCAGAAAATGTGCCTTTAGAATGTCCTAACGAGGATATGCAACTGAAAACATGTAAAATAATAAAGATCAATTATGCGGAAGGCAGAAAGGCGGGTACGTAGACTGGTTTAATATTTTCATTGAAGTAGTTGAACATACGACGTAATAAATAGATCTGAAAAGTAAAAAATGAAATTTCTTTATTTCTTTCTCAAGAATTTCAAGGATTGAATATAAGAATAAAATAACGGGGACCTTGTACACGAGCCGGATACCGATGTATACATTTTATTTCTTCTTATGTACACTTTCAAAGACCTTCGGATATTATTCAAAGAGTAAGCTGGACTGTAGAAATATTCTCGGCGACATCTGATAAAAGGTCATGTAAATTGAAACTTGGGATTGCCCTGTATCGCGGACGCAGACTGTGGAATCCTGCGGTTTCTCCCAACACGTACTGGCGAAAAAAGAAACAAAACTGCAGCTGGTCTGAGTGCAACGTTCAGGATGCCATGTAACCACAGTTTATAATCCGTGCACCGACGAATGTTCTCTGTCTCCAGTTTTAAAGCGAATTTATAACTGTACCGCCGTAGAGAATGGTTTTTACTAAGAAAGGACAAAAATTTCAGGGATTATAAAGTTGTAGGATTTTGAAGAATTCATGGCTGCAAGAAAATCATACCGTTTCATTATAATGATTTATTTATTATAAAATTATGCTTCCAACAAATTGTAAAGGAATATATGCATGCATGGAAACGAATCGATCGGACAGGCGATCATTAAAAAAATTTTGTTAATCGAACATTGATACACAGTCCTGTACGCGTTCCATCGTAGATTCGTATCTTTACGTTTGAAGCGAGTCACTGTACATATGGATCTTTTTATATTTTATAAACATTCCTTTCTTCCCTTCCTTTTTCTTTTTTTTCTTTTTGCTTTCATTCTCCATCGAATAATAGTTCTCCCGAATATTTCGTAGAACTTTACGTAAGGAAGAACAGAGACGTTTCTACAAAGTTCGAAAGCTGCCTACAATAGCGTGACTTTTCATTTTCTAAATTCAGAAAATCCTTGCTCCTCCTTACATAAAACATTTAAAATCATTCTTTCGCATAATAAGTTGTTTCTCTTTCTATCTACAAAATACACGATTATTGGTTGACTTTCATATCATAAAAAACGTATAAAACATTGCTGAAAATGAACCTTTAAACTCACTCGAGGTAACTCATACAGGAGTTACAAGAGAACGATCTACATCGAATGAAATCAAATTTCATTTTCTCTCTCTCTCTCTCTCTCTCTCATTCTCTTTTTTCTTCTTTATTTTCTCGTTCTCTCTCTCTCTCTCTCTCTCTCTCTCTCTCTCTCTCTCTCTCTCTCGTTTCTGTTTTATATTATTTAAACCTGGCACAATTTGCGGGAACGGAAGTCAGAAAAATTCGATAATACTCGACCAACGATGAGCCAGTAACAGTCTTCTTGAATATTTAAGCACGAGAAATTCGAATGGTCTTCTGATCCTACTATAAAATTCGTAAACTTCAAAGATGTATCATAGATGATACAAGTGAAAGAATAGACGCAGTAAGAGACGAAACCTCGAAACATGCATTACCGGAGGGATGCTTCTATCGAACAGTATTATGTATTTATTCTTCTCCGCGATTGATTTCAACGATTGAGAAATACAATGTAATCCCGATAATCCACATTAACGATTTCACTATCGGAAGTTAACAAAGAAAGAAAATAAAATAGAAATGAACAGAAACGAAGTCATGGAATATTACATCGGTCGAATGCAATTTAGTTACTTATTATTCATTCAAAGGAGTATCATTGAAAATGCAAACCTATTCAAATAAAATAGTTTTACTAAAAATACTTTTATTATTAAATACTTGTTGCACAAGATACAGTGTGTTTTCAATGAGATTTATCGAGATTACACTGTACTTGATAATAAAAAGTATCGACAAGAATACTTATCGTTTAATGGTTTTCCGTAACAAAAACAGCCGTTCTCCTCCTGAAGGGGCGATTAAATAGTAAATAATTTTTCTTTTTTTATATTTATCTCATTTGGTTTTAATTTTCGTTATTTAATAATAAGTGCTAACCGTATTTCTATTCTCAACAAGTTCATTCCTTACAATGTTTAAACATAACAGCCTGCCAGCAGCGCAAAGACTAAAGATATTTCGCTTAGATCGTAATTCTTTTTTTCTTTTTAAACCTCACTATTTTCATGGTATCGGAATCTCTATATCCAATAAACAAGAGTAACACGAGGAATTAGCCAAAAAGCCTTTAGTAAAGATGCTGAGGACGTAACTGGACCACTGCTCAATGACCATCCTCGTTATTCTTTCCTCGACTCCTAAATTTGCTTCTATTCTTCGCATTTCTGTTTCTTTTCTTTTTCTTCTTTTGCCAGCGACAAACTACTATATAACGTTTTACTTCTCTCTTTATTTTGTTAACCGCGAAACTGACGGAGCAACGACGCAACGTTTTGTGTAAGCGTTCTTGAAAAAACTCGTGATGCAATCACACCATTTTGGTAACGTCACGTATAACTCGTTGCTTATTATTTCATTTTTTTTTTTATTTTCTTTTGTTTTAACGATTCTTAATTATAGGCCTCTGGCAGAGGCGATTCTTGCGAATGCGTTCCACAGGCATCTAGGCACGACAGATATAAAAGTAGTACGTTCAGGAATATTCAGATTTATAACAATCGATATTCTAAAATAGTGCTATCACGTTCATCTAACTCTAAAACGACGTTTTCATTTCTTTTTGCAATTTTTTTCGTTTTTCTTTCTTTTTTTATTATTATTATTATTATTATTATTATTATTATTATTATTATTATTTGCCGCTAAATTACGAGCTGGTAGCGTTGAAGCAACTATATATCACTTGTGTGTCATTAAATGTCTGTCGTTTGCGCATCAGTGGAAACCTCGCTCAAAAGAGTAACGCCTCAAACTTGCATTCTAAAATTTGTTTTCTTATTTTTTTTTTTTATTATTGTTAATTATTACGACATCAAGCACGCGGCCATTCTTTCTGACCTTTCGAATTCGTATAAAATTTTTTTGTTTATTTAGAGTATATATACAAGATGTATATCACCGCAAGTGAACAAAAATTTATCAATTAATTCGAGAGGTGATTCTGAATAAAAGATATCATGTAGAAGTAGTTAAAGCTTTGATGTGTTTTTAGAAGAATGTTTAACTCTGACATATTTTATCAGAAATTATTGTTTCATCGCTTTACTTAGTGATATTTGCATTTCATAGGCTTTCAATATATAAAAAAAAAAAATAAAAGAATTTATTAACTCTTTTAGATAAAACTTTCTAGGAAGAATCCACTCCAAATCATTCCCAGAATCAACTTGTAAAATTTTGTCCACGCATTGTGATTCACCCTGTACATATGGTGTTCGATAAACCATAAATTCCTATGATATGAAGAAAATCCCCCGCCAAAAGCAAGACAACCTGTTTTAAAACAATTACGAATGAATCTTAGTAAATAAATCGTTTGAGCTTTTAGTTCGACCATTAACTTCGTGTATGATTTAACCTGTATGCCCGAGTATCTATTGAACATCGAGCATAGATAATTTAAGAATGTGAAGATGTACATATGAGTGTGAAAAAACTGTCTTATTGTCAGCGATAGATTTCTCCATACGCAAGAAATCTACAATTTATAAAATACTCTGTGTATTATTTAATACACTTAGGACCCTTATTTACTAGGTTTCTTTTACATCTCATGTTTTTTTTTTTTTCATTTCTTTGATAGCGAGTACGTAGTATTTTCATAAATCTCGCGATACCTTACGTAAATCAACTCGAAGAGTATATAGGAAGTTATCAGCATTTTTCCTTCTTTTTTTTTTTTTTTATAGATTACTACGGACATGGATACATCTTCCGAATGTGCTGGGTGCAATGAGAGAAAGCTTTTTTTTCGTTTACCGAAATACAAAGAAAAAGATATTACAATACACATCTTGATACTTTTTGATACAAGAGGGAGGGTGGGGAAAGAGGAGAGAGATAATTGTGACAATGTTGACTTCTCTAAACGATCAAATTCTGTTGCAGACGGTTGTCGTCGAATGTTGTGACCGCTCGATTGATTAGATCCGACTCATCGCTGTTTCGTTTCTCTCTTCGAAAAAGCTAACTCCCAAAATCACTGCAGCAAAAGAGAGGATATATGGGAAGAGATTGCGGTAGAGACTAGCAATTGTTAGGATCCGGTGGCGTAACAAGATATTCGTCTGCGCGTTTGTGATCGGACAATGCCCGCATTGTGTACGTGTCTTGGGGTAAGTCGCTTTTCCTTCGCAAAAGTGGCTTTGTTTTATTGGAGTTGGTCATTTTTTTTGCCTATGGCAAAAAAGATTAATTTAGAACTCCTGAATAAACAAACGATCAAGGACGAGAGAAAGATCGATTCCGATCTGTCATACCTCGTTCGCTTTCGCTTCTATCTTTTCCAATGTGAGCGGAGTCTGATCTGTATCACCGTCTTCGTCAGGTGGAGGGCTGTCTAATTGTTGTTGCAATATCGTGCCAGATGTTGTATTCGTAATACCTTTTAGAGCCGCGTTGTAATTCGGATGTCTCATCGCTAATGCTTCAACGCGCATCCACGCTTCGTCCCTGTCCTTCATGAACTTCCTTTCTCTCTGTCGATCCTACGAATATTTCAATCAACATTGTTCCATCGTCCTTGTTTCGTGATAATTAAAAACGTACCTGATAATACTGTTGCGTACACTCGTCGAATACTTTCTGATTCATCTCCATGAATAGCTTCAATGCATTATAAATCAAGCCGTGAATAGTTTTGTTCCAATGATTTCGAGAATTTCTGTAGAATGCTGGATACATGATTGGTAGGATGACTGCATAGTTATCCGATATGAGGGACATTATGTATTCGTTGTTCCAATAGTACAGAGCCCTTTCAGCCACCTGATAAAAACACGATAAAATATTTTTTATAAATATTAATTTATACAATATCAAAAATTGTAATTTACATGATCTATCATTAATAAAAAGAATATTGACAATACCTGAAAGTGTGGAGATGATACACATTTCGCTAATTGTCTAAATAATGGGTCCATGACTTTTTGAAATTCCGCAGGTTCAATCACATCGAGAATTTCTTCAAGCTCATTCAAAAACATTACTTCTTTAGGGGAATGTGTTTTCGGCCAAAATTTCAGCAGGCTTCTAATAACAGGTTCAGTCAATGATGGGTCCTTCTCAAGGAACTGAACCACGCAGTATGCTAATTGCGGATGATATACAGAGAGCGATTTGGCTTTGTGTAAAGGTAAAAGTACCTTCAATAGAAATATTTTGTGTTCTTCTTTTAATGGTAGTGCGAACCCATTGATTATACTAAACAAACAAACAAACAATCGATAAACATATAGCATACTATAAAACAATTATCGTTTACAATGAAAAATTCAAAGTTACCTTCCCAAAATTTCAAGGAGTTCGGCAATTCCATTATGGTGTTCGGTTTCATATATAAATCGATAAAAAACATTATTTATTTGCTTCCTGATGTACGCTCTAAGTCCCAAAAACTTCCCATAAATCCTATGAAGCGTTGTCTTCAGGAAATCTCTTTCCCGTGGATCCTCCGAGTCAAATAGTTCCAAAAGTTGCAACACGAACTTCTGGTCTATGTAACGTCTAGCGATGGAGGGCTGGAAATCCTGGGACTCGAGCAATCGTAAGAAGAATTCGTAAACTAATTGCAAGTGAGGCCAGGCTGCTTCCAACGTTGGCTCATCCTCTTCCGGATCGAACTCCGCTCCGTTCGGGTTCGACGATGGTGGAAGAGTGCGAAACAGATTCACTGCAAACTGAAAAATTTTGAATTCTGAATTAGTAAAATCGCATACGAGTAATGATCACGAAAAGTATTTACACACCATCGTGTTATAGCATTTACATACTAAGTAATTGGACCCAAGTACATACATTACATTTCGCATTATATAATTACAAAAATTTAATATGCACTACTGAACTGTAATACTGAAGATGAAACGTAGGTCCTAACAATAAATCCATTAAAAAATAACAGTACGTGCCATATATTGTTTATGACTACTATAAATTCATTACATCTGCAGAAATTCTTCATTAATGAAACAATCTGTTAGTAATGGACTTATGGCCTTACTGGCAATGCATTAAGCAGTTCGGGTTAGGTCATGCTCACCATGTTCACCGCTTCCGGGTAGATTGCCTCCGTGATCACGTTTTTGTTCTTGGTGACATATTCGACCATCTCGTTGAGGGCAGTACGCTTCACCTCTTTCCATTTTAGATCCGAAAGAGGATCGGACTCGAAGTCGAATAGCACACAACATTGCCGTAGTTTCTGGATGAATAATTCTTCTCTTTCGTTTCCTTGTTGAGTTTCTAAAGAAAGATATTACATTTTTAATGTAATTATCTAATGAGTTCATGGATTTTGTGTATTTACTAATATCTAATGAACACACATTTCAGATTTCAGGTACATTGTATACTCACATAGACCTTAAGTTTTCCCTCTCTGAGGATACATACGCGCACACATGCGCACACCCTACGTCACTTACATATACAGACATGTATATCTTGGATAGATCCATGGACTCTTTCTCTTGGACTCTCTCCCTCTTTCATACTTCTGTTTCCCCCCATAAATTCCTCTCCCTCCTCTATACAAACAGACCCATGAACATCCATACACACGATTCACACCAACCATGGACTCTCTCTCATGGACTCTTTCTATCCCTGTTATACCTTGTTTCCTCTCACACTCGTAAACTCTTATCTCAAACTTTCTCTCATATTAAGTACATTCCCCTTTCTCTCGCATTCTTGCATAGATTTCCATTCTTTTGCTCAATGAATTCCCACCTTTTCCACATTTCTTTTTCTCGTACATTCTCCCCCTTATCCTTTTAAACGCTCTCATGAAACTCCCTTTCTCAATTGTTTGCTACTTGTCTTGAACTTTTCGTAATTTCGTACACCTGCCTCGTAAATTTATTCATTGCTTTTTTCATTAATAATTTCTCCCTCTTTGGAGATCCTTTCATAGATCCTATCCGTCTCTCTTGGACTCTTCCGTTTCTCACGTCTCACCTTATTTCATTGACCTATGTCTTTCTCTTTCTTTCACACGCTCGTATCCTCTCCCTCTTTATACTTTTCTAAATACACGAGTTCATACAATCGGGGAAAAAATAAGTGAACAGTTAGTGGAAACAAGTGCCAGTGAAATTTTGTTAAATGCGATCTATTTACACAAGAATGTAGACATTGCCTTTATTTATTTACTATCTAATCTATATCCTATAAGGATATATAAAAAATAGAATATATGCATGTATACAATATATATATACACATTTATATATCCATATATATGGGAAAACGTAGTTATAGATCTGATGAGTGCAATGTAGGCTGTGTATGATGTGAGAAAGGGAATAAGGAAATGTGTCGAAAGTTAATTTGTGGGGCAAACTCCATCTTGTAACCGGCAGAAAAAATTATTAATAAATGTATTAATTAAAACGACATATAATAAGTAAAAGTTAAGTATATAACACCAGTAGTAGTTTAATCGAACTTCATTGATACCCACTTCCACTATCTGTCCACTTATTTTTGTCCCTGACTGTATATTTTGACAATTACTGAAATTAAGACAAGAAGCAAACTTCAGAGGTTTCATTACCGATTAATAGGGGTCGTAACGGTTGATAATGCGAAGTGAAGTTGGTCAAGTAAGGTTTATTCGATTCTCGAGATAAAACAGTAGCCAAGGCGAGCCCCTGGTGGAAGCTTGGACTTTTTGGCAGGCCACCAGTCGAAAAAGGAATATATCCATCCACGTGAACCATCTTATTGCCCAACAGTGTCTAACGTTCTCTGATATCGGTCACCGGAACTTGTCTCCTTTTCCCCGGCTCGGTTCACGGTAAATTACATCCCTATACGCACCGGTTTCCTTGTTCACATAACAATCTGTTGCTTCGACGTAACTGACCGTTCTTTCGGAGCAAGAACAAGTCACATCTCCATTCGTACGTCGATATTAATGCACGAGGATTTCGTAAACGTTTCGTCACCTAACTTATCGGTTTGTAATGGACGCAGTGGAATCAAGGGAAAAGACGCGTTGCGAATTCGAATAGAGAAAATACCGCTGCTATCAAAGGCCGTTTGAACGAGAAAGGACTGTTTATGTTAGAAAAGTAGGAATCGCGAATGACGCGTGCGCGCATGCGTGAACACCGCGCCTTACAATCGATACGTTCTGACGTAGCTGCTTTCGCAATCCTCTGCAACCGGGATTAAAAAAGTAAAAGTAACTTAATTAATTATCTTTTTTACATCACAGTTATATCAATTTCAGTTTGATTTATAAATTAAAAAATTGACTAATTTTTTAAACAGTCAATTGGAAAAAGTACACAGTAGTACTTATCACTGTGGTATGTACATACATGTATTAAAAAGTTACTATTTCCATGATGGCAACGATGATACACATATATATTGTTGATATCGTTTTCATGAATGAAAGCGAATTTAATTTTATAGAGTGTTCGCTATTAGAACGGCGTTAAGGATTATTTGAATCTAGATATCATTTAAAATGCATCAAGCTAACGGAAGTCTGTAGATTTCCGGTCAATACATCGATCACTTAAATGCTGCCATCGATACACCAATTTCCCCACGGACTTCTGTTCCATGCATAAAGTTCCCTATCTGATTGATAATGATCAAAGAATATTCGATATCCTTTCACTTTTTAAGTCTCGTTCCTCCCACTTCCTCCGCTTCTTAAATATTCTATTCCTTTTTTCGCAATTAAATTTCGCTTTCATTCATGTTACTTATTCAAATATCTCGATTACGCGCCACAAGATTTCTTTTAACTAAAGTTCTTCAAGATACCTCCGATCAGTGGGAAATGTAGGTCAGTTACACATTTCACGATGTATACTTCTAGATCAAAATCGTCTCTCACGAAAAGTTTGAAAGCTCTCTTAAGCCCCGGCAGGCGCATACAATGCACCGTGAAATTTTGAATTAGAATGGCGACATTAATCACTCTGATATCTTTTCACATTCAATTATTTTTTTATATTTTGATGAGTACTCGAAGGTTTAGATATCGAAACCATTGAGACACTTCGATTTATCAAAACGGCAAAATGCACTGCAATTTAACTTACATAAAACACCGGTATATACTTATAAGCAACTACATACACTCCAATATACGCTCAGTGCATTCATTAAGTATATTGCGGTTTATTCCTGGCAAAGGATAATAATGATAAGGTTTATTGCTCCTACTTTGGCGACTTGTTACACTAATCAATCATTATGTGGCAATCATTGCTGAAGAAAGCGGAATTGCTCGCTTAGAGAACATTGAAGACATTAATAGATCTTGATGAATTTGTCGCAGAATGAAATTTCTAAGGAAATTGTCTGATCATAATTCTAGCTGAGAACTATTACGACTTTTTTTTAAGTCGTTCCAAAAATCAAGCGTATTATAGCAATTATCAAACTGCGAAATTTTATGTAGTTTCATAGATTTATTAACGTAACTAAAGAAATAGTATCGATGTAAAGACTTATTCCACTTATTAAATATTATAAAATGTAATTCACTTTGAAGATTTTTTATCTTTGTATATTAGGAGTACCTATTCTGTACATTTTTACATTTTTTAATTTCCTATAAATACATAGATATCCGCAGTTTAATAATTATAAAGACTAATATTTTTGCAATTTATCTAGAAAAATCTTCTATTCTGAATATTTTTAATAATAATATTGTAATTAACAATAATTAAATATTAATAATTAAAATAGTTGTAATTTATTTTTTCTATAAATAGCTAGAAACCTTTTTACTTAATTTTTTATCAGATTTTCATGTAACAAAATTTATTTCATAGACTTACCGGATAGAAGCGGCAACTTTTGAAGTTCACGATTTTTCGATATGTTAAATCTTGAGCTACTTTGCCGTTTATCTTTCTTTATCACAGGGCCTCCGGGTTGGTATTTGATTTTGTTAATCAACGTTGGTGGTGGTGGTGCGGCGGTTACCGGTGGTCCTCCTGCTACCTTATTCGTCTATGAAAGAATAGAAATAATTTTATAATAATAAAAACTTAAGGATATAAAATTTTTTTATATAAAGATTTGTTAAAAGTCTTATAATGCAATGTAAAATTGCTGATACAATGTGTGCATGAAAATTGCATATGTGAAGCAACAAATAGTTTGACAATTTGACCATTAAGAGAGAGAATTCCTTGTCTAAATGTGCACTTGATCTATGTTTCAACAATGGAACAACTTGAAATAGAAATAGGTGCAACTTTTATTTGGTTTAGTGACTTACATATCTTTTATAGTACTCATCAAAGTATAGTATGTTCTTTGAAAATGTTTTGTATCGCATAAAGAGATGTCATCAAGAGAAATTTCATCGTGCTCCATTATATATAATTCAGAAATGATAAACAAAAATTGTCCGCTAAAAGCAAATGTATATGTCAGTCTATGTGTAATCCTCATTACATTCAACACAATTGTTCCAACGTTGCATTAATGCCTGGCTTCCTTGAAAGAAGTTTTGTGGTTGATCTTGAAACCATTTATGCACTATTGGTCTTGACTCTTCGTCTGAGCTGTTGTCCATTTAGAGTATCCTCTAGTGGCCAAAAAAGATGACAATTACTTGTGAATGATTTTTAGACAATTATATAGTACATAGTAACACTTTTATTAATATTTTGGATCTACTAGTGTAAAATGAAAAAATTGAGATAGAGGTGCAAGAATGACTTCAACACCAATCACAAAACTTCTTCTTGAAGAACCTAGTTGACGGTGGTAGTCCTCGAGGAAGTGTATCCCATAACAATTAGGCATAAGTATATTCCCTCTTGTCTGTGTAAGATGAATTTTGATCTTTCTTGCTTCTATATTTGCTGTTAACATGCTACATTAAATCTTTTGCTCTGTTAAATATTTTTGTGATTGATTGAATATTCTTGAAAATACATGCATATATGTATATAATTTTGAAAGTTTCTACTTTGCTTTTTACCATTGCAATAATAAACAAATTTATTAAGAGAAATTAAAAAATGCACTAAAATTACCATAAATACATGAGTAATAATTTATATGCTTTAAATAATAAATTATTATTATTATTGTAATAATTATTATTAATTACGAGATAAATTGTCGTTTATTATAATATAATTAATAATATTGTGATTGTAAAATAATATTGCATGCGCAGAGCATATTTATGAATCAAACGTGAAATAATTTTTCATGTTTCAATACAATCAACTGATAATTAATCGATTATACATTTTTTCGTTATCGACAATCGATAATTGAATAGATGCGACGCACTTTAGTTTCTTAAGCAATGTATTACGCAATATTTATATAAATATTTTATTTTCATAAATAATACCATGCTACTTCATAATATTATTTGTTATAAATTTTATCGTATTAACCATAAATATTATAAATCACATTCTTTAATCGATATACTAAAACCAATTATTTACATTGTAGAAATTAAAAGAAATTAGAAAAAATGTAATATGAAATACTTTGCAAAAGAACAGACTAAATATACATACCAATCAGCGAATAAGATAAAAATTATATAAATATAATGCCAAACTCACAAGCTGAATTAATTTGCTATACAATAATGAACATATTACTCTTTACAGTTTATTAACATTGTTTAGCATATATTTAATTGCGCGGTAATTCCATGCTTGGAATTCGCTCCATTCATACCGTAAGTGATTGCACTCCACATAGATTGTACATTAATTATGTTCAGGAAGCGTGTTAGAAAATAACGCATTATTCCGCTTATCTTCGAAATCATAAATTATTTTAACGAGGAAAGCCACATATGCTCGCGTGTAACAAAATGATAAGAAACATAAGTCAAAAAGAAATATATATCAGTTAATTCGTAAGGCATCTTTCGTTTACATCGTTTTCTATTTATCAACTAAGTCCACGCTTAAGCGCCACCTGTGCCAAGCAACATTTTTTTCAATGAAAACTTTAAAATTGTTTTACAAAACAGTATTCGTGTAATACTTGCTAAATAAAAAAACAATACTGAGTAATTATATGGTAAGAGAAGCGTGTATTTTGAAATAAACGCGTGTACACAGCTCGGCGAAGAGAAACATTTCAGGTGGCACACGATGTCGAAGATGGACACTGGATCGTTTTCAGAGGATAAATGATAAATGAAGTTTCTTAGAGAAATGACACGATACCAAATAACTTTAATAAACGAATCGGTGACGTGCGTAAAGATGAAAAGAAAAGATCCGCGACAGAAAGAATCAACGATGACAGAAGTCGACTCGAATTGAATCGAGCCACATCAATAAGAACATAGAAGAACGATATAACCTCACCTCGTCACTGGTCTCGCCATCCTTGCCGTTCTTTCCCTTGTCCTTGCCGATCTTCGTCGCATCCTGGAACAAAACGAGTTAATTGCACCGCTTTATACCAGCGTACAATGCCACGACAGCACCGATTCACATTCAAGACGCGATCCGCAAATAGACGAGAACTCGCACTTGCGATGTCACACGGAACGGAAACGCGAGAATTAGTTAAAAGTACCATTGTCAGGTTCTTGAAACGTTTGCTCGAGAAAAATGCGCCAGCGAAACGAATATCAAGAAATCAGAATCACGCTACACCCTTCGGTGTCTCGGCTACCGGGGTTGTTTCCCCGTACTCTCTTTACTCTCCCTTCTTTCTTTTCTCTCCTATCCCTGTCATCGTCTAACTATCTATATCTCTCTCATGCCCATAGACACATAGAGACTACGGACTACGGACTCCTTCTTTCTCTGAAGCGCGCGCGTGCCCGCGATCTCTCCTCGTCCAAGGAACACTGTTTTCACGTATGCGAGAGTACCAATCGCATAAGAGACGATTAGAGGAGACAGGAGCGACATGCAGCATAATGAACGCACCTTTTCTTTTTTCGACTGCCGACTCGACATATTATCGATCAAAAATTAGGAGTACGCGTGATCGAGTCAAATGCGAGTTAGCACAGTTCGAAAACACGTAGTAACACATCGATCAGCAGGAACCGAGCCGACACGGGACACTCAGAAGCGGCGGCCATTGGCTACGCTTAGCCATTGTACTTTCAGCCGGCGATTCGCGCCACTCACTGAGAACGCTTAAGCTTATAACTTTTCCCTAGTTCTTCGCTTCAGAAACTTCTTTTTATATGCTGCTTTTATTTCAGCAAGAGAATTCTCGCCGTTATTCGAATTATCCGCGCGTAACACGTGCTAATTAAATATTTCGTGAGTACTACAAGTTAACGTTACAGGGTACCGATAATTTGTAACGCGCCTCTGCTATGTTCTACGATAACACAGGTTATAGTATTATTAATATGTATACGATACACCATTGAAAGAATCATTATTACAAATCGCAATTTTGCACTTTATTATGTTGAGAACTGTTGAAATTGAAAGTGTAATTTTATAGGAAAATAAAAATTATTTTCATTATCTTACCTGATAAATTGTAAAATTGTTATTCAAAGTATGAAATCCGACATTTAATTGTACCGTTTTAAATGCATTCAAAATGATATGTGTGAAGTTGCTGCTGATATTTATAAATATAAAAATTGTTTGGCATCTCGAGACATTTCCTTACGTTTCATTTTAAACACAGAAATAATTCGCTATTGATCGTACGAAGCGCTACTTTAAAATTAAGTACTTTATTAATAGCTTTATATATTAAATTATATGTTTTCAATAAAAATTTTGCAGTACTTTATACAGGCAATAGATAATAATTTCTGTATAATTTTCAATATTTTGGATTCTTCGTATAATTATCGTAATTATGAAAATAATACGTAAAATAATTTTTAAATTACGTACTTCTATTATATTTAAACATCTTAGTGATTTCATGACTTTCAATTGGCTACACTCCTTCATATAGGGAACCTTAAGTTAATCTAAATAATTTACACATGTTAATTTATTTTGATCACTATGTTTTCTAAGAGTTTAAAAAATAGTAATTTGAGCTTACAAAATTGTATTTAGCAGGCAAACGTAAAAATAAGAAAGCGTAAAACCATTGACCAGCGTATATCGATAATCTAACTCAATTTTACCTAAAATAGATTTTTTACATAAATCTGGTGTATACATTCTATATAACCAAAATATGGCAGTAGATCAAAAACAAAGTACTGAAGCAAAAGCAAAACCAATATTTCGTGATCTGTCGGCTGAAGATCCGGAACCAGAAACAACAGAGATAGAGAGTCTCTGTATGAATTGCGAAAAAAATGTATGGTAACGTAAATTTACAATTAAAAACAAAATACCTCTGATTCATCTAACCAATACACTATTTTGTAAATACAGGGTGTTACTAGATTACTCTTGACAAAGATTCCGCATTACAAAGATATTGTGGTGATGTCCTTTGATTGCGAACACTGTGGCTTTCAAAATAATGAGATACAAAATAGTGGAAAAATTGCAGACAAGGGAATTAGGATAACGCTGGAAGTTAAAACTCCTAGGGATCTGAATCGTCAAATAGTTAAATCGGACTACACTAGTGTAAAAATTCCATCCTTGGACTTTGAGATTCCATCTAGATCACAGAAAGGAGAAATTACGACAATTGAGGGAATAATAGAAAGAACTATTGTGGGGTTGGAGCAAGATCAGCCTGGAAGGAGACAAAAATGTCCAGATGCTGCGTCCCAAATTGACCACTTTCTTGAAAAGATAAGGAAGCTTAAATCTTTAGAGAAGCCCTTTACTATAATATTTGAAGATATATCAGGCGAATGTCATGTAGAGAATCCAAAAACCATGTTAAAAGACGAAGGATGTACTACAGTGCAGTTTAAAAGATCAATGGAGCAAGATCATATTTTAGGAATCTACTCGGAAAATGATACAGATGATACTTTGTTAAAACCTATACAAGAAGGAGAATATCCTTTGGAACAAATTGAAGGAGAAGTACTTTCTTTCAGAACAAATTGTCCAGAGTGTAATTTTCCATGTGAAACCAACATGAAATTAACCAGTATCCTTTTCACATTGCGATATACTTTCTAAATTAATTTACAATAACTAGTACTCGCTTTTATTTTGTCATGTATAGTTTCATTTTCAGAGAAAAAAGACTTTATCTTTAACTCAATGTATAGAAATTCCACATTTTAAGGAAGTTGTAATTATGGCAACGGTTTGCGAGTCTTGCGGACACAGAACGAACGAAGTCAAGAGCGGAGGAGGTATCGAACCTACGGGTGTGAAAATAGAAGTCACAGTTACAGGAAGAGAGGACTTCAGCCGCGACTTGTTGAAATCCGAAACTTGCCATATGGAAATACCTGAATTAGAGTTGGAAATCGGTCCCGTTGCCTTAGGTGGACGTTTCACTACAGTAGAAGGCATTTTAGTAGCGATAAAAGAGCAATTATCATCATCGACAGCTTTCAGCGGTGATAGTAGCGATCCAGAAACTGTTAAACGGATGGAAGCTTTCATATCTCACTTAAATGAGGTTTTGGAAGGGAAACAAAAGATCACGCTTGTATTAGATGATCCAGCAGGCAATAGTTACATTCAGAGCCTGTCAGACGAAGGTTTAGATAGCGGTTTAAAAATCATTAAATATGAAAGAAGTTTTGATCAAAACGAAGAACTGGGGTTGAACGATATGAAAGTCGAAGACTATTAATCGTTCATCGCAAAGATTCACGAAATAAGGCAATGCCGATAATGTCAATATAATGTATTATATTTGAACGTGAAAAGAAAATGTATTATAAATGTACACTATACTGTGTAAATATACATTTTGCAATTTTATTGCAAAATTTTTTATCGAGACTCAAATTTCTATCTTCATTCTGTGTAATAATTAAGAGATAATTATACAACCGGTATAGCATCAAGTTTCTTTAGTTTTGGAAGTCTTCTGGTTGCCTGACTACGCCAAGATTCCGTGTCCATATTTTCACAAATAGGATTATTAATGAACAATAAATCTTCGAGATTCGGTATTTCTTGTAGACGATTAAACTCCGCCCAGTCTTTTACCAAATTATTCGACATGTAAAGTACTTTCAGCGCCTTTAATACGTTAACGCCTTTAATTTTTTCGATCTGATTATATGATATCCATAATTCTTCTAAATGTTCTCCAACTGCTTCCAATCCAGAGAACGTCTTAAGATTGTTACGGCTCAGAGATAGAATTTTTAAATTTTTTAAAGAATTGATACCAGTAATTTTCTCTATCATATTCGTTGAGAGAGATAATTTCCTAGAAAACAGTAAAAGTTGTTGACTTCAATATTTTTATGAAAAACATTGTGGAAAGATGTAACTAACTCGACGGCGGTAAGTGCCGCTAAATTATTATCCATTCTCTCAATCGGAGGCCATTGAAAAGACAAAATGATTTCTTTCTGTTCGCTGGCGATCAAACCAGTTTTTTCTTCCCACCGTTGAATAGCTTCTTTACATGTTGTTGCTTTAGCCTATGTAAAACGTACATTATAGATTTTTAGAAAAAATAAAGAATGCAATATCGTAAAAAAGCGAGTACCATGATTTATAGATCCATCCCTATTATATTAACCAAAGGGAACTTTTATAAATGTTATGTTATTAACAATGTATAAACGTAATTACTTCTGGTTAACTTCACTCACTGCACAAAAATGACAATTCATTAATTTCATAGTATTAATTTTCTCTTTAGAATATTACATCATTCTTTCCTATTATTATATTTTTGGAACTCAAAATTAATAAAAATCCCAGTACAAAATAAAAGCATGAAACGTAAACAGAAATTGTAATTAATGACCAATTGACAAATATAAATTTGTCATCATTAATAATGCCGTGATAAAATCAACTGAGAAGTATACTTAAATTTGTAAGATAGACGATGAACGCCAGCGAAAGAATCGATATTGATAAACCATTATGGGATCAGTCTACGTATATTGGTAGACTGAAACATTTCGCTTTCATTACTGATTGCCGTATGATTTTTGTGAACGATCAGAAATTAAGAGAAGCTAAACGATTCTGTGATGATTACAAGTAGGTAAATTTTAATTGCTCAATCACTTTAAAATTTCAAATGATTAACTTTCGTCAGAAGAGGCAATATACCTCCTGGAACACGAATGTCCGATGTTATTCGTGCAAAGCAACTCAGAGACGGTGCATTTCATCCAGAAACTGGTGAATTAATACCCGGTGTTACCAGATTGTCCTTTCAAATGCCTACTTCAGTTATACTTACGGCGTCTATGTTAGCATGTCAAAAGTAAGTTTATAAGAACTTTTATCTTACAAAAACAGAATACTTTTTTTAAGTAAAAAATTTAATAAATTCTCCCAGTAATTATTATATCCTATTACTAGAAGTACCCTTGCTATAATAATAATTCAAGCAGTACATCAAATACATGATGCTATTGTAAATGACATGTACAAAAGTAAGCTAAATGGCGATGATAAAAGTGTAAGAAAAGTTTATTTATGTGCAGTTGCAACAGGCTCTATCATGACTATTTGTTGCAAAAGAATATTGGCTCAAAAATCATATACTTTTACTGTTAGTTGCTTGTTGCTTCTTTATACTTCTTAGCGTCTTACATTATACTTCCTCTTATACTTTTCTGTCATCAGAGGTATCTGCCATTTTGTGCAGTGACTACTGGTCACATAATAAATTTACCAGTTACACGTTACAAAGAGATCACAACAGGAATTCCAATATACATGAAAGACAAAACAGAACCATTCATGAAATCAAAAGTAGCAGCTGTGAAGAGTATTTGTGAATGTTTAGTCTCAAGAATAGCTATGTCCATACCATGCTTTCTTCTCATTCCAATCATCACTCAGAAACTTATGCCCTATTGTTTTTCTCAGCATCGACCATGGATCTTAATTCCAACTCAAATTGGTTTATGTGCTATAGGGTAATTTCTCAACTTTAATTTCATTGATCTTTCACTCTAATTATTTCTTATTAGATGTGATTTATTTTTATAGCTGCATATTTGCAATTCCGTCCGCTCTTGCGATTTTCCCCGAACGAAAGTAAGAAATTTCATATCTTATTTCTTGTTCACATGCGAAAACACGCGATAATGCATTTTAATTGTTAAGCTCTATGAGTCCGATATTGATGAAGTTGCATCCACCCGAATATGAAGAGTTTAAGGAACATGCGAAAAAACATATAGATAAAGTGTATTATAATAAAGGTCTATAACATGTCCATTCGCACCTTTTCTTGATTTTGTTAGTAAATAACGTGTAATGTTTTTATAATGAAAAAATAGATATATTTTAGTAAAAAATCACTATTGCTAAATACAATTAATGTACTATATCTATATTCTTTTTCTTTTTTTTCATTTTCATAGGTATAGGTCCTGGTATTTTGAATACTGTGCTGTAAGAAAGAAAAATAAATGAAACACGCAAATTAAGACTGTTATGATAAAATGAAACATTATTAGAATACTTACTGGCAGGTTGTGCATATTGGACTAAATTTACAAAATACTGAAAAAATATTTGTTTTATTTATTATTTTTGGCATAAACCTATATTAAAATAGATTCTATTTTTACTTACTTGATAAACATATGGAGCATACATAGCCAATATCAATTAATTCTTGGTGACAAAAGCATGCTGCTCTATAATCTACTTTCACAGGTGGTGGAAGTACTAACTTTGATCTAACGTTTGGGTCTGGTAAAAATATCCACTGAAATATAATTATAGACAAATAAAGTATTTACCAACAAATAACTAAATTATTTTTTTTTCTTCTTACCAATAAATACTGTAATAATCCATTAAGTTGGGGCACTTTTAGGTAATTCCCACCAGTAATATCACAGCCTTGTTGAAGTAAAGTCAATTCTTGATCTAAACTGCATACGTCCAATATTATTCCCTATTTGTTCAACAAAAATATTAAGTTTAAGCTAGAGTCACATGGATATTAAGATACAAAAATATGACAAACCATTTTTTGGGCAGTGAAGAATATGTTCATGTAATTCATATATTGTGTTGCTGAATCGTTACTAGCTGTGATCACAAGGATTCTTGAATATATTTTTTCACCAGCAACTTTCTCCCTTTCTAACCTTGCAACATAACACAATGCCATAGTCAATGCCCCAGATATAAGACTTTCTCCATTTAATGGTTTGTCCATGGAAATTTCATTGATAACTTGTTGCAATTGTTGCCTTACGGTACGTTCAATCATGGTAAACTTTTCGTATTGTCCGTCAATTTGTCTAATTTCTAGGGGTTTTTCACAAGGATATAAGAATTTTGCTCCATGACTATGACATGCTATCACAGCAAGTTGATTATTAGATGATTGCATTAAATGAGCATTCGCAAAAACAATAGTAGAATCCAAGCATTGTGTCAATATCCTTGTTTCCTGTTTTATAATTCTTTGCACAGGGTTTACGTCTAATACAATTATTAATAAACTTGTTTCTATTTCTAAAATAGATAGGACAATTGTATTTACATAATAAGATTATAGAAATAATTTGTGCATTTCAATAAAATAATTCATTTGATGAAGGAAAACATATATTACAGCTTTTTCATAGATTAGATAACCTCAACGTACCATTTGACATCTTGAATTAATGCAATTGCTTGATGTAAACATAAATTTAATTAGCTGAAAACATATTTCTACAAATTTATCACCCTTCTCTTTTAATATTAAACTTTAGTAGCTTAAATTTCAGAAAATAAACGTTCAACCCTTCCTATACGTATTGTCGGGTTTGTAAGAACCGAGCTACTAACTAGCGTTACCACAGAAATATTCTGAAAGATTCAAATATGTTTAATTTTTCAAATATAATCAAAATACAGATAAAGTATTCTACTCCAAATTAATTAATTTTTCTTTTATATTTAATAATGAATTGAAAATGCAATTTTAGAAAATACTTAAAAGTAATAAAACAAATATCATATTTTAATAAATATAACAAAACAAAATGTCACTAAAATATTTTACTTTTGAAAAATAAGGTGATACAATTGTTAAAACTATAGTAAATTCTAATTTACATAATGGTTTCTTAAAGAATTGGCGCGCAAATATTCTTGACTTGCGCAAATTGTTCGCACGAAACTGCGCATGCTCATATACATATTTCAAGATGATAAATTGACGATTGGACGAAGTGAAACAAGTGTGAAATGGCATTGAGGCTATTGAGGTCATCGGAGTGTCTTTGAAAGGTTATCGAGTTTTGTCTGAAATTTGAAATTAGCCGCATTTGTGATCACGAAGTCACAGAGAACATGTTGCCACGATACCTAAAGCCTGTGTTAAACGTC
Source organism: Bombus haemorrhoidalis (assembly GCA_014825975.1). Classification (NCBI taxonomy): domain Eukaryota; kingdom Metazoa; phylum Arthropoda; class Insecta; order Hymenoptera; family Apidae; genus Bombus; species Bombus haemorrhoidalis. Next base: position 5,267,234 of record CM026168.1, on the reverse strand, counting down.
GCTCAACAAGGAGCGAAGCGATTATCCACCAGCGCCAGAGTAAGTCTTGTTAATCGAAACCTCCATTAAGTATCATATTGGACAAGTAGTTTACTCTACTTTGTACCTCTATCATGTGCTTAATTCTTTATCAAATTCAGAATTACAACAATGCTTATCGATCATATCACTTAAAGTACACGTGAAGTACATTAGTTATGCAACTGTGAACATCATTGAAACGACTGAATGTCATTTGATTCTTAAAATATGTATTCAATATATATATAATATATAAATCTATTTCTCTGTAAATCTTTTGTATGAAATTCCAATTAAACTAACGTAAAAAAATTTTACGGTTACGCATGCGTATATGCCTTATATCTCTGTTTCTCTCTAATCTTTTTCGGGATATTTCGTTACAGTGCAACGCCAAGGTCGCGGTTTTGGGAGCAAGCGGAGGAATTGGACAGCCGCTATCGCTACTTCTCAAAGAATCATGCCTTATAAGCGAATTATCGTTGTATGATATCGTGCACACGCCAGGTGTCGCCGCTGATTTATCGCACATAAATACACCATCCAAAGTAAAAGGATACACCGGTCCAGATGAACTGAAAGATTGTGTTAAAGGAGCACAGGTGTTTATTTTATTCAATTCATTCGAAATATTTACAAGGCATTAGAAATTTTTGTTCATTGTGTAATATTTTTGTAGCTGGTCATTATTCCTGCTGGTGTTCCACGTAAACCTGGAATGACCAGAGATGACCTCTTTGACACAAATGCTTCAATAGTGAGAGATCTTACTAAGGCTATAGCAGAAGCATCCCCAAAAGCTATCATTGCCATTATTTCAAATCCAGTCAATAGCACTGTGCCTATCGCCAGTGAAGTCTTGAAGAAAGCTGGTGTTTATGACCCCAATAGAGTATTTGGTGTAACTACTCTTGATATTGTTAGAGCAAGCACCTTTGTAGCGGAAGCCAAGGTTTGTAAGAAATATAATACCAAATGAATCTTACATAATGTGTAAACTTGAGATTTTTATGGGAAATTTAAAAATTCATAGAATGCACATAATATGCAAAAATATGTAAAATAACCAAAGTACAATTACATTGTTTAATAAGTGAAATATACCTCTGCTTAGGTTCTATTTTTGTTACTGTGTTTACAGAAGTATAAACGAAATGCTAAATATCTACAAAATCATATATAATGTAAATTATATTATTTTCAGGGCCTTGACCCACAAAAAGTAAATGTGCCAGTTATCGGTGGTCACAGTGGTGTCACTATTATTCCATTGATTTCACAAACCAAACCCTCAGTTTCTTTCCCAGAAGATAAACTGAAGGCTCTCACTACCAGAATTCAGGAAGCTGGTACAGAAGTCGTTAAAGCCAAGGCTGGCACAGGTTCTGCGACGCTTTCAATGGCATATGCTGGCGCTCGATTTGGTATCTCTGTACTGAGAGCGCTTAACGGAGAACAGGGTATCGTAGAATGCACTTACGTTAAATCAGACGTCTGCGATACCAAGTACTTCGCAACACCGTGTCTCTTGGGTGTAAGTATAATTATTAAGCAATAACGTATTTTAATATTTAAGTGTATTTAAGTAATAATATTTCTATTAAATTTCAGAAAAACGGACTCGAAAAGAATCTTGGTATCGACAAACTTAGCGAATTTGAGAAGAAACTGCTGGATGCAGCGATCCCAGAGCTTAAGAAAAACATAAAAAAAGGAGAGGATTTCGCGAGCAAAAAATGAATGTCGTTATTTTGCTCATATAATTGTTAACGGACTAAATAGCGAGTGATAAATTTGTCAAATGAGACTCGACTGTATTCAGTAATGATTATAAAACATTCGCGTTGTACGCGGAGGAAGAACTTTAATAAAAGGTAAAGGTGGATCCTTTGCCAATAAGTAGACATACACCTCGTTTTAAACGAAGTGGAATTTCAAAACACGAAGTGTTCTAATTTTAACATAAACGTATACAATTGTAATTAAAGATAAACTTTGTTAATCAGAAAATAAATCTTCTTTTAAGTGAAAAACAGCCCTCATCGATCTTCTTTATATTTTATCATTCTATTAACTTTATAGAAAACAGTAGCACACAAACGATACAAATTTAGGGAATTATATGGTCAGGCGAATTACCTATTATACTATTTCTTCTATTAGAGTCAAAACAAATATAAATAGATAACCTTTAGTACAATGTCATTAGTGTATGGAATAAATAGAACAGTTTCATACTCGTTCGGTAGATCAACGAAAGCAGTTTAAAAATTCGTGATCCATATCGTGCAAATCAACTTTTCAAAAGAGTCTGCGTGAACTTACTTTCAAAATGTTGATACCTTCTCGACTAACCATTCATGAACCCTTGGACTTGCATAAACATCAAATAGCAGTTTAAGAGGAAACCACAATGGCAAAGAGGAAAGCTTACAAACAATCTCGACGTAAGCAATGTCTTGATCAATCCCAGGAAAGTTTATTACAAAAATCAGATACCTCTGACGAGGTCGACTGCGTGCAACACAAATATACTCCATTCAAGAAAAGGTCGAGGTCCACCGAACGACTTTTGCATCAGAGATCCCCAGAATCTGTGCTCTTCGAATCCGATCAACCTGATTTGTCATGCTATGACGATTTAAGTCCAGAAATCGTGCCCACACTTCGTCGAATAAAATTAGATCTAAATAAATCAGACAAAAATGAGGAAGAAAAAAAAGTTGAACAAAAGGGACCAGAATTGATCGAAATAAAACAGGTAAAAAATTTATTTAAGCAGAATATCGATAAGTCTACAGAAAAATGCTTTCCATTGGACAAAACTTTATCAATGAACGATGAAATAAAATTAGAAATGAATGACTGCCAGTCTCTGCAGGAGGAAAAATCTTTTTCAAGGACTAGGCTCGACGTTTATAGTTGCAATAACCAACTTTGTTCCTCGAAATCGGCTTACAATTTTCCTTGCGATTACACATCAGAACTAACACCACAATTTGCTAACTTTAATTCAGAATCAGAACGTCAAAATGGATACCATAATTTTTTTGATGAATTCCAAACTACGATTTCTGCTTGCGGGTCTGTGGGTCGATATGGAGAAAAATGGAACGGACGGGATCAAGATACGAGATATGAAATAGTAAACGAAAAGAATTCGCAGAATTCGACTGGAAATAAATTTATTAATAATTGGAGCGAGTGTAGACGAATTCTTTCGAATTTGCGGCATTTGAATAGTTTAAAGGTTCGAACGGCGAATCAAGAATTTTTTGGGAATCTTTTACCAAAATATAAGAAATGTGACGAAACAAGATTACTGCAGATGAGCCCATTTTCTTATAATACTCCATCTTCGGAAGAAACTTCAGACGAACGAACGAATAAGCATCCTTTTGTACATGAAACTGACAAGATCGATAATAAAGTCGATGACATACGAGATTATAGAGAAGTAGAGAGTAATACGAGAATTAGAGCTCGTTCGTATACTCCTTGCAGTGGCTCTCCACCACCTGCCAAAAGATGTCGAACAACACTGAAATTTGACGATGAAGAAGATATGGAGAGGTTAGAAAAACCTGTTGATACCAACACGATTACTAATTTATTACCAATGGAGAAAAAAAAAGTTCAGAAACGTCTTTGTCCTAACTCGACGATAACGAAGACGCCTTGGAGCGCTGACAGCTCTGAATCTCCCACCACTTTAATTTTGGATCTTCCGGCTGTGTCTAATTCTGATGGATGCAACAAATGTCTCGAAGATGTAATTTTTTTATCACTGAATTACGAATTTTTATGCATTATGGAAAATTTAAAAATTCAGGACACTGTATATAATATGCAAAAATATCTACAGCTTAGATATAGTAGGTATTTAGCAGTTGAAACAAATCTCTGACGAAGTTTTTTTATTTTTATTTTCAACTTATGTTCATAAAAATATGAATTTGCATAAATATTCGCAATCTATTCATTACGTTGTTTTTTAAATTTCTTAAATTCGAATAGGTGGATATTTATGAATTGTTTGTACATGAAAATGATAAAAAATATGATTGTAATGTAATCATTTGCAGCCCACATGCGCCAGCTTCCATGAAAACAAAAAGTTTCAAAGATTTCGTTCAGCCAAGAGACCCATCGCTAAAATCGTTCTGCTCTGCGTCTGGATGATAAAAAGAATAATGACTGTGTTGAAAGAGGCAAGTGTGCTTACGTAATAAGCAATCTATATCTATCATCTGGTTAATAATTATTTCAGAGTTACGAAAATTTCAAAGCCGCTACAACATCAACAACAACGAGGCGGCAAATGGAAGAGCTCAGTCAAATCGTGATAAAGTTACGCTCGGAGAACAAGCAGATGATCAACACATTCCTGGACAAAGTTACTCGTTTGTCTGACCAAATTACCCAGGTATATTATCCATTAAATTACGACAACCATTTATAACTCAAATCTACCTCGATACGAAAAAAAGATATAAAAATGTCATTGAGCAAAATGTTAAACGGCTTTAAGAATACAAAATAGAGTATAAAATATCATAGTGGTGAGGAACATTTATACGTTCGTCCTTAAAACGAAAAATTGAAAAGAGTACGTATATGCGTCTTGGTATAAATAGCTACCCTTCATTTGCAATTCCCCGCATTCTACGACAGCCGCGTATTAAATGAGCCTTATTAGCATATCTTTTTACCGTAGGTGCGTGCAAGCAACGTAAGTGCCATCGGTGCTTTAACCGCAGAGGTTAGCGGCATGCAAGACATCACCAAGAAGTTGGCCAGTGGTAACGAAACTTTGATGCAGGAACTACAAAGATTGCAGCAAGTGTTAGAGAATACGCGAATAAAATCTCCAAAGAAACCTCCGTCGCCTCCACCACCGATACCATCAGTTTCACTATCATCTACCCCGTTTGCTATTTTTCCTCCACCTCCTCCGCCTCCCCCACCTCCCCCGCCTCCACCAGCACCTCCTTTGCCATTTCTGCCTCCACCAGCTCCTGCACTTCCGCCAGCACAGTCGCCGGCGCAGGCGATTACACCGATCACGCCGAACAACGGCAGAAGCGTCAGGATGCCCTCGAGAAAGTGCTCGACGCCGTTGTTTAATAGGCCAGCTATAACCGTCGAGGATTTGCTGAAGGTGACCCTAAAAAAAGCACCACAGAACGTTAAGGTAAATCCGAGGACTGTTACACACCGCTCCGTTAATTGGAGTATATGAACAAGTGGCGTGGAGAACTCTGTCCTTTCGAAGCTAGACCTCGCTATAGTTCGGAGGATTAGTCGGCTTTCAGTTAGAAAAGTCATTTAAGTTGTCGTGACAGAATTACTGTTCTTCTTTATCTTTCGCGAATTGGGTTTTACGTATTTGATCGTAGATTATTGTCGGTTAATATCTGAGAAAAGTTGCGTACAGTAGCGGACAAAGGAAAAATTAAATTAAATAAATGATGCGAAAAATACTATAACTGTATAAAACAGAATTGTATTTTAGAGTTGCGACTATACGTTCGCTTGGAAGTTTGTTGAAGTATTTTAAATACTCCAGTAGATCTAACCACTCGTTAAAGCGGCACAATTTTCAGTCTAGTTAATTGTTCCTCGACCCTCGTTGCCATTCGACCGGACACTTGAGGGGTTATTTAAAAATCCCAAGGTGATCTTTACATGCTTGAAAAATAAAACGCGGATTTTCTCGAGAGATCTCCACGCAATTATACATCCCCCGGATATTACAAGAAACTACTTATGAAAGAATTATACAAAATACGTTTGTCAAAAGCTTAGAATATACGAAGGATAAATTTTAATTTCAGGAGAATAGAAGAAACACAATACCAGGACCAAAGGGACCAGTGGTTTCCTTGGACATGCTACGTAGCGTAAAATTAAAATCTGCCAGGCGCAGAACGAGCGATCAGATGTCAAGATCTCCGAGGAGTGGACGAATACTTAAAACGCGAACAGCATCGAGCCTCAGCTTGTCTCCGATCATGAAAGGCACAGATAACTCGTTGAGTCGAATTCTGAAGCAGGTGGATATTAATAAACGACCACGACGTCTGTTGACGAACTCGTCGAGTTTTCGCGAGAACATTATCGGAAAAGATAATCAGTCGCAGAAAGTGGAAGCCAGTGGTTCGCGATCGATGATTGTGTAAGCGCGTTACAGTTGATAATCATGGATTAAAGGAATCTCACGCGGTCAATGCAAGAGATATGTATAGAATATTAGCAAATTAAATTATTCCGTGATTAAGTAATCGATATACGACAGATTGGGTCACCTAATATATAAAGAACATGTTTGTTTGTGATATCAGAGAATTTAATGTATGCCGAGTGTTCTCTTGTAACATCGTAACTTAATAAAAATGTAGAACATAAGACGATGGTATTTTACAGCGTGTAATCAAGATAGTCGTATTCCACACCCTGTAATAATGCCTGTCTCTAATTACTACCGGCATTGGATTCGTTTATATATATATATATATATTTTTTTTTTTTTATGTATTAAATTATGATTCTGTGACGTTCATTAGAATTGTTATTGAAGATCCTGGTTTCAGGTGACTCCCTCTGAACTGATAACACATGACGCGATACGGACAATATTTTATATATTTAATTATAATTTTTAACAGTGACGCGTATGTTAATATTTAGTAATATATATTAATAAAGATCCGAAGAAACGATTAGAGAGTTGTAATTACTTTATTTGTAGCTTTCACGTGTGTGTGTGGTTTTACAGAAAAAGGTCGTATCCGGTGTAATCGCATTGATTGTAATAATAGTTAGTAGTAGTAATAGTACAGAGCGTGAGAACGCATACGAATCCGAAAAAAGAAACGACAGATTTAGTTCTCCTCCAAATGACGATAAATTTCGATATCCAGGTCTAATTATTCGCTCTCGTGAACTGGGTTAGCGACAAGATGGAATGATCCGAAGATAATTATAAGAAGAAATAGAAAGAGATACACAACTAATGTTTAGAATACAGAGATAAGAGCAAATATATTACATCTAGAAAGATGGAACAATAGATGTGTAATGTGGTATGTGTTATTTCTTTTTTACCGTCTTTCTCTTCCGTGTTTTTTCTTTTTTTATAAAAATTGACTAAGCACGCACAACGATAATGAATAAAGGATAAAAGCGGTCTCAATCGATACACCGATCATCTATTATTCGTCCCTAATAATCCTACAGTGAAACCCAGGTGGTATCAATGCCTACCTACAATTTCATTTTATTTTAGCCGAGAACACTACATTTATGTTTTTTGTTTTTTTATTCATTTCATTATGAATCACACGCTACATCGTCGACGATAATAATAATGTTATCGCGTTTGGCTACTCATCTTGTTTTTAATCCATCGTGTAAGCAAGTAATTGGATGAGGTATCTCACAGTTTATCGTCGTTTGGAATTCAATTTATGCCACATTCAACTGCCACTGACAAGTTTTCTTTACTGTACCTTAAAATTTTGCTTTCTCTTTTTCTTTCAAAGATTTATCGCTCGTACGCGTGGTATGTTATGCACGTATTACGTATATTTTACGTAAACTATATATATATATAATATATATTATATGCAATTCTTATCCAATGATTCCGATATTTTCTCTGCTCCTCCACTGTTCTTTATTCTTCCCTTCTTACGATTCCATTACCTTTCATGGTGTGTTTTTCACGCGATTATCAAAATTACTTTCGGGATGGTGATTTCTTTTTTGCTTTTTATTCCACGATACGCTCTAAACTGTTCGTTTCTCTCCACATTATCGCTTGAACGATTCGCGTCGATTAAATTCTTGTTCTTTTTTTTTTTTTTTCTTTCAATACCTTAATTTTATGATCTTAAGATTACTCGCATATACTTACTTACGGTGCCGTTGATATTACTTTGAGTTATTCTTTGTAACGTTACTTTATAACATGATTATCAATTTGTATCGTGTTATTAATACCTAAATACAGGGGCACGATGTACACCAAAAAATTTCTAGGCAGAGTTCTCGATTTTTCTTTTTTCATTTAGCGCGTTCCCTTCGGCTTCTGTTTCTCTCTTCAGGTATACACCTCGCTTTTTTGCTGCACGCTTACACGAACGTCATCGACATTTTCTCGATCGCGAGAGAAAACTGCACGGATTGAAGGTTTCTTTTCTACATATAACACAGTGACGGTCAGAAACATATTTGTTATGATTGAGATATGCAAACACGCAACTTTGCACACGTAACTTCTTTGCATGTTTGAATCATCAAGCAAGACGTTACTATTCTTGAACACAGAAACATTGCACTTAAAGGATCGTTTTACAACGCTGACATAACAAATTTTCGACCGACACTATTTACCTTGACAAACAAATAATTCTACTGTTGTATCGCTAAGCTTACCTCGGTTAAGATGCGCAAACAAATTCTTCGCGTAAAGACTAACGAAGTCCGTCTAACGTCTTATCATTGGAATGTTTCCCGGCTGTTTTTTTAATATATATATTTCTTTTTCTCGTAAGCGAAAATCGACGGAATGGTTCATCGATAAAAAGGTGAATGGACGCACGGCTAAGATCAACTAAGATACAGTGGAATCGAGGACAGTGATAATAGCAAAAGTGAGCGCGGGTGAAGAACGAGTCGGGATACAATCGTTTATTCTGTAATTCGTTATACCACAGTGATCGTTATAGTTTACAGAGGGGGGCGTATGAAAAAGTACAACCACAATTACAGACTAGCTAGATAGCTACTTGTTTCCTGCTATTTCCTGTCTGCCAAACGTAATTTGCCCATTCTTTTCTCTTCTTCGTGTTAAAAATTCATCAACCGTGATTTCTTTGTTTTCAACCCTCCTCTCGACGACCAGAGTGCTCTTTCGTCATGATGGAGTACGACTGATCGGAGTATGAAAGAACACGTCGAGAATAGTGTACATTTTGTTTCTCACTCACAATTAAAAGAATTTGTTGTTCTCGATTTTAACATAAAATTTGATTCTGCGAAAGCCAGACTTAAGACAGACTGATGTTATTGCATTTTATTAAGTACGTCGCTTTCGCGGTAAGCGCATGTTCTTAAATCATATTTAAAAGTGACTACACGAGAGAACCCATGCTCGAAATCTATATGGTGTATGAAATTACTTGCTTTGCAAACCGGGACACTTCGTCGGAAGTACATTCATAATATCTTATACAGAAAGCAGAGATGAAGGCGCGTGGTTCTATTTTGACTGTTTTCTTAGCCAACACATCGATCAACCACGTATCTCCAACTCTGGAGGAGACGCGTTTATCCCTTAGATAAACAGATGATTTACACTCGATTTACACGCATACATTAATAATAACGTTATTTATTATAGTATGCGAGAGTAATGATGCGCGCAGTAAAAAAGCGGGGAAGAGGACGAGGAGGAGATTGGGGATGGGTGAAAACAAACGAACACAATATGCACTTCGATCGACGTCGAGCCATTAACATGTTTCGTTATTGGTGAAACGTTATGGGTGGGGGATAATGCTATTCGTTCTCACTCACTGAAACCAACAAAAATGAGAGTTTATTCCGACTGGGTTAGCGCATATTCTTCTCTCTTTTTGTTTCTTTCGTTTCATGTTCTTTCTCTTTGTTGTTCTGTTTAATTAATACGGATGAATATATGCGCATAACGTCAGTCGGCGCCAACTCAACATTCTCGACATCGTCCACTGAAAAAGACAGCATTTTTGTTTCTTCTCAATACGTAAAGAAGGCAAAGAATAGTGCCACTCTAAATGCTCTTGCAGTCTCTCTATTTACCGCAGAGTGTATGTCCTTTTTTACGTTGTTACTTTTCTGCGCGCTCCTTAATTCAATATGTGTATGTTATTTCGAATGATTTTTTTTCATTTTTGTTTGTATTTTTTTGGAGTAACCGTACGTGCGTGCTTAGGGTCACGCAATCGCTAAACATCTCCCCTTCCCACCCCGAACTGCCACCTGCTGAATTGTTTTCTTTTGCTTACAAGTTATTAAGAGTTTTTTGCTTTCTTGTGTTTTTTCAGTTTTATATGCGCAAGATAACACTCACTACAGTTAGAGTTACGATACGTCCTGATCTTCCACATCTTGCAACTGCTCCTTCTGTTCGCCCTCCCCTGCGCAACACAAGAAGAAAATTCGTTAATAAACACATTCCACTTCAACCACGATAAAATATTGGTTATACAACCCAGTAGGGTAGGGTCGGCTCAACTACTAATCAAAAACTGGTTATGAGTTATTTTGACCCTAACCTGCTAATTGTAGGATCTAAATGATTAAGGAGGAAAAAGGAGAAGGATCGATCGGATTGCTCACCAGGTGACTTTATAATGCAAGGGCGTATTGGACAGGATATGTCTGAATTCAAATATTGGTGGAAACAGCCGCAGCCTCGTTTTCGCGATCAGCCTCGAACTCTAAATCACAGACTAATCATTCTAATACCCCATCACATATGATTTCAATAATTAAAGTAAAAGCCATAATACAGAGTCATTTGCGATCAATGGTAAATTAGTAACGTAATACAAAATTTGAAGCTTCTAAAGAAGCTTTACTATCCCAATATCGTCTTTTCTTCAAGCGTCGAAACTTTCAATTGCATTACTTTTATATCATTCTACATAAAATATAAATTTTATCATGAAATAAATCAAACCACTCTTCCTACGCGAGTCTGTTGTTTTATGAAAAATCTAATATAACGAGAAGATTTTATCGCGCTGCTGCAATACATATTATTGATCGTGCGACGTCGCTTCTACAGCCTGGTGTAGTGGTGGTGAACATTTTAAACGCAACGAGCGGTTTTTTTTTCACGAAAAGATATACTAACCGTCTCCTTGCATATCCGACGTCCAGAGAGTAAGATTGTCCCTGAGAAGCTGCATGATGAGGGTAGAATCTTTGTAACTCTCCTCGGACAACGTGTCTAGTTCCGCGATCGCGTCGTCAAAGGCAGCTTTCGCGAGACGACATGCTCTGTCGGGACTATTGAGGATCTCATAATAGAACACGGAGAAGTTGAGCGCCAATCCTAAGCGGATGGGATGAGTCGGTGGAAGGTCGGTCATAGCGGTGTCGCTCGCCGCTTTGTAAGCTACCAGAGAGTTCTCTGCCGCTTCCTTCCTGTCGTTGCCAACGGCGAATTCAGCAAGGTAACGGTGATAATCGCCCTTCCTACAAGAACAAAAGATTGGAAATTTGAACCTGGCCAACTTTTATTACAAAAAAATTAGAAATTAGATATCAAGACGACAGCAGACGATAAGTTACATTTTCTATCTTTTTATACAAGTTTTGTACAAAAAGAATTTTGAAACAATTCAATTATGTTGTCAATTAATTCTATTTTATTAAAATTATATCTTTATTTGATCTTGCAGGTACGTGTGGGATTTTTCATTTACTTCAAAATTTCCAAAATACTGTTTGTCTTAATAATTATATCTTTCGCTTCTAAAAAATATTGCCAACTTATCAGCTATTTTTAACAGATTTACGTCTTTGAATAGACAATAGGTTGTTTCCATCCTCAGTTGTATCATATTAAGATCCTTCCGTTTAGTTCTAAAGTGATATTAAAACCAGAAAATCAACAAAAAAGTACTTATCACATTTAGCTCCTGTGGTTTCCATATATATATATATATATATATATATAGCGCTAATCTTCAGTTATAATCTGTTATTAGAATACATAGAATATAATTTCTTAAAAGATTATGATCTCGTAAAAATGTCTCAGCCTTGTTAAGAATTTCCTTCGCTAGTTTCTTTCATTCATGCCCGGCATATTTTATACAACATACGTGTATGTTATTAATATTCATTGTAACATTAAGTTTAATGAGCTGCGGCGCAGATGTTCGTAAAAGTACTGATTATTTGTAATTAAATCGTGCGAATCATACACAATACACAAGGTGGTGAAATCGACGAGCTAATTTCAAATATTAGATAAAAGATTTCCAAGAGGCTACTGTACACAAATATTCTTTGCTATTAATACAGTAAAATCAAATCTCTAGCTTATTCATAAGTCATAGTCAAGTAACGAGTATCGTACCGTCATTTAATTATCGAAACAGCAGCTGAAAGTTTTAGAAAATAATATACCTCAAAAATCAGTGACCGAAACGGAAAGTTCTTCCGTGTTGCTTGTTACTTCTTAATTTAAACTGTCTCGCTCTCCAGAATCTTGAATCCAATCTTAAAAAACTAACTCTCTTTTTGACTTTACAATATAACTCCAACGATTTCACAATCGATGACATTCAACATACAAATTAATTCGAATAATGGATGCACAACATTTTTCGTTTTGTATTATTTTATCGAATTACGTATGATCCATTTTGTTCTATCAAAATAAAGATTATAACATTCGACAGATTAGATTTCATGTTTGTATAAAGATGCATCGTTGTAAAAGACGTGTGTGTAAAAGAAAGACACTTTTCGGACAACCTAATATATATATAGTAATTGCTTTGTAATAGCATGTGTAACACATGCATGCTCTAATTAAAAAATTAAAATAGGAGGAACTTTAAATTTTCCAATATATGTATCTTGAAAACTAAGAAAATGTTAGGCAGAACATTCTTGTAAGAATACAAAGCAAAAATGGAGTTCCCGGTTTAAGGTCAGCAGTTTTCTTACATTTTGTAATAGAAGACTTTCGACTCTCCAGTAGACGCACACGGGAGCAAATGTTTGTCCAAAACTCCGAGGATATCAGCGCAGATGTCTTTTAGTTCCTTTTCGACCTGAGATCGGTACTGGCGGATCATCTCCAGCTTTCTCTCGGCGCCTTTGTTCTCCTCCTTTTGTTCAATGCTAGATATTATTCTCCAAGACGCCCTTCTCGCACCGATCACATTTTTGTAGGCGACAGAAAGGAGATTCCTCTCCTCGACGGTCAGCTCCACGTCCAGCGAGGCAACCTTCTTCATCGCCTCGACCATTTCTGTAAAATCACGCCGGCGTCGCCGTCGACGAAAATGTCATTAAATTGAAATTTTTAAAATTTCTAAGGAATAAAGGATAAGCGACAGTAATAAATATAAAGAATGACAAAGAATTACAGATAAGATAGGAAATTAATCTAGATAAGATAAACATCTTTTTTAAACTAATATTTTGCAAATAGATTTCAAAAGATTTTTTTTTCAAATATTTAAATTTTGTTGAAGTGATGAAAATTAAAATGAAAGAATGTATGTTCGATGTTTTGATAAAGGTATCGAACTTACCGAGGTATGCTACATGCAATCATGGGAAAGTAATGAATCGGAAATGATTTATTGATTATTAATAAGTGGTTACCCTGTGTGTAAATATATTATTAGTTTCATCTGAGATATTAGAGAGGCTCTGCGCGAGAAAGAGGATAAAGTGGCGCACAAGCATATATTAACCTGCTGCCCCTTGAACTTTGCAAGGAAGTTGGTTAGTATTATGTATTTATTATCTATAGATACACAATGTTCGAGAATAATGATATCGATCTGGGTACACGTATTTTTGTCTGCGTCTCATTATTCGCATTGCTTGCAGAAAAAAATCTAATTAAAGATACGTTTACATTGTCATCTATCATTTGAAAAATGGACATCAACTTTGATACGTCAATGCGTTGTCGCATCTTACATTCAGGCGACATTAAAATCTGTGGTTCCGCGATAGGATCGATAGCTGGCTGTAAAGGTTATTACGGGAGTGTGCAATAAGCGAAGAACTGATTAAAGACGATGATGGATACGGACTCCTACTTCCGGAATACAAAATACAATTCAAAATCTCCCAAATTCTTTACTATAACTATATTTATAAAAAAAAAAGAAAAGAAACGGATGCCCTTAGAATAATCAATTATTATCATTGAAGTAACATAATTCACCGACCATTAAATGTATAAATATTTGAATTACACAGAAGATTAATCTATATCCTCTCTCTATTATCGGCCGGCTAAGATCAACAGAGGTTTCATGATGACATTTATGAGAAGAGATCAGGCTCAAGTTCATGATGGTTCCGGACGGCAAGAATTACTGTGAACATGGTATACCCGGTGACGGAGGTGTACAGAAACGTAGGATAGCTAGTACAGATCAATACTTTCCTTCTGCTATGGCCCCTCTTTTCCCCCACTCTGCCCGCATATCTCACCCCTTCCCGTTCTCACCCTCCACTCGTAATCTCGCCCGTCGTCCTTTCCTCTCCCTTCTCTATCCCCCTCCGGTGTCTTGCTCTCGCTCAACCCTCAAATTTGCCCACCGCCCTTCCTTCTCCTCATCCCGGGAGAGTCGCATAGCTCCTCTCCCTTCTACCCTGTCATTCTTCACGCTTAGCGGCCGTTTCAACCGGGGATCTCCTACATGCCAGTATTTCTACCCTTTAATATGCCTGTTTCGATTAACGTGTTCACGCGGCGACGAAAACGGTGAAATTATGAAAAGCAGCTTCACAGAATAAATAAAAACGCCATTCCCTTTGTCCGTGTCGTTAGCTCGTTCCTTTCTTCATTTTTGAGCTTAAAAACGTGTAACATGGTTTCTAGTAATTTTTAGTTTACTAAAGTAGGATATGTAGGATGAGTTTAGGTATGAGATTGCTAGAATGTGTATCTATAGAGAATTTATTGAAGGATTTTCTTTAATAAAGAACTTTCGAAAAAAATATTACAGTTCGCTAGCAGACACATTCGGATACGTTTGTTCTTAAAATGAAACTAGTTTACGAGAAATATGAGAGACCAAATGGTTACAAGAAATTTATATGTAGATACATTGTACTTCCGCAAAATGTCAAACGCGTGTGCTTGATTTGCAGGCTCGATAACATCCGAAGAAACAAAAAGGTATTTAGTAAAATACGTCTAGGGAGAAATGCAGAACGAGAGAGATTTGTAAAACGATGAGATTTGACGGTTCCCCCTACTACCGCAACGAGTGACCCCACTACGAGTTGCTTTCGCCAGAAGCGATGTAAAAATTTCTACAATCGAAATTATTACCTTACTGCGTAGATACTACGTAATAAGAAATGATACACGAGAAAATTAAATATAGAGGAAAAGCTACGAAGCTACAATTTTCCGAAGGTGTTATCGTCGATTCCATAGATCGGTCGGTCGATCGACTAAATGATTTCTCTCGGTTTTCAAGGCCAAATGCCACGAGCAGAGCACGCGTTACTACGTGTCTAAGGAGTAACCCGGCAGCGATTGGTAAGTATCGTGCCGTGTCTATGCGTCATACACGTCGGTGAAGGACCGACTTGTCTCGTTATCTTGCGAGGGACCCCGTAAAGTAATGAACACAGCACGCCTAGCAACGCTGTCTCGGCGTTAGCTAACTTGTTTCGACGAAACCGATATAACCCAAAAACGACGAAACTTTTTTCATGCCTTTTTGCCCGATCCTTCGAAAGAGCTCTGGATAACTTGAGTATCTTGACAGATTTTAACGAGCTTCAAGCTCAGTGACAGAGAATCTAAGAACGAACCTACCCTTTAATAAAAAAAACACCGGTTACGAACCGGCAACTTGGCCAACACCGTGTATGGATTAGTCATATTTGACGTTTCACAGGCTTTTGACAGATCCAATGAGACATGATCCCAGTTCGAGGTTCTCGATTCTCAGAAGAGGATCGTCACATATCCGATGAAATCGTACAGCAGGCACGTCATGAGGGCGGTGCTACCTCCTTTCTCTTTGTGGCAGTGCTTTGTGGTCGATTTCGTGGATTTCATTTTGGCGCAGGCCGGGTCCTTTTCCCGGAAAATATGTACTCACCGTCGTAGCGTTCCGCTTGCTCAGCCAATTTCGCTTTATAAACGTTGTCCTCCCGTTCCGACATCTTGGATGCTTGTGGATTTCACGGGTAGACGAAAGGTTTCAGGGAAATCGCACCAAATACTCGTTTCACCGAAATACGTACACCTCGTCGTACAGCCACTCGCAAGCTCACTGACCAAGATGGCGGCGCCCGCCAACAATCGAAAGCAGTTCCCACTTCGCGCAGCCTCTGCAGACGCTCCACTCGCCATGCGCTCTCGACGTGTATTACTACGCGTGACGTCATCCGATTACCGACGCCGCGCGCATGTCGGTTCAATTCACTGAATATCCGGTAAAACTGTAGAAACAAAAATATCGGCGTATCTATCAGACCGTTTTTCTCCTAATTACGATAAGCGAGGAATTCTTAATATATATTTCATTCATACATCATAAAATCGATGACGTCTTGGTCTTATCGGAATAGGGAACTAGATGCGAAAAACGCGGAATGAAAGAGAAATTCTTTAACAAATATTTCGTCCTTTTCCATCGTACATGTTTCCACTTTTTGATTTAAAGTAATTTCAGTAATAAGCTCTTCTCATGTTTTACGAAAATTGATTTTATTTTTTATAACGGAAGTATAATAAAGGTCATGGATGTTAATGATTTCGCGCGCGTCAGAATGAAAAGCAAACTATAAAACGAAGCAGAATAACATTCCAATGTATTCCATTGTAGCATGCGAGATATCAAACGATGGCTTTTGGTAATGGTAGGTAAATGGACCGATCGTTGGATAGTAATGAAATATTCAATGATAGATATTACCCGTTCAAGATCGTATTTAATTTGTTACAATAAGTCAATACAATTTGTTTGGTGGAACAAAAAGAAAACTACAGTTATTTATCGTATAAATAATTGCACCATATCCTTTTTGTGCGATCAACGGGTATTACATAGGAGATGCCAAAAGGCAATTATGTGAATGCTACGAAGATATTTTCTCGATTTTTTGTAGCGAAGCATTTTGTATTTATCGTTCCACACGAATAGCTAATGTACAAGCACTATATAATTCAAACATCTGTTCTATCCGTCTTATTGTATTTTCTTTAAATTATTTATTTTTATAGTTAATTTGTATTTATATGTATACAGATATATCCGATTATAATCAACTATTAAAATTATAATACAGCCAAATACTTAATTATAACAATCATTGTAGACATTGGTTGCAAGCTAGATGTTCCGTTGAATGCGGTCCTATACAGACTGAAATATATAGTTGTCAATATACAAATACTATGAACGGAACAACTGTATGATGTGCTCATAAGAGGGATATACAATGGGTTTTATTAATTATCATATGTACATACGAGCATACATACATACATACATACATACATACATACACACATACATACATACATACATACATACAGACAGACAGCAGACAGACAGCAGACAAACATACATGCATACGTACGTACGTACACAATCACTCGCGCAGTTTGTACCTGTGTATGGATGTGTGCGTGTCTACATAATGTAGCTTGGAAAAAAGGACCTGGGCTTTTAATGAATGTTAATGCTCTGAGTTGAAGCGTTCCCTTAAAAAAAAAAGTGAGAAAGAGAAAAGAACTTACTACAACTTATGAGCCTTTAGTGTGACTTTATATTCTCCTTACACTCTTCCCGTAATAATATTGATTATGTTTTGTAACATTAGCTCGACGGAGTGTATAGTAATTAGGCTGGTTAGGTAACCAGTCAATATTTTGTGGAACATTCAAGAGTCTACCTCTGCATGGTAAAATGCAGAATTTTGGAAGCATACTCATTTATACCATCTGCTTCTTCTTTCTTATTTTCACCGTATGTTAAATAGTAACAAATACGCCATTCGAGTAAATCACCGAGATGATGTTTCAACATACTGAGTTCTCTCATTGCTACGATCACTTTATCCGCAGGAACATTTCTTTTCATAGCGGTTACAGATTGTCGTATCAACGTAAACGAATGCCACCTCTTATCCAGTTTTTGTGCAAAGGCTAAGACGAGGCAGTCGAATGAACAGTCTGGCCGCACCACACGTATAAATAACCAATATCGTAAAAACATGTTTACCTATTAATATCTACTTTAAATAATTCAATAAGACTTTAGTTACATTCAACGCGATTATTTCTTACTTATAATTTACTCAGCAATACTACTAAAAATTTAATTTCAATTAATTTTTTTTTAAATATCTTCAGCATCGCGTCAAGCATCAAAAATACATTTTACAGTCTATGTAAGTACTTTCCGCGATGGATACGTGACAACCATGTTATCAGAAAGTTATGGAAATTTTCCGAAATTGCTATTACGATCGGTTTCTTAGAACTTATAAATAGAGTTCCATTTTTAAAAAAAAGAGAAATTTAAATATGCCTAAATTTGTTTAAAACAAATTATGAATACTGTAATTACATTAAGTGGGTTCTCGTATTCAAACTTAAACTCCCAATAACTATAACTTTAATTTCTAATATATTATTAATGTTCTCGTAATAAAAATTATCATTGTTATTGCTATATCAGTTATGAACTGAATTAACAAAATTTTCGCGCATTATTTGCTTATCATCGTATCTGGATTTCTCGTGAATGTATTATGACACATTTAGCTTAATAATGGAACCTAATAAGAAATACAGGAAATTTTTAAGCCTATACAAACATTGTATGCAAAGCGCTAATTGGGCCATATGGATAGTATATGATAATGTTCTTGGTTGTTTAGAAAAATGGACAAAAGAGAAGGATGCAGCGGCAATATGAACAGACAAAAGGATGTGTAGGAGAATGGAAATAATGATATACTACAAAACGCTCATTTCATGTGTTAGAATGCCAACTTCGACCAGTTCATTGGAAGAAATAACGACTATACCATGTCCTCTAACAACCCGATTATATCATATCAACATTTTTTTTCAGAAGCAGTGATTTCTAAATCGGCTATCTTCGCGTAAAACAAATTCAAACATTTCTGCATTGTATATTGGCGGTCACAATATTGATATAATTATATAGTAAGCTAAAATATGTTTGGACATCGTGACCAATCACCTTTACTCTTACATTCCCAGTATTCACCACCGTATACGTAGCACAGACTGTCCGTGTAAGGATCCTGCTCTTTCTTAAACCATAAAGGTTCGTAAGTTTCATATGGTAAACCTAATATAAATTAAATTTTCAATTATAAAATATCTCAATATTAAATAATATTACCTTAAATTATTTTAGAAAATATATTTTTAGAATACCTTGAACGGCCGCTTTTTCAGCTTCGTGTTCCCTTGCACGTCGAACAGCTCTTTGTTTTTCTTCTAATCGAAGTTTTTCCGCGTTCGCTTTGTCCCATTCACCATTTTCCATTAATCTTTGATCAGGCCTAAATCGAGAATCTGTTGGAGCTATACCTTCCTCAGGCTCATTAAGTTGACATGCTAATTCGGTGAAATTATAATACTTTTCGCTATCTTCACTGTGATAGTAGAAATATTATAATGTATGAAAATGTATGAGCTTCCTTCTTTAACATAAACCTTAATTTAATAAAATACTTACGATGGCATACGACGCTTCCAAGCGAGTATGTAAGGCCCTGTTTTGTATACTGGATTGTCTGGTGTACCAGATGTACTAATAACAGGAGCGATTTCTATCTTCGAATCCCACGTACCTTGTACTACCCATTTAACTTCATTACTTGAGTTCATGACTACCCCTTTTACTTTACGCTGACTATCTCTCGAAAAGTATGAATAGGGCGTGTATTTCAAATGGCACTTGATACCTTGTTTGTGATTCACAATATCTGTATCACCACTTTGATCAACCCATAATTTTCCTACTATAATATTGTGTACCGTAGTAGTAACTTTTCGCCACGTGTAGTGATGTGTACCACCTTCCATTTCAAGATGAGCAGTTCCTAATGGTATTACCTATTGAGCCATAACAGGATTAAATGTTGAACGTTTGTTCACAATATTAGAAAAAGTTGCTTCTTTAGTGATTTATAAAAAAAATACCTGGAGGTATTTCCCACGGAATTTAGATGCCATGGTGAACTCTTGCCAACAACGCCACTTTCGGCCTTCGCAATGTTGCGCTAGCATCGGAGGGTGATGAGATACTTGTTCTGAAATCGCACGCCATCCTAAATCATCAATTCGATCGCACTCATATGTTTCACCTAATAAAGGATTAAAAGGCTTGCCAGTTCTGGAAGCAGTTGTGGAATAACTAGATATGGTAAATGCAGCAACATAAGCCATTTGTTCATAGCCATCTGTACATTCTGCTGCCCTGTAAGAGATCAAAATAGATGTTTTTTCTCTCTTTTTTATACACAATAAAATAAATAAAAATTGAGACAAAACATACCTGTCAAGAATATCTGCATATTCATAATCTTCTGTAAGCCGTTGAAGCATACTAAGCGGCTCAGAAAAATTAACAGGCATTGGAATTTTTGACAAATCTTTGCCAATGCAATTTTTCATAATACTCCATAAATTTAATGGATAATTTGGTTTCTCAGGTACTCTAGTTCTCCGTTTTTGTTTAAAACCTGTTACCCCGGTGCTGCCACTGCTGCCATTGTTAGACTCCCAATTTGTCTGATACAAAATGGATGAAATTACATAAAGATAAATGAAAAGTCAATTTAATTAAAGTTTGATAATCAAATGGTAAGCAATATTCACTTACATTGTCCAGATTGTCAGTATTTGCAGCAGTGGTAGGAGTTACTACTGTAGAATCGGTCACAATGCGAAAGGAATTTGTGGTAGCTGTATCTGACAAAGGCAAAGGTGTCTGATCTCCTTCTGAACTAGAGCCATCGTCACTACCTTGAGAATCAGTTCGATCTCTTGAATTATTCGCTTGGACACCGGGTATACTCAAAGTAAAAGTATCAGATTCTTGTGCATCATAAAACTCAACGTTATCTTCTTCGTCTTCTGATGGGGAAGTTGTGACTGTTGTATCTACAAAGATAACCAAATTTTTGCTTAGTTTGACTGAATGGTTAATTAAATAAGTAGCGGTAAACGTATATATGCAAAGCTAAATGAGATTTAGTTAATCAATAAAACAGAGAGAGAGTTATTCAATTACAATCTTACAGCAAACTTTATAATTGAAAATGGAGATAAACCTTTATATATCATGACTCATATTCCTTGTTAGGATTAGAGATAAAACGTGAATACATAAACATAAAATACAATTAAAGCTATTATTAACATTACGCAATGGAACACATTTCGCGCCAACGAAAAGTGTAACACAAAGTGAGAAATTTATTGAACCTATATAACCGCGCATGCCACTGCTCAAATTTATTTCACTTTACTTCTCTGCTTTGAAATAATTCTTCAACCCCTCCCCTGTTCTTATTATTTGTATCACTCCCCTTCCTAACCGATTGAATCGTGGTATGACAACTGGCTGTTGCCATTAAGTTGTACCGTCCTCTACCCCCTCCAAACTCGGTCCACACCTGCAGTACTGGTTAAAGTAACGAATAATGAATCACTAAAGATGCTCGTACACTGTGATTTTTTTTTATAGGCAACTATAATGTACCACCCATTAGGTTATGCTACGTTCGAGAATAAGTTCGGCGTTCTTATATATCTTGGCCCTTGCTATCAATTTGATTGAAGCTGCGGACCGTTCTAAACCCGTTGATAATAAACTTCTTCCCTTCGCCCCGTTTAACTATCAGTTTAGCATCTTTGCACTGATCCTCTCGTCGCACAATCGTCGATGATTTCGACGTTCGATTCAGCTTTATTACATCGAATTTAATGGTAAAGTCGCGAAAAAACGCTGTCAAAAAAATATTCACACAAAACGGAAATTTGCAAGGCCATCTGAGTCTGATGAAGTACTAAACTTGGGAGAAATGAAAGCACACCCGTGCATGTGTATATTATGTATATATATCTCTAGATGTATATATATATATATGTACATATAAGCCTTGTATACATTACTGTAATATGCCATACAATATATGTAGTAGAATATAGAATATACTGCACGTCTTGCATGCATAGACTTTAGGCTGCGTAAGTCGCGACACCGTTCAAAGCAAATAGAGTTTCACGACTGCCATCTGGTTAAAGAACGATAAGGCACTCGAAGGCGCGAAAAATCAAATTCACGTGCTACACAGCTAAGCGTATGATCAAACAGTCGGTATATTAAGTAAGGTGAAACTATGCAGCTGTGCACTATTATCTAATGAATACAGCATCTCTCACTCGGTAGATACACGCTCATGTGACCATGTGTATTTCATTTCTATTAGAATACACATACATTTCTATTGGAACCTCAGATCAATGTTACAGAGTTAAAAGGCCTATAGCACAATCAGAGCATTGTGTTGCGTACAATGTACAAAGGTAAAAGCTCGGCACAGTGTAGAAAATGGACGAACACTCGAGTCCGTCTTTCTTAGCATCGTTACACACAGCGATTGTTCGCAAACGCAACACTTGCATCAAAATGTTAATTACAGCATTAGCAATTGCGTTAATATAAAAAAAGAAATTATTACGCGAAGCTCTGTGTCCCCCTGCTGGAGCTGCCGAGGGTAGGGCATGTTGCGCAGCTTCTTCCAAGTGAGAATGTTGCCTGGCCAATTGCTCGACCATTTTTTCTATTCGCACTTTCTGGTCACGCTCGTGCTGCAGCATCTTCTTCCATTTTGGTTCCTGCTGCTGCGCTAGTTGCAAGTAGTCGTGACTTGCCTGAAATCAGAATTTGTTTCTCTATACTTTATAAATATACATATACTTCCAAAATCAATATCTTTCATATAATATTCAGATTTTTATAACTTTATAAATTTAATGGAAATAGAAATAAATATTTGGTTGTATTCTATAAACCAATAACATAAGCAACTACACTGATAAATTAAAAATTGCTTAGAAATATTAATTAGCACATAAGAAGGAGTCTTTTGAACCTAATATTTAGCGACAAAGCAGCACGGTTGCTACGCGCAGCGAATGAGCTAATTTTATACATCGTTGGCCAGAAATTTTCATCTGTATATTAGTCTTAACGATGGCCTTTCAACTTACATTAACCATAGCACCGGCCGCAATGCGAAAGAGCGTGGCTCGTTCACTGACTGTCTTGACTTTCGCAGCTAGCTCAGGCGACGGGGGCTCCAACGTTTCGAGCTCGTTTAAAACTCGCTGAAGCATAGTCCCTTTCTTTATCAGTAAATCATTACAGGCCTGCAAGTTTTCTAAGCGCTGCGATAAGTCCTTCACAGTAACTTGTTCTGGCTTTTGACTGTCATTATCCTGAAATTCTTCCTCCTCTTCTTCTGAAACAAATTTTACTTTACATAACACAACTGTTTTAACGTCCTCTAAGAGCAATTTAACTCTCATTCAACTCAATATTTTATTAAAGACAACGGGGAGTCTTTCATTGTCTATGATACTTTAACAAAAGAGAACATGACTATGATTCAATATCGTCTTCTACAATTACATATGATTCAATATCATTTATTAAATTGCTATATCAATTTCTTTTGAGTTACAAGATGAAGATAAAATAAATAGACAAAGGTATCTGTATACAAATATATAAATATTAAATGTATTATCTATTAATGAAAAGGAAATGATATGTAACAGAGATCGATAACAAAGGAAAATATATAGTAAATGTAGATCAAGACGTGTTTGCTTTTCTTTTTGTTTCGCTTATCATCCAGACTTCCTCATACGTTATCTTTTATTGAAATGCTTTATTTGTGTAGAAAAAATTAAGTATTCAAGAAAACAAATTTATAAATTTATAACAATACAACTTCAATGGAGATACCAATTATTATGCTCTAAAGGTTGCTGATCTTTTTAGTAATATTATAAATTGTATCTCGTATGGTAGGAATGATCATTATGTCATTGGTATATTAAGAATATTTAGCAAATAACTTGTAATGTTATGATCAGTATTCCATTTGGAATATTTATGCATTCTATGCATTTTTAAATATTCCATAGACGCATAAAAATTCCGCAGTCTAACCGTTAGTTAACAGATACTTCAGGGACAACCAGTTTCCATAAAGAATAATTGAGCGTATCTTTAAATGTTTTAGATAAAAAAAAATAGCATTGAAAAAATATAAATCTACTTTATGTCTAATTCTAAATTACAATTAAGATTTTCATGATTACATAATTCTATCTCGCGTCGATTAAATCATCATTTATCTTCGTGAAAAACTGCCAGGCTGTCAATTGCGTAAATGTTAGAAGAGTTACTATAGACAATTGCCTTTAATGCTATTTCATATGGTTCGCAAACTGTTAATAGATTCATTGATTCTTCAAATAGCAAATGATTCCTACTCAGTATCAGTAGGCAGTAAATCATAAGAGTGAAAAAATCAGTCAGAATCATGCGACTCTAAATCAAAATCGTGTATCGTCTACAGAAGATGTTATATATAATTACTCAGTTATATATTATTAAACTGCTAGTGTAATTTACGATCGACTGATATCGTCTGCAAACCTAATATTCGCAATAAGAGACACCTACTGCTCAATCAGTCTAATAAATACGACCATCGTCGTCCTTTAACGAAAATTAGATTTTCTATGGAATTCAAAGTTAAAGAGAGCGCGATAAATTCCATTTTTAGAAATAACGAAGTCACTTCTCTTTCCAGGCGACTGAGCTTCTTCATTTCCTCGTTTGTTAGAAGATCAAGACGGAGAACTGTTTTGAGAAGTGTTTACAGCCCCATGAATCGTTCGTTTACAGAAATGAAAAGCGATGTTGTTACTAACATTACTTAAACTACATTTCTACATTTCAATTTAACATTTTTCAGCTTCATTTCCCTATTAGTTCCGAGTTCCAGCCCAATTTAACCCTTTTTCAGCTACAGTAACTTGCAAGAATATTTGAACAATTACAACAATTTTTTACAAATAAATTATGCGTGTCTAATTATATATGAATAAATTATGCAGAAAACGTCTTGAAATTTCCTTCACACCGTAATAAGATACGACTAACATGATTGCAGTGGTAAATTGTACGTAGAAATATACATAGAAGTTACAAGGAACTTAATGTTTTACAGAGAACGCAAAAGTATTTAAACATTCAATTATCCATTATATTTATAAGCCTGAATATTCAGTGAGACCATCTTTAATATTTATGGTACAATGGCTATTCATACCGTGTACCAACTATTTACTGAATTTATGTTTGCAATAGAACTTCTATATACATTACCAGATCGGTTTCAAATTTTACCACTGTAATTATGATAGTAGTATTATATTATAATATTAGCGAAATTCCAAAATATGTCGTATACAATTTTCTCTGATAAGTGTTGAGATATTTTGACGAGCCACTATAGGATACATAATCGATAAAGATTGACGATTGATTCTCTCTCTCCCCCTGCCCCTCTCTCTCTCTCTGGTGAACGCCTGATAGGAAATGGATTATATTTCGTTGATACAGACCAGATTCCATCGCCTGGATGGCCTTGGCCTTCGCCAACTCGAGGGCCGTGACCCATTGCTGACGTTCTACCTCTGTCGCCGCCTTGATATGGAAGGTTTGCGTGCCACCGTTGCTCACAACGAACGTGCAAGCGTCGACGGTGTGTATTAAGGCCCCATGCAAGGATATCGTGCCGCGGCACGTGTGCGACATCTCCGTGGGATTTCTAAACAGAGAAGGAAAATAGCGACAGTTCCCCGGACATATTCTTCAATCGATTGAGAACCGAATGACACAGAGAAAGACAGACGTGAGTTTGCAAAATTAGTCCGTTTGCTGCGTCTAATGCAAGCCTGAGGTTTATCCAAGCCAAAAATAAAACACTTCTGATTCGCCCCAGAAATGATTACACATAATTAGATTATACGCAGGCACGAGGTTGTACATGTTACCGTGAAAGTAATTAATCCTTCCGACTCTCCCTCTCATTCTCTGTCTATCTCAGAGAACTTGGTCCTGTTTTGAGCAAAAATTTAGATCTGTTACAATAAATAAGATAATCAAATAATTTCTAGCTTATGAGATTTATTTTTGTAACGTTTTACCTTTTTAATTATCAACTTGCGACTTGTCAAATTTGAATAATAATATTAGTTCAACTGTACAAGAAGGCTCTAATATTTGTTCAGTTAGACGCGTAAACTGTGAACTTTAGCTGAAACGAGGCGACAGAGTAGGCTTAACTCTACAGTAACACGAAACTTGCACAAATAAAATCTCTTTAGTCAGGTTGGTGTATATAAAATTTGATTTCTTTGAAATTAGGCTTTGATAGACCAATAAATCTACTCTACGGTCTTATTGAGGTTTTATCTGAACAAAGGAAATTTTATATCCACCAACCTCATCTTACTAAAATTCCACTATTAACGCAAACATTTCTATCGTTCGCTAGGTTCTATTTGATGACTAACCGTAACTCCTTGCAGTGATTCTATGAAACCGTAAAAGATTTCTACAGAACCATGCTATGGGACCGTCTATCTATTATACAGAACTATCAAACTAGATACTTTCACCGTAACATGTACAGCGTAGCAAACGAGATGAACACACGACAGTCTGTGTTAATCTGTGACACTATGGTATGAATACTCAAAGAGCTTTGAAAACGAAGTTCGTGTAAATAAAATTAGTAGGATCTATTAACTCTTTTTCCAAGCAGTCCCATTACCAGTTGTCCGACTATGACACCACCATATTTTCTTACACACAATCTACAAAAAAGGAACCCAATGGTGTAATTTGTATAAAGAGAAAACAAAAAGGGGTACAGGAAAAAAAAATAAAGAAAGAAAGAATGTACAATGCTCAATAGCCGGCCTGATGATTGAAAGAAGGGGAACAGATAGCTCGCGGATCATGTCATGCACTTTAGGGTCAGTGGAATTAAATCTAACACGCAAGGGATCGAGACTTTGTACACGATGAAAGAATGATCATACTCATGCTAACGCGTTCAGAAATTATTATTGCATATTGTCCGCATAGACCACAGGCATTCGCGCAAAATTTGTTTCTTCTGGTTTTTTGATTTTCTTCCTCCTTCCACCTATTATGATAAAAATTTGTAGAACTCGTCATTGTATTTCGAAACTATTTGACAGTAAGTAAGTAATCTTAACTGTGTGTTTTATTCCAGTGTGAGGTACATGTACTTATGTGATTCAAATCTATTGATTGTAGAGAATTCGTATGTGTATTCGATGGGCGAGGGAGGTGCGGGTATATAAAACGTACGAACATAAATTGTGCGCATAAGTAAAACATCGAAAAGGCGGAACAACGAATAAAAAATACATATCCATAAAAACAATCGCATCTCATCGTTTTATTGTCGTTCTGTTGGACATTGTTTCAAGCGTAACGAGTAAACGATTAGATAAAATGACTGGGCTAAACACAACAATCTAGTATAAATTGAAAGAAAATTAAAGTGCGAAGTGTATCTTGGAAGATCTGATATATGCTTTTACTGACCGATGATCTTAGACAATTGAACAATTATCAATATTATTAAATATTGACATTTAAATAATAATGTTACTCTTACTTAAAAAAAAAACTTACTTTACTAATATTAAAAACGATATTACATCAACAAAAGATTATTACGTCACTGTCTGAATATTACGGAATCAAAAGTAGTAGAATAGGAAGAATAAATTCTGCATGCGTTATGTAAAACAGGGAATGAGTTGACCGAGGAAAATATTCGCATTAACCGCGTCAACAGGAATTAATCAGTGAAATAAATATTCGTTTCCTTTCTTGAAATTATTCGACAAATTAAGATTATCGGTATTCCTTTATACCAGCTCATCTATTCGTGCTATAATTATTTCTTGGAACATTCCCAACAAGCCAGTAAAAGCTTTACACGGTCTGCAAAGACCTTCGGAATACCTCCTCAACAGAACTGGAACTATTAGACAATATAAAGCAGTGTGTGTATTTTATATTTGTGTGTGGTAAACATGTATGTATGCACGTATATATGTACACATAGAACATAAAAAATATACAAGTTTTACCACCTTTTTAGAGTAACTGAGATTTAATTAAGAAGAGAGGGGTGGGCTGAGGAGAATCGGTCTGTAAAATTAGATCTATGATAAAAGGGTAAGAAATGGACAGGAAGCAAGTAAAATTATTAGGAATATTGACAATGTTGTATTAATAATACGTAGCTCAAATATATATATATACATATATATACACATATACATATACATATATATAATATGGCAAGGACTGTATAATGAAATGAAAATGAAAACTCGAACATCGTCTTTATCTGTTTTAATTAAAAAGTTTGATTCAAAGAATAGTCAGGATATTTCGGTTTTTTCGATAATTTTACTTACTCGGAGGCTCTGCCAGCCTTCCGCTTGCGTCGTGTTGATATCTTTGGCCCCCCTGTTGGTTCAGCCCTAAACAGTCCATAAAACAAATAGACCCTATTCACATTGTGTAATATTGTATCGAAGCGATAATTTTTTTTATCTGTTTTGAGAAAAAATTGTATCTTTGTCGCTGTTTATCCACAAATTTTCGCGATATAGCGATGTTCCTTTTCTTTCTTTCATAGTTCGTTTCTTGATTACTTTCTCTCTCTCTCTCCCTCCCTCCTTCCCTCCATCCCTCCCTCTCTCTCTCTCTCTCATACACACACATACATTCACTCAGTCTCTTTTCTTTCTATTCTCTCCTGTTTACATAGCAATATAGCCAACAGTGCAACCATCACGTTCGTGCGTTGCGTGTACATACTTTGTGCGAAAAGCAGTTTCACCGATCACGAAGTTTGAAAAATTCGTGTAAAAATAAAGTTGCAAGACATTCTGTTTTTGCAATTTGGAAAGGCGTTGCAAACTCAAATCACACAACTGTGCCAAGCGGAAAATTAAAAGATGTGGGCATTGCATGTTGTCAGGGAACGCGCATGTTCTAAATATAAAGAAATAGAATAGTGGAATCATCGACATATACGTTATACTCGTTTAGAACTATCTCACCTGTATCCACGACCGGTAACTGTGAGATCGGGGTGACCTAAGTTTCGTCCGCGGAAATAAAACGTTGCAACACTTTTTACGTGACTAACGATGGTTAAATAATGTTTAGCGATTTTTTTTACTCTCCCACATAACTATATACAAAAGTAAACCAAAAATCATTCAACGTAAAGTTTCGCTGTACTGGAAAAAAAGAATAGTAAAAAGGCAAATATGCAATAAATCTTCTCTGATGCGTGTAATATATATAAGCGAATATGTGTGTATGTGTGTGTATGTGTGTGTATATACATATACACACAAAAAATATGGTCCTTGCGACCAGCCACTCTTTCTTTCAATGCTTTTCAATCGTTTTAACGTAGATCTCAATGTGTTCTGTGGCATGTACATGCTCAAGGATGTTGCTCAAACTAAAATGGATAAGTATGGAATATGTAAATATGAGTTTTGGACAAAATCATGATTAAGATTCAGTTAAATATACTTGGATAAACCATATCAATAATATCCATAATCCAGCCTTCACTGGCTGCTTATATACATGCAATTTCAAACTGTTAAATGTTTAGTATTGTATTTCACTTGTTGTGTTCTTAAATACCAACTGTTTAAGTCATTGACAGAATCACAAGCATGATCGAACACTATGTCAGATACGTAATCCAAAGCTGTTCCTTAAATTTTTCAATGCAAAATCTTTTTCTTTAACCCATAATTACATGATGACTTAGTATCATATTTAAGTTGAAAAACAATATTTGTACTTACAGCATTACATATATAATACACAAGATGAAAGCATACGCATGCAGTTGTAAACATGCATGTGTTTATAAGCATAACATTATGCTTATATGTTACATTTCATAGAAATAATAGATTCATTCAAGAAATTTATAACTTTTCTTTGTTTAACTAGAAGTAAAACTTTATAAACTAAACTCAATGTGGCTATATTTTCATGTAATATATATATGTAAATAATAAATATCTAATTAAGGTTATATGGCTATGACAGTAATCATTACAATTTCTTTTCAAATTTTACTCCGATATAAAATCAACTTGAAAGAGTGTGATTCTATTAGAAAATATACATACAGTGCTTTGGTAAGTATGTAATAATGAAAAAAAGGGAACAGCTCCGTATTGTATCCAAATAAATTTTCTCTGTCAATAATTGTTATTATGCTGTTGGAAATCACATCACGGGACGGGAACCCATGTTAAAATAATCACGTTACGAATAGAGATCACATTGATTTTCAGCGTGATTGAACACGCGACTAAAAGTGAAGGTAAACTGAAACGAAAGTAACTGACACGTAGAAAACTACCTGTAATACGACAGTAGGCCATTTGACAGGACGAACCATCTTCGTTGATAACCTTTTAAATAATTAGTCCATTTAAAGAGCCAGCCTTTCATCTCCTGTGTACCGTGTTGCGCCTTCGAGTCACCCATTTTAGTATATGTTGCGTGTTCGCACGTGTTTTTCCTGAAATTACAATGCACTCCAATATCTGCGTACACATCACCCGTATCGTACAGCCACCATTTTGGTATTTTTCCAGCCCACAGACTGTACGCTCTTAGATCGAAATTCGTACTTATACACACTGTTTGTTAGTCGCAATAACACCAGCAGCGATACCAACAGACTCGAAGAACGTGCCTTAAAAGCACGGTATTTGGATATAGTATGGGTCCCTCCTTTTGCACAGCGTGGTAACCTGCCACGTTCCTTAGTGACGGCGCCTAACCTTTATTACCGAGTCACCTATATAATGTTCGTGTATACGAACACATACGAATTTGATTACGGGTAATCTGTGATTTTGCAAATTTCTTCGATTCGTTCTCCTTCTATCTTTCTCGTTATTTTTCATGAGAAAAGATCGTTTCAGTGTATCACAAACAAATATAATAATCGATAGCTTATGCGATGATAAAAAACCTTTACACGATGAATTTCGAGAGATAAATTGTAATAAATGTTTTTGCAATATGTAGCATATGTTGTCTTTGTTCTCTTAGAATTATTTGGACTACATCGAAACTAGGTTGTAAGATAACGAAAGAAGTTACTAGTTGTTATCGAAACGAGAAAGATCGTATTGGGTCACTGTCATTCTTGACGTTTTCCTATTTGATCTTAAAACGAGAATTCTATACATGTCACATGTGTTAAAGTCATAGTCGACGATGCCAAAGTCAAACAATGGAACATAGATATAATTATTTAACGTCATACGGATAGATTTATCACGCGACAGGAATCTAACAAAATTCTTTTTTTACGTACTTTTTAGAACGAACACGCCAACGAAAAGATATTCGTTCTGTCATTTGGCGAAATATGCGTACGTTCTGCTGGAGCGAATTGCCCGAAATGTCATGAAGAAGCACTCAGTACACTCTTCGATTAGATGTTTGATACTGACCATTATCTTCAAATGAAACCAAGCTCTTAATTTATCTGAGCAGATCACACGAGTAAGAAGTGTTCGAGTGCCTCTTCGTTTTACCGTACGAAGAGTATATTACGAATTTCGATGTATTAATAACTAGGTAGTCACCTCACGTATTCGTAGTGTATATATACGAAACACAGAAATGCGAAAACTTCGATCGACTACATATATTAATCGTTTGATTCAGATAATTTAATGTTTCTTATTTCGATAAGATTTAATAAGAAAAGTTATGAAAGATAGAGTTCAATGTTATTTTACTTCATCGATAATATGAAAACGAATACCAACGTTACCGACTCAACTCCCGTCATCCATTATCAAAAATGTGCTAAAATTATCGCTGTAAATCATAGGGGACGCAAAAACCACTACTTTTTCTCAGTCGGTATTTTAGTACAAATGATACAAATTCTCCTAAGATATTACATATGTGTTATATTTAGTTTATGATTGTAAGTTTTAATTTCATTGAATCAAATCAAAATTTAAAATATTTTTTAATCTGTAATATGCGTCATCTTTCGAGTACCGTTCCCTTACTTTGCATATATATATATATATATATAACAATTTATGATATGCATATATATTTCCTCTTTGATATTTCTAATGAGAACTTATTTTTAAAATAAAGCTATTTCTAAATACTTTTGTTAAGTGTTTTAAGATTCTCATAAATATAACTACCAATATAGTCAAAAATTTAATAAATAAAATGCTAAGTTATATAGACATATTATCTTCTTATGCTACATTATCCCCAAGATTTATATATACATAAATACATATGTTCTATTGACGTAATCTAAATTTTCTTAAAATTATGAAGAAAAAGGTAAAATGTACAATAAAAATGCCCGTTATAACTCAATACTTAAAAATTATAAATAACAACTAATGTAAATTTACGTTTCCTTTAAATTAAATATACTCCTTGTAATTAAAGGGATATAATCATTCTTTCACTATATTATAATATACGAAATATATAACTATTACATAATGAAACACAGTTTCGTGCGCCGACTGTTGCATGTTTCAATGTGAAATTCATTATTGGAAGATAATGTTAGAAATTCGTCGAAAATATCTTTTGTACATTTAAAAAAAAAAAAAGAATTGCTTATTTAAAATAAACGAAACGGATGTACATGGTGTTTGCTACTGCCTTGCGATTGCAGATATTAATTTGTTAAAGTTAATGCATTTCGAACACCCAGTAGAGAATCTTGACGCAGGTCTGCGCCTGTCAACCAACAGTTGACCTGTGTAGTTAACTGTGGTAGTTGACCGATCGCGCGCTAATATACTTTTCTCGTGTTTTCGTATTCTCTCGTGACTTTTATTCGTTATCACGGTAATCGTGAATACATGAGGTGATGAGAGAACGTACAAAAGGGCCAGACTTCGGACCGCCCAGGTGAGATGTCTGGGTCTCTAAAATATCGCGTCGAAACATAATCTGGGGTAAGGGAGTAGCAACCTCTTGGGGCCACAGCTAGTCACGTGACCCTTCTGTTTACCAAAATGGTGTACATCTATGTTTTACAAATAATTTTCATTTCTTTCTAATAATTGTTCCATTCACTTATGATACGTTCAATGAAACGGCAGTGGAATTGCAGTAAGCTTACTGCTAGCGTCAACATCTCGTAAAAGAGCAATCGTAGCTGATATTACACTTGCACCGCGTTTGGTTGTTACAAACGAGTGTAGCGAAAGTTTGAAAGTAGCTGTACGAAAGTGTCTTCCGCGTCTAATATCTCGGTGGTTTTTATTGATGGATGTGAATTATTCTGAGTTATTGCGAGCATCCCGAGCGCGTTCTCTCACGATGCGATCACTGCCATATTAGTTACACGATTCTTCGAAAACTCATAAAACTCATTGACCTATTGAATTACTATTTTTTTTTTTTTTGCGTTCCCATTTTAGATGACTGAACTCTATTTTTATGTAATTACCTTGGTAGTAATTTTGATTGTTTTATTTCGTCGTTTAATATCACTGATGTATTTTTGTTTTATTTTTTAAAGGGGGTGACCGAAGTTACACAAGGCCTAATTTCATTACTGACAATGTTGAATGCACAGCGTTGCAGGTACAGCAGCTATGTATTATATGTATTTCTGTTTTGGAGATTTTTATGTTGTAGATGTTAACGCGTTATATTTACAGTGATTACAGATGATCTCTGATGTAGGTTAGTGCGAGCAGAAAGCACTTTCAAATAGGACATCTAAATGTCAGAAGGTGTCCTAGCATAGCGTTTCATGCTTTGGCCAGGCATTTTTAAAGATGGCCACGTATCAAGTTGACTATCAGTGGTTAGTCTTACAATTAATATTTATTTTAGAATCAAAATATTATTGAGTAATAAACTAAGTAGTACTTGATTGAAGTTAATACTGGTGTTCAACGGTCATTTACAATTTTAGGGCTTATACCATAATGGATTCATCTAGGATATCCACTTTCCTAATATCAATTTTATTGATAGTCTATGGCAGTTTCCGATCTCTAAACATGGAACAGGAAGCTAGAGAAAGAGAAAAAGAAAAGGAACGTGGTAATTTATTGACTGGAATTTTGAGTAACAGCAGCACAGCAAATGCAGATGGTGCTAATGGAAGAGTTCAAACACTAAATACAATGCATGCTCTTTGTCTACCTCTTGGTGCTTCCATTTCTCTACTCATCATGTTTTTCTTTTTTGATAGCATGCAAATGCTTGTAGCAATCTGTACAGCCAGTAAGTTTCATAGAATGATAGATTTTGTGATTATTATTATCATTCATATAAAAAACAGCATCTAATCAAGGACACTTATTTTGCAGTCATAGCTGCAGTTGCATTGGCATTTCTTCTTTTGCCCATGTGTCAATATATCATTAGACCATGTTCGGATGGTAATAAAATATCCTTTGGTGTTTGTGGAAGGTTTACTGGTGCAGAATTACTTTCATTTTCATTGAGTGTGAGTATAGTATGCATTTGGGTACTGACTGGGCATTGGCTACTCATGGACGCAATGGGTATGGGACTTTGTGTAGCATTCATTGCATTTATTCGATTACCTAGTCTAAAGGTATCCACCATACTCTTAACTGGATTACTCATTTATGATGTCTTCTGGGTTTTCTTTTCATCTTATATATTCAGCACAAACGTAATGGTTAAGGTAAGTTTCAACAAATGTGCGATAAATGAACATTTGTATTAAAGTGTTTTATATATTATTATTTACAGGTAGCAACTAGACCAGCAGATAATCCAGTGAATCTTGTGGCTAGAAGGTTGCACTTAGGCGGTGTAGCAAGAGAAGCACCAAAACTTCCTTTACCTGGGAAATTAGTGTTTCCATCGATGCATCAAGCAGGACATTTTTCAATGTTAGGTCTTGGCGATGTCGTTATGCCAGGCCTGCTGCTTTGCTTCGTTTTACGATATGACGCGTACAAAAAGACTCAATTGTTGCCCGGTGGTTGTGAAACAGGAGTTCCACCGCCACGACACATCAATCGCATTAGTTATTTTCATTGTTCACTCATCGGTTATTTTCTTGGTTTACTTACTGCTACTGTAAGCTCTGAGGTGTTCAAAGCTGCGCAACCTGCCTTATTGTACCTTGTGCCCTTTACTTTATTGCCATTGCTTACAATGGCATATTTGAAGGTATTTTTACTTAGTACTTCTAATTTCTTTTTATGTAAACGACGTAAATTGTAACGAATGTGATATTTACAGGGAGATTTACGTCGAATGTGGAGCGAACCATTCATATCTCAACAACCTTCCAAACACATGGAAGTTTGACAACAGTCATGGGTTTGTGTATATTACACATTATGGGAGGAAAACTACTAATAGAATCCCATTGTCACTTATCATAACGTCCTTATTTTTATCAATGTCATTTAATGTAAGTAATTTTTTTTACACATGCGTCTTTTAATGCCACAATACAAATTACGATTTAATACATGGGAAACGTAAAGGTATACTACACTACGGCATTGATTTAATATGATATTAAAAATACAATACAAATTACGACAAAGTTTTTTTATTAAAGTGACAGATAAAGCAATTTTCGGAAAGCGTATTTAGAATACTGTCTATTATCAATATGTCATTGGTATTCATTTTGTGTCTTAAATTCGATGTTAAGTAAACGAATGAATTATGTATAATAGATAAAGTAAATGGTAAGGCAATATACCGTTTACTAATTACTCTTTCATGGTTTAGTAAATACGTAAAAACGTGTTCTGAAATTCACTTAAAAAAAACGGATAGGTACCTCTTTCTTTTTTTTAGTTTTACAATGGCTTTACTATACAAATTTTTAATATTTCATAATACACAATTTTTGTATTCCTTCTTTTTTACACTAAACCAATAACACATATACATATTAATAATTTTGCTATAACTCTGTTATAAATGTGTGTGATATTCTCTACGCAGAAAGGTTCTTTTTAATTTATTGTTCAATCAATATCAAACTAATTGTATGTAACGTGTAGTTATGGATAGAGTAATTTAATAATTATTCAACGATTTCCATGAAAATCTAGTGAACGTATGTGTGTAGGTTGTGACTTTCTTTTACTTGGAGCTAGAATTGAACAGAGCATTCTCTACACAAACGTGTATATAAATTTTGGTTTTTACAAACTTAAGAATAAAGATCTACAGTTCGTTATTAGGATAAACAGCAAGCATTTCAACTTGCCAAACATCTTGCTAACTTTGTACAGCACGATGTAAAATTGCAAACAATTTTTAGGGAAATGAAAAGTGGATGTTGTAGAATTTTATTGTCAACAAAAAAGAAAAAAAAAATGAGTAAATTGCGTATTTGTGTCTTGATTTTCAAGGACTATTTCGTGATAAGAAAGAAGGATTTATAATGGAAAAATAGAGTGTTTTAACTAAGCTCTTGCTATGGATAGGCACCAGAAAGACTTTATATGTTTATTTAGAAACAAGACTGAAGGAGAGAGAGTAAATTGTATGAAAGCCAATATATTTAGAGGTTTCTCAAAAAGATATAATTAATTAATCTTTTTTGTTCAATTTTTCTCAATTTATAATACCATAGATCGATATGATACAACATAATATGATATATAATACAATATTAAGCAATGTGTCACAAAGTAAATTAATTGCTTTCATAATTCCTATTATTTACCGTAGATTATGAAGGAATCTAGAATCTAAAAGATATTAGTTGTCTACTGTTTGTTTTTATAATACTTTATTCATCACATTCTAAGGATTATGAACGAATTACATATATGTATATTTGAATTTTGGTCTGTGAATATATTTTATGGATAAGAATATTTTAAGGAAAGCGATACGTTTTTTAATCTATAATGTAATCTGTTTTGCACCTAGAATGGTATAATACGATGATAGGTGCAGTAAATCATCAGGTACAGAAATACAATATCTTGTACACTTGTATATTGAGATAGAAAGTAAACTCTAAACTGTAACGTGGACGAAGGAAAAAAGAAAAGAATATTATACTTGCAATCTTGTTCATTAGAAAAATTTCGATATTTCATTTTTCTTTTAAGTATCTTGTCCGTACTTTTATAAGGTTAATAGATTAATGTTAAATTAATATAGATTAATGTACAAACACTAATAATTCTAAACTTTAAAAAAGAAAGAACAAAAGATTATTTGCATATGTGATTGTTTTTATTTTTTTTTTCTCTTGCTTGTGTTAACGTGGATGAAAGGAATTTAAGCAATTTATACGATATATTAGATATTACACTGATAAAAATACTCCTTTTTATACAATCAAATTAGTTTTTGTATAAAATTGTGATTCTTCCTATACTTTATTCGTTTACCTGTCCATAGCACAAGCAATTTATTCTCATTCATTACTCGTCTAGATGAAGTAATCTTTTGATGAGTCGTAGAGAAGAAATATCTACATATTTCTCTCATAAGATATAAGGATATAAGTGACAAAGTATATTTTAACTACTTCCGTTGTAAACATAAAAGAAGAAGACTTGAGGTCATCCATAAGCTGGATGAGTTCTCTGCGTTCTATTAAAGTTCAGAAAGCTTAAAACTCATTTTATGGTTTGTTCTTCTTTCTATTTCTTCCTTTTTTTTTTATCTACAATATAGGGTTAATGTTTTCATAATGTACATTTTGAGTTCTTTTATTTCATTGAATGTACATACATACTATACTATGTTAACTCTGTGCATTAATTTTGTATCGTCAATTTTTCGTTCATTTTGTAATCGAAGATGCGATTTATCGAATAAAATTTTGTTTCAAAAAATTTAAGTAGTTAGTTAAACATCTTAGTTAAAAAGAGAAAAAACCATGATGTATATCTTTATATAGAGATATCGTGCAATAATAAAATGTGTTTCAATGCTTTCGTTATTAGGGCTGCATCAATAAATTACTTTTTCATATAGGGAAATGATTGTATCATGTTCTTGTTTTAATTCTCTTCTTTAATTCGTATTGCTTTTTTTTGTACAAACAGAATTTAACGCATAACAATATAGAAAATATCGATAAGATTATAACTTAGTTTATGGCGAAAATGAAAGATGTGTAAAATTATATTTTTTTCCTTTTCTATAAACTTACGTAACAAGCCACGTTTTAATTAACGAGAGTCTTCAAGTCTGATGGATTATTTATTTTGACTAGGATAACAAGTTTCAGAATGGGAAGCATGTACATAAATAACAGACTCGACTGTCCTTCAGTTTTCCCACAAACTAAGTGACAAAAAAATGACATATATTATATATATATATATATATTATATATATACATATTAGTGATACGATGTATGAAATAAAAAGCAAGGTAAATGAGAAAAATACATTTAAAAGAAGAAATCGGGAATTATAAGTCATAAATAGAATATAATTAAATGCTAAAATAATATAGCTAATATACTTATAAGAGCACTTTGCTTGTACTGTTGCAATTCTCGACTTGCATGTGTACAGCTATGTACATTTTTATATATAATAAAAAAACACGATCGCGCCTCGCGCGTGTTCGCGTTGAATAAGTAAAGTTATTGAATAAACTTACATGTGTTCTTTTTCCATCACTGTTTACATGTATTCGGATATATATTATTAAGTACAATTACGATACTACGGAATGAAACATGAGTAAATAACGTACAGTCTGGGGAATATTTTAAGAGGCAAGGATTCAACGATCAATGAACGTCGATGGCAATCTTTTACAGAATCGTCACACGCTGCTCTGTCTCATCGTCACGTTATCTAAATTTCTCTTGATGCTCTCCAGCTCGTTCATATCAGATACCGAGGACTCGCATTTGTATACAACTAACGAATGATAAAAGTGAACGGCGAAGGCAATGAACACTATAAGGACCGGGATAACTATAATCGTACTGGCAGTGGCGGCTGTGAACGAGTAATCCCAGAATTTCACCCAGCACAGTATAGCCACCTCCACTAAGAACAGAAACAATCCTAACACCGTAGAAAATGCCCAAGCCAACTCGATGAAGCCGCGCATTCTCTCATGAGGAGATTCCGTGACAAGCCGAGATACCTGAAGTTTACTGATGGCCTCGATATTGGGCAATAAATACGTGCTTATCATTAAAGCAAAGATGTGTACTGATACTAGGACGGTTGTGCAAACAGCGAACATCACAAACAGCCATTCCGGCACCGCGGTTGGCTCGTTTATTTGCAGCTCAACCATAGCTACCTGGAAAGATAAAAAAAAAAGCAAATGAAAGTTACATCGGATTTTATTACCGGCCAATAAAAACAAGTATCTTCCAAGAAATTTTGCTGTCAGCTGGTTTATACGATTCGTACGTGCGATTACGAATGAGATCACAGATTCGACGCTATTTGCGAAACCCATTGTAAAATCAATTATGTCTACGTCAAGCCGAGGTGTATTGTTAAAGAAAGTGATATTTGTCTTATGT
The DNA here is from genome assembly GCA_014825975.1 of Bombus haemorrhoidalis. Classification (NCBI taxonomy): domain Eukaryota; kingdom Metazoa; phylum Arthropoda; class Insecta; order Hymenoptera; family Apidae; genus Bombus; species Bombus haemorrhoidalis. The sequence continues at coordinate 5,227,699 of CM026168.1, read as the reverse complement.
AATCATAGACGAGACTGAAGATTACACGGAATTGTCGTCCACTTCTGTCTAATGATTTTCAGGAAACGTTGTGTAACCCGTCGTGGGTTTTCTGATTATACAAACATAGATTTTCTTGAAATATTTACTCGCTAGAAAAGAATGTTCAGCAACACGCATTTTGGAATCTGTTATAACGGAATTCCCCCTTCTGTCACGAAAATTCACTGATTAAAATTAATACACGTTTCTGTCGTCGGATCGATATCTAATATTTGTGCGCATCAACAATTAGGATCATCAAGGGCCACATGCGGACGGTTAATAGCGTAATTAATTACCATAAACAGTCGTCCAAGGAATTTTAATAAACGATTATATACTATGACGAGATATAGTGCTCACCATAGCGAAACCGCTTAATAATTCTGACGTTGTTGCAGTTGCTTTCAATTTAGCTCTGCTCATGTGAAGTCTCCTCCATGAGAGACCCTCAGGACCATCTTGTTCTTCCGTCTGCTGCGAGGAAGATGTTGGAGGCACAGGTGACCCCACACACGTACAACAACATGTGTATGGCATATTATTTACCGAGGTATGACTATTTGATAATGGGAAACTACCCATAGATCTCATATCTAAAGCTACATAACGACTATTCCTATTCCTTGGCGATAGAACTAATTCACTCTGAGACGGACATAAGGAGGAGTTCTTGGAGTAACAGGGATAACCGGATTCGCTCGCCTGTCTGGGCAAATAAGCCAGAGAAGTCGGCTTGATTCTTTGTGTACCGTAAGACAATTGGATGAGATCAATCTGAGTCGCTTTGCTTGATTTCCTGGCTATTTCTTCGGTGTTCCTCTGGGTGGAAACCGTGTTGCCCTTGCCATACCTCTCACCCGATGTTTTTTCGTCCTGCATCAAAATACTGTTCCTGTTTGGAGACTCTTTTTCAGCTAGATTATTGTTCGGCATAATTACTTATTTATCCCTCGTTTTCCGTTTCGCTAAACTCCCCGTATCGTCTGTTACAAATGCTGTTTGCTACCTCGTCGCAAAACCAAGTCATAGAATCCTTACACGGTTTTCACGAACGTCCATCGTTATCATTGTTTCCTTTCCAATGGATTGAGTCACTGCAACGTGCATACATTTACACAATCACCGCGCGATTACCGTGTATTTCAGTTCTTCCACCGCATTTCATATCTGATCACCGCCGAATTTAGGATTCTTCCTGCAACCAGCGAATTAAACGAAACGTAGAGAGCCCACATCGAATCGAAAGATCACTTGTCGATATCATACTATGTACTCTCACGACACTGAACTATTAATTACATCCGTTCCGGGTGGCAGGCGCGCACACATTTCCCAAGACATTATTTAGAAAGCCATTAAAGCGCAAACGGAGCGGTGCTCGTTTCGCAGGGCGAGCAGGACCAGGGAGCAAGCAGCCGCGAGTCTCTATGGTTGAATACATACTAATCGAAACGCGGCGGTTGCATCGCCGTTCAAGCACACATGACGTATTCGTCTGAATCATAACAATAGTATTAATTGCCTCGGAACCATATCGGCTACATAATAACCGGCTACACGGCCTTAATATACGTGAGCTCGCTCTGTGCTTGTACGTCTCTACTTTCTCACGTGTCTCCACTGAAAGATGCGACCACGGGCAATGACGCTTGTTTTTTGCCGTTGCAATGGAGATACGATAAGCGAGGGAGTATCTGGCCAGGTATCGAGACACTACCGTGAACCACCGGCACAACAATGTAATTAATCATGCCGCAAAAAGGGAAATCCCTCCTCGCAATTCTCACGTAGCGCGCAGTTGACCACTCATTTTATATCTTATTTTTAAATGGAAGTTTATTTGTCTCGATCATCAGGGTGATTTGTTTTCTGTTCAATCATCCTCTCCTTGACACAATTAAAAGTTATTCAAGTAGAGGCGTACGTGTAAATAGTTTGAGTGATTTACAATTAGAAATATTGGTCCGTTCAAGCGATAGTTAATTATATAGAATAAAGAATATATAAGAAGATCTTAGGGTACTTACTGTTTTACTGTTGTTAGAATTTTCCTGTAATGAAAAAATATTTCAGAGGAATTTTAAAATTCGTTGGAATCGATTACACGAGATGTGCATTTTATGCTTGCAAATGGCACGAGGTATATTTTTCGCGTGTTTGTATGCAGATAAATGATGTATTATAAAAGTGGATTCATAGAAACGCGAGCCAACCGAGAATCGCTGTGGATATTCACTTTCGATCCTGACCACACGGTGAAGGATGAGACGGGATCTTTATTTATGAAAGGCTATTCTTGAGGAAACGCATACGAACCGATACGATCATCGTTGAGTTGTGAACGAACGACAGCCGATATCAATCAGACTACGAAGCGCATTAATTGTATTTTCAATTTCCATATCATTCAAATAAAAGGTCGTTTATACCGATTGACCATTTTGCACAGTTCAAAATTATTCCATGGTTACTATGCATTTCTTTATTTGTATTCTGTGCAGCAGGTGAACGACGATGCAAGACAGGTTTCAAGGAGTCGTGCGTGAATTTGTGCCATCGACAATTTACAGGAAAAGTTTTATCTACTCATGGCCTTATTTGCATAATTGTACGCTCAAAGTTAGCATGAATTAGACGAGTTGGAAAAACCTAATTGGATTATTTTTATTTTTTCAAAAGGATCGATGTATTTCTAAATATATTTTAAGAAATGATTATTGAATATATTTATTTGTCAATGAGGAAATAGTGTTTGTAATTAAAAGATATAAGGTTACATATATTTCAAAGTTAGCGAGAACTAATTGAGTTGGAATGATTAGATTATTTTCACTTTCTACGCAAGATTTAATATCTTTATCAATATCTTTCTACAAATACTTTTCGAATTTTTTTGAAGATAAAAGAAGTTTATAAGTAAGAGAAATAAGATTGGAGATTTATATTATCTTGAGTCAACTGTTTCTAGCAAGGTTTACGGAGCCGAGACTGAGGCCTGAATAAAAAGAGAATAATGATAGACGGAGCAATTTTTTCTTATTTCACGCACCGAACTTTCACAGCTAAACAGGTTTTATACTACTGTCAAATTAAGATCCAGCAGGTAGATTTTCGGTTCTATCCATGACAAAAACTTAGAGTATACAATTAACGTTATAACGTCATGTCTCTTATATAGGATGTTCATGCAGATGTTTCTATTGTAGTAAAAATGACAATGCATAATTTTTGATTGATGACTGTAATTTGCGAAGAATGTTGTTATTTCCGACCTTTTCTTATTTTAAAATAACGATGAAAGATAATGTTAAAAAATTATTCAAATCTGAGTTATTTACAGAATAAAACTACAATTAGTTCATAAAATGAATAATTTTTTTGAGTTTATAGCGAGATAACATATAATTCTTTTGCAGTCTTGCGAGTGTGGTTGCATTCTCTAAGGCGGCAGTGATGTGTATTATTGCGCACTTAATAACACGTGTTTTCTTCACAATTGTTAGATACTTATATATTCTCAAAGTACTCTAAAGTTGCCAAATTATATTTATAATACTATAAAAATATATTATCTCTGAACCAAAAGTAAAACTGTAAATTAATATTTTGTATTTTTAAACTACTGTGAATCAAATCAAAAGTATTCAAAGAGCTAATTATTCATTAAAATGGGATCATCATTAACATTTATTATACATTTAAGATGGCTATTCATACTGCGTACTAATTTTTTACTAGATATATGTTTGCAATAAATATTTTGTAACTCTTATATACATTTTCAGATTGGTTCCAAATTTTACCAATCATATTTATAACAATCGTGTTTCATTACAATGTTAAGGAAATTTCAAAATATTTTATACATCACACACACACATACACACATACACATATATAGAAGTTTTCTATTATCACTATTCAAATACTTTTGCTAGATAAACTACTTTATTTAAGATAAATTTCCAATTTTTTATAAGTTTTGTCTATACACGAGAATATTCGAGAGTTTTGTAAACACATATTTCGCCGCGATGAGTTCGCGCATGCGCGAACATCTTACTACAGGTCAAATTCGTAGTTTGAAGGCTTAGAATCCATGCGTATGGTTAAGTAAAGCAGCGAATGAGTGTTATTGTTTTGCGGTGAAGTTGATCTTGAAATTTATGTATGCGCAAGATTCCTAGAAACTCTCGCGTAGATTTACACAGTCGTGGATTATTTATTAAATACTGTATTGACCATAGGTACCACCATCTGTTCTATCAACTCTATCGTGACATTTCGAGACGAAAACAAACAATTAGTTCTGTGCGATCTTTCTCGAATAGCGTGTCGTGTATTATAGAGCGTGTGTTGCAGATAAATATATCGTTGGGAGTAATATTTCAATTTCCATCGCTCTCGGTTTAGCACGCATTTACGTATCATTATACGCATTACAGTAAGTGCCGTGCATTTCCTGATTAACGACAAGTGAACAATAGAGGTTAGCGTCTGAAAAATAGTTCAAGGATTTGCATTGTGTGACGAAGTGTCTTCTAACGTATTTTATCATACACTCTTTTTTCACGAGACTTGCGCCAAAAACGTATATGTTACACAACGCCGATGTTTTTGTGAGATTCTTCATAAGCACTGCCTGTGAAGACGTACACTCGAAGGCCAAAGCACGTTCTCTTGAGTTCTCGGTGGTTCCAAATGACAGTAGGCAATTTACTATTTACAAGTTTTACATATTGATTTAATCAAATCCAAATAAAATACTCTATGAAGAAAGCATTTTATTTTCATTCAGAATTCCGTTGAATCTTGTCAATATGATATTTACATACGAAAACGACCCAAAGCTACTACCCATCGCAAATACTGTTATTTTTGTAACAAATAAAATTGAATATTCGGGGAATTGTTATGTTATAAATTTTTGAAAATAAATTGTTGTACTTGAGATTGTTTGTTGATTATAGTTAATACTTGTATGCAGCAGTATCTAAGTAGTATGAAATCTATTTTCCTACTCCGGTTCAGAATGCAATGGGAGGAACGAATCTGCATACACCTCCATCCATATTTCAACATATGATGAGTCAGCAAAATACTTCACAACAACCAGAAACATGGATGCAAATGCCACAGGTGCCTCCAATGTCTATACCATGGAGTGTACCATCTCTCCAACAACCAGAATTAGTCAGATTTACTGGGGGACCAAGTTTCGAATCAGTTCTTCATCAGAAGAGAAAACTTGAGACCTGCGATCTGCTAGATATGTAAGTAATTTATATAATGGTATATATTATAGGAAAACCTTTTTATTTTTTCAATTTGATATGTAATGGATGATATAATGTAATGGATGATTACAGGAGACAAACGAAACAGTTTATAACAGAAGAAAAAATGGCTGCACATTTTAAAGGTTTACATATTAGTTCCAATTATCAACAGTCTTCAGTGCCATCAACTTCAACAGCTGACTCACAACCAGTTAATCCTAGGGAGTTGAATATGGAACTAGAATTGGATGCAGCTAATGCAGATCAAATCAAAACTGGACCCAGATTAGTTCTTTCAGAGGAGCTGAAGAGAATCCAACAAGAACCAATCCTTCCAAATTCCCTGTTATCCAAATTGTGAGTATACATATTTTAATTAAATTAATCTAAATTAAATCAAATATTTTGTTTCTTTCATTATGATGGAATTTCTGTTAGTAAATAAGATAAAGTTTGAAGGTTTATAGTTTTTCTCTTTCAGGGAAAGGCCCTCCATGGCTTTAGTCCTTTGGGAACCACCGAGCAAGCATCTTCGTATATTTCCAACTAGAGATACACCAACTCCGATTCCTAATACGTCCGATGATAACAATAACAACAATAATAACAACAACAATAATAATAACGAAGCGATTACTGATTTGAATCAGACGATATCGAGCAATTCATCAATTTTTGAGCCAATGGAATTATGAAGGCAATTCGTTAGTAAGTTACTTTTACATCTTTGTATATCGTTAGCAAACAAAGAACGCGATATCGAGTTGTATTATGTACGAAAGTTAAAAGAAACGAAAGTTATACATTATATTTTTTATCTGACACTACATGTTTGTGTAAGGTTGTGCAAAGTATATGGAATGAAGCTTTTCTATTAAATAGAACTATTCTCTACTAGTTAGATAATTATTTAGTTATTTGGAACATATGTATGTATCAATTATTACATAAAGATAAAAGCTAAACGTCAAGTTCCTTTCGTATAATATGATTTGTGTGTGAAAATTGATTAAAGATAAAAAGAAATATAAAAAAGGAATTCTTTAATAAATACGTTCATGGGTTTAATGTGAAACTCAGTATTATTGTAATTATTATTAACACAGCATAATTGTATGATTATTATTAATTTTACGTTATCATCTGTGCTTTTTTATGTATGCAGTATGTTGCGTTTGATTGCGATTAAAATTGTAGTACGATAAACATGCAATACATATAAAAAAGAAAAAGAAAATAAAAAACATAAAAGAATGCGCTAAAACAGGGATAAAATAGAAAAAAAGATTATTCGTAATAAGGTAGCTTTATTTCTACACTCTGTGTATATTACATGTGTATAATGTTAAGGTTGTGTGAAACACAATTCAATTTAATGTATGGGTGATACGTAGATCGTTTGTCGTATGAATGAATTTACTGTGTTTCTGAATGTATGATAATTTTGCATAAAGATATGACAACATTTCATTAATATTGAGTTTTTCATTCATTTGTAATGAATGGAAAGTATGGAATGATAGGTATCATTGAAAAATGAATCATTCTTATTCATTTTTACGATAACCCCATGAAATGTTCATTCTTTCCATGTAATTCCAGTTCAGAACTTGCGAAATTTAGGGTCTCTTTGAAAGTTTTCGCATCTTCCAAAGGTTCGCCATTAATTGCTGCCGCGGTAATCTTATCATTTAATATGGAAATGTGATTTCCTTCGATCTTGTGCATTTCTACTTTTCCGTGAGTTAACTGAACAAGAAAAATAGTTTCATTATATTCATTCACAAGTCGGCTACTAATACTGTTTAATATTAATAGATATTACCTTCTGCAAACCGTAATCTGAATCTGGAAGTAACACAGCTGGTGTCGTTGGTACCAGTAACATGATAGGTGTTCTAAGAGGCGGTACAGAAGAGGGATCGTATTTATCTAACACACAGAGACGGTTATAAATAAATGATATAATTTTCTTTTGAGTTTCTACCGAATAGATCTTATGAATTTTGTCGCTTGTGTATTTAGTTACTAGATCCAACTTTTCATTCCAATTACTACAATTTTTCAGCTTTAATATGATCTATAAGAACGAATTAGTTATTAATTATTGATTAGATCTAAATTTTGCAGTGGCTCACTAGTACTGAAAAGATATTTCACCTCCGTGTTGATTGGCGTTTTGGTGACATTCAATATTTCAATCAGAAATTTATTTTGAAATTCGTCTTCCGTAGTCGACGCAAGGTGCTCTGATTTTATGGCTTTCATATAATCGGGAGATCCGTCTATTAATATGAGTTGACCTATTAGTATATAAGGTTCTAATCTCCTTGTTAATTCTATGGCTATCAGTGATCCATATGAATAGCCAACGATTGTGAAATCTCTGCGGCCTTTACTCCTTGCTAAAACATACTGAAAGAGGAAGAGGAATATTATATTCTTTTATACTGTGAAATCTTTCTTTTTTGTTAAAACATACTGGTAAAAGACGTTCAGCCATTTCCTCCACTGACTCATTAACGTTGTATATTCCTAATTGCAAACAAGTGGCAGGGAATTTTAATTTTGATGCTAATTCAGCGAAAATCGCAGCAGATCCTTCAATACCCGGTATAAAAAATATTTCATTTTTTTTTTCACCACATTTAACTGGAAGTTCTACGCAATACTGTCCATCTAGTATGGAAACGTTCAAGGTCTTCATTAGCAACCTCATGCCAATCAATTTTTCTATCTTTGTCGTTGTTTTTTTAATTTGTTTTGTTTGCTTCTTTGTATCTTTTGCAGACATTTCTACAAGCTTGGCAATGTTCAAGACTCTAATATCTTGTGCAGTTAAAAACACCTCAAAGTCTCTTTCTAGTGTCTGTTTGATCTCCACAGCCATCATGGAATCCATACCCAGCTCAGCCAAAGAAGAATTCTGACTCACTTTCTTCATATCCTTTATATCTATAATAGAAGAATAATTTCATTGCATAAAAATTGAACTACAAGTGAACTTACATGACACATATATAAAGAATACTTACTCATAATATTCATCACTGCTTCAAGAACATTACTGACTTCATTGGCATTAGGTACTTTCTCTGCGACCACCATGCTAGCCACAATTGGTCTATTCTGACACATGAACTTGTCTAATTCTTCTAAACACGAGGATATCTTCTGAGGCAAGGTTCCACCGATCACCAGCTGATGTTTGTTCTCCAACATCTCTGCAGCAAGACCCACATCCCCTACAGCGCCCCATTGAATGGCCATGCCAGGAAGACCTTGTTCCACTCTTCTTTCGCAAATCCTTTCTAATACCGCGTTTCCCATACCATAGTTAGATTGACCAGCAGATCCTCTTCCACATGACAAAGAAGAAAACACCACAAAATGTCGAAGATTTGGACAAATCTTCCTAGAAAGTTCGTCTAGCTTTTTGGTGATTCTGGCTTTGGGTTTCATGCTTTCTTCAAATGATTCCATAGTTTGGTTTACCATCAAACAGTCTTTCAACAGAGCTGCCAGATTGAAGATACCATCCACAGGTGCCTGTTTTTCTGCTGATTTCAAGATAAACTCGCAGTCATCTCTTTTTGACGCGTCTACACCAGAAATTATAAGGATTTTCGTTCCATAGGATTTCCAGGTATTTATTCTTAATTTCTGATAGCCTGTTTTCATTCCGCTTCGAGTAACTATTACCAGGTTCCTGGCACCACGTAGGACTAACCAGTCTGCAAGTTCTAGACCTAATCCTCCTAAACCACCTATGATTACGTAACTCTTGCTACTCTTAGCGCTGAAGCGAGGGTAAGCAAGAATTGGTGTATTCAAAGATGCTTTCTCATCTGCTATTTTAATCAGAATCTGTGAACAATTGGATAATACTTATTTACGAGATATCAGTTATAGGGAACAAATAATATTTATACCTTTCCAATGTGTTTGCCTGCCGCCATATACCTAAAAGCTTCTTCTAACTGGTTCTTTTCAAAGCACTTTCTTACCAATGGCTTGATACATTTTCGGTTCATCTGGGCATTAAGAAAGTGATATACCTCTTCTTTTATATGAGGTATGGTGCCATGGATCATGGCATCGAGCATTATTCCATGAAAGCTAATCTCTTTCAAAAATACTTCCATCCCAATCTGATTATTGACAGACATGTCGAATTTACCGATTTCCAAGAAACGTCCACGATAACCTAGACAACGTATTGATGCCTGGAGCTTGTCTTCAGCCAGGGAATTTAGAACTATGTCTACTCCCTTTCCATGTGTCTGTTTCATTATCATTTGTTCGAAGCTAGTATCTCTGGAATTTCCAATGTGGTCATCATCTATACTGGGGAACGTTTCTCTGATATATTTCCGTTTTTCAGGTGTTCCTACTGTCGTGAACACTTCACATCCTTCAGCGAGGGCCACATTGATAGCAGCTTGACCTACTGCACCGCTTCCACCGTGGATCAACACTTTCTCACCTTTCCTTAATTTTCCAAAGTAGTAAAAGGCGTAGAAAACGGTAAAGTAGGCAGACGGAACAGTTGCTGCGTCCTCCAGGGACCATTCGTCTGGCACTGGCCACAGGTTGAATTTATCGGAAATAACCAGGTTTGATATACCCCTGAAGATGTAATTAATCTATCAAATTAGCAGAAGACCTATGTTACTGACGTGTAAGGTTCTGATATTTAAGGTATATCTTACTTGCTCTCGACAAAACCCATCACGCGTCTTCCATTAGAGTCGATTCCACTGAACTCAAAACCAATCAGGCAATCACTTATTTCTCGCTTCTTCACTATAGTTTCTGCAATCAATTTTCCAGTGGCCAACATCACATCTCTGAAGTTCAACGAAGAGTATATTACTTTGATGATGTTATCCTGGCATTTTTCATTTGGTTGTATGCAACCCTCAAACCATTGGATGGAACTCAAGTCTCCTGTGATCTATTGCATAAATCTTGTAAATTTTGAAAGATTACAAATTTTTCGTTTTAAATAACAAGAAATATTTACGTACCCTTAAATTGGCATAGCCATGAGAAGTCAAAGTTGGTTGCAGCTCTGGATAAGGCACGTGTCTGTAGGTTCCCCAGATTTTCCCTGGTCTTAAGACATTATAGCCAATGTCTATATCAAGCTGCTTGGAGTAGAATGGATCTTTCAGTGAAAACTTGGGAGCGTTCTCGTCTTGGATTATCACAGTTTTCACGATCTCACCATTGGGTTCTCTTCTTAAACACTTAACTAATCCTAGGACACCATTCTCCATATCTCCTTCTGCGACTAGTATCAATCTTACCGTCTCGTTACTATTTTTATCTTTAACACTGTTCAAGACGTTCTTCACATCTTCCAGCCAGGTAAATTCATCGTTGTTCACGTATATTACTTCTGTCTTCTGAGGTGGCTTCTCTGCTTTCTTCAGAAGCAACAGAGTCTGATTCTTGTAACTCTTCTCCAGTACAACATTCAGATCACAAGCTTCAAGATAAGAGAGAGTATCTTTATTGACAACACTTTCTCGAAGCAGGATAAATCCATGACCCACTGTTGCAGCTAGAAGTTGTTCCAGAATGTCACTCATTTTATTGGATAGAATATTATGAGCAGCTGCTATGAAGACATTGGCATCCTCCGGCAATTTCTTTGGTGTTATTACTGTGATATTTTCAGGAAGTAATAATTTTTCGCCTCGTTCTGGTTCTGCGGCAAGTATCAAATTTGGACGAATCATGGGTATGTTACTTAATACTTTCATAAAGATTGGAGTGAGTGTTTCTTCAGTTGGTACTTTTTCCTCTTGATCGATCACTTCGAGGATCTTTGGCGTGTTTATAATGTGACTCTCCAACGCAAGCTGCGTAGACAAGATGATCATTTCTTCTAATGATGTTTGTGCTTTGTCACGATTGGCTATAAATTTATATTCTTCCAAAATGGGGACAGACATTAATCTTCGATGCTGAATCGCGCTGGCCTTTATTCCATGGATTTCGATTCCACCAGATACTACGACATCGTAGTCAGTGTACACTGAGATTGGGATTTCTGTAAAACAAAGTTTTATTATAACAACTCGTTATGACGCGGATGTTTATACAGTTCTATATTTTTATATCGTAAGCGTTTCTTATCAGAGCGCCTTCAGAGGTACTCAATAATATTGTACAAGTATTTCTAACGTTTCAAAATTTGTTTAAACTTTCAAAATTACCCTTATTATCTTCGGTAAGGTTCCGAATCTTTTTGTTATGAACTTTCGCATCAATCACTAGCTTCCTAATAGCTGTTGGTACATAAAGCGCTCTGGTATCGAGATTCAATATCTTCATCTGTAACATATTATCCATAAACACGGCCCAGTTCTTCATCCAAGTGATATGTCCTCTGGTTCCCTTAAGTGAAGCGCTCTTCAACGAACAGAATGGTCCAGTATATTGGTAACCACGAAGTTTTAATTCCTTATAGATATCCTTGCTAGTCAGAACTTCCTCATCCTCGATTTCAGTCAAGAATTTGGCTGGAATCTTCTCCTGCGTAAGATTCGTTTGTACGCGAATTGATCCTGTCACTACTGTCGTGGATGCTTCTGATATTTCGAATTTTCCAGATCCTGAAAATGTTTTACGTTATCTATAATTTGCTGAATGCAATTAAACAAGTTTACATTTATTTATTAATTTTAAAGCAGGTGTATTTTATAAGTTCTCGCTGTAAGAATAGGCTTCGATGTCTGACTATAGTTATGTATAATGTATTAAACTTGGCAAATTAAAGTTAAGATATCTACTGAACTAATCATTTTTTAATATAAAGAATATACTTTTTTTATAGAGAATGCCGAGCTGCGTCGATTAATGTATTAAATAATAGGTATGATTCCATTTAAAAAAACAAAGTTGACCTTCACATGATTTTCACTCGCCGATCTACAGAAAAATTAACGCCAGAATATACCCCTCCCCCCTTAAAACCGTGTAATTTTTATCTCAAACATTTTTCAATATAATTAATAGTATCGAAAATATTTCAGCTTCAACTCTTAGATGACTTACCCTGTACATGTAAAATAATTATTCTGCGCGAAGAATAAGATGGAAACACCGGATGATATAAATATACATATAAAAAAAGAAATGAATGAGTTAGAGTCGAGCAGAGTGTGAGTAAATGCCTAATACCTCTTAATTCTTTATCAAAGTATTAATATGTAAATATCGCGATTTTTTTTAAGTTTCAATAATTTAATTTTCTCTTCTCATTTTATATCTTTCTTTACGAACTCCAAAAGTGAGATTAGTGAACGGAATTTCAGTCAAATCGACGAAAAAGACAGAGAAAACGTACGTGGACTTCGGCGATTGAACAAAAAATTCTTATGGGTTAAATGCGGAAGTGATTTCTCGCGATAAACTGAAACAAGATGAATCCTAGTGATTTTAGAGTGATTGTGCTCTAAGATGATCTGGAAAAAGTGGACTCGTCGATTTCAGGTAGAAAATTTGCCTAAAGTATCACTCGTATAGTAAATTAGGAATTATAACATGTACCTCCGAATTTTTCCAGATTCTTTTATAGTTCAAAACAATAAGAAATTAAGCAGAGAATTGAAGACCCTTTATGCAAACCACGTTTGTGAAAAACGATGCCAGCGAAGGGTTAATTCTTTGCTCTCATTTTACTTTCTTCTTTACATCACTAATGTCTTAAAATTAAAAACTGAATAATAGGATATATACCTCTTTGAACCATGACAGTTAATGAAATAGAACCGGATTCAGGCATGTTTGTTGCACGTTCGAATTTCACATTCTCAAAAACCACTGATACTTCGTCATAAAGTGCTCCTTGCAACAAACTAACCGTCTCCCAGACCATAATAAGATAACCTGTGGCTGGGACTAAGTTTCTTCCGTCGATCACATGATGCATTATATATTCGTAGTTCTCATCTTTCAGAGCTACATCAATCATTCGCTCTGCTGTGGTAATCTTCTGACGTTGAGTATACACTGGTACGAACCAGTCTTCAGAATGCTCCCATCTAAAATTTGACAACAATTTTAGATCTATGTTGCGATCTTTGTTTCTGTTTAAAAAGACCTAAAAAAAAAACTCAAGTCGTTTGGCCCAATTTTACACAAAATTATTCATTTTCAAAAAGTGTTGTAATAGTTTTGAAAGTCATTGTATTTCCAATATTCAAAATCTTTTTGCTTGTTGAAACAAGAGTAAGTTGGAACGTACAAATCTGGGAACTTAATGTTATATATATATATATATATATATGTTATTTTATTATAGTCACCTAATGTAAGGAGAGATCATAGAAGTGCCACGACTAACAGGAAACTCTACGTGCGGATAAATATTCGCAAGTTGTGGCTGTAGACCAACGTCGTATAATTTTCCAAGAGCTTGCAAGAAGCATTCAGCATTGTCTTTATGATCTCTCTGAGTCAATGCAATATTCGTTACAGACTGACTTAAGGATCTCTTTAAAATTGCCTGTAACAGACCATGAGGTGCAATTTCTATGGTTATAGCGTCAGATGGTATCATTGTCGCTGTTTCCGCGAATAGGACAGAGCTTAACAGGTTATTGGTGTGATATTCGGCGGAGGAATACTTGGCAGCTTCCGTGTACCATTGACTGCATGGTACGGAAGTGCTCATCCACTTGGAACTTCTTGCTTGTGGCTTGGGAATCACTTTCTTCAAATATGATAATAATTTTGGTCCTGCGTCCGCGATGTAGCGACTGTGATACGCTATGTTGCTGCATGCTACTTCCTTTGCAAAGATCTTGTTGGCCTGAAGAATTAGAAAATCACAGAAAAATCTCAATTTGTAGATTTTGAGCGTTTCATATTATTAGTATTACAATATACATACTACTGTTCTACGAGAAATCAAAGGATCATTTTTTGAAGAATTGTTATTGACTTTCACAGTATCATATTCTTCAAAACAAACCTGTAACTGGGCAACGAATTGCTTCATGGACTCAGCTGGGCCACTTATGGTGCAACTATCGGAACTATTATGGCAAGCAACCTCTATATCCGATGGACACATATCTTTGATCTCTTCATATCCAAGACCAACTGCTGCCATAGATCCTCGAATCATTTTGGTCTCGATAGATGCTAAACCTCTTGAGTATGCTGCAAGCACCATTTGCTCGGCCGTAAAGCATCCATCAGCATAAGCACAGCCAAGTTCTCCGACAGAGTGACCGATTATATTATCCGGTTCGATACCCATGGATGTTAATAGATCCACGAGACCAATCTGAAGAAACATCCCTTGTTACTACTGCGCAAGAGTTGGAAATCATTTTTCGAAGAATTATAATCGCTTTACCTGAATAGCAGCGATTCCAACGAACGAGTTCAAAATATTATCGAAAGTCTTCTTGTCCTTGTTGGTGATGATATTAACGATATCGATACCATGTGGTTTTAATACCGCGTCACATTTCTGAATAGCCTTCGCGAAGATGGGGAATCTCATCAATGATTCACCTTTTAGATTTCAAAATGATTAATTATTTTTTTAATTATTTCTTTGTAAACTATTTACGAATTTTGCCGTTAACATTTCTATATGTACCCATGCCAGGCCACTGTGAACCCATTCCAGAGAACACAAACCAAATTGGTCTTTTTATGCCAGAATACTCTTGGATGTCTCTTGGTGGTTTCTCTGATGTTTTAGATCCAACTATTGTGTACCCTCTAAATAGATGGCCAGTTATATTTTCGGAGTGAATATCGTGCAAAAGTCGAATGTACTCCACGTCCACTGGTATACTTTCGATCTGGAAAAGTAATCGTTATATTTTCCTAGAATTTTCTACTATTTTATACTTCAATTTACTTACATGATTGAGGAGAGTTTCCACTGCTTCATGCGTACGTCCTGATACTACTACTAATCTAGGCAAATCGTCGGAGGGTGCACCATTGTTCACTTTCTCCTTCGTGTAGGATTTTAATAAGACGTGAGCGTTGGCCCCACCGAAACCAAACGAATTTATTCCTACGTAACCACCTTTCCATGGGGTTGGTTCTGTAACTACTTCGACCTTTCCTTCGTCGAAGCACCTCACTCCTTTCATGGGACTCGTGAAGTTTATATTTGGTGGGATCAAGCCACTTTCCATCGCAATAACGATCTTAAAATATTTATTTGTAATTATATTTGACTTTTATATATTATTATTTTATTATATTCTCATCTTGCCATTAGCATTGTTCTTATATACTAGTTTTATTCATTTAACTTGAGGAATATCTCAAAATTCTATACTTTTGCTCTATCGTCTCTAATCCATTTTTAAAGAAAAATTTCAACATTTTTAGAGAATTTCCAACGACAGTCTCATACCTTGGCTACTGAACAGAGACCACTGGCGGGTTCAGTATGACCCAAATTCGACTTAATCGAACCGATTTTGAGAGGAGTGGTTCTGTTTCGGCAGAAGACTTTGTCAATAGCATTCAATTCTTCAGGATCACCGATGGTAGTTCCGGTACCATGAGCCTCCAAGAAAGCCAGTTCATTAGGAGATATCTTGCACTCTTTGTAGAAGTCTGTCAGAAGCATTTTCTGGATGTTACTGGCAGGGAATGTGATTCCTTGTTCCTTGTAACCATCGCAGTTGCTCTTCGTGTAGACGACCTGCGCGTAAATTCTCTTTGCGTCTTTTGCCTTCTGCAAAATGATCACGCTGATAGCCTCACTGCGGACGTACCCATTCGCTCTTGCGTCGAAGGATTTGCAATGACAGTCAGTGGACAATACACCTGATATTAGATATCCATATTAGACTCCATCCATATGCATCTAAAAGTCTCATTGTGAAGAATATTCAAATTACCGTAATTAATGAGAATCTAAGATTGAGACTAATAATGCACTTGATTAAAACAGATTTGACGAACTCCATCTCTTGTTGAGATTATGCAAATGAAGGCTTATTGATTTAATAAAATTATTATAGTTTACCGAGACGAGCGAACTGAAGAGATACATAGGGATGAAGACAAAGATTGGATGCTCCGACGATCATAATGTCGCATACCCCAGTTCGTATCAATCTGTAAGCTTGGTCCAATGCGATTAAGCTAGAACTGCAAGCTGTATCAATCGCGTAAGATGGACCATGTAAACCAAAAAAATAGGAAATCCTGTTGGCCAACATAGCTCTGCTGCATCCAGTAATACCAAAACCATTCGCCTGAAATATATTTGGAGTAGAAGCATATTTAGAAAATAATTTTGCAGGACTATTATCTTTTAATATTTACAAAGTATTTATAAAACATTAGGGAACTATAATTTACGAATGACGCCAAAAACGTTTACTTGTAATTTTTCGTAGAACCAAGTCTTTTCTGACTCGCTGATACAAGATCCTATAACAACTCCCGTATTGGTCCCTTTGAGCTGTCTAGGATTTAATCCTGCATCGATGATGGCTTCGTATGCCTTCTCCAGTAAAATCCGACACATAGGATCCAACGTATGAGCTTGTTTGTAATGAACGCCGAAGAAGATAGCGTCGAACTTGGATAAGCCAGATACTTTACCACCGGCCTTTGGAATTTCCGCATGATCTATCAATGTACAAGGTTTCATCGTTATTCTGAATGGCTCTAAGTTAAATCACACTTACCTTGTCTCCATCTTGAATAGTTATCCGTGATAAGGTCTACCTTGTTCATTAAATTGTTTTTCAGCTCTATTATATTGTTACTTTCCGGAAACTTCCCTGAGATGCCAGTAATCACCACTTCTTCTCCTGGTTCCGTCACCGCGTAGTTTACCTTCAACGGATCTACTCGTACGTTGCAAGACATCCTTGTTTTCTCTTTACAGTTTGCTTTATCTATCAATTTTTATTTCCTTAATTGTTTGATTATCTTCTTTCGATTTTGTTCAATCAGTCGTGCATATATTAATGAAGTGTTTTCAAGTAATCAATCAGTATCAATATTGTCGTCAAGACCATGGATACAATTGAAGACTGGAGAAACGGAGAAAGGCTTCTTATAACCGAATCTTTCCCCTCCATGTGGTAATTCGAATTCTCTTCTGAATATTCCTAAAGTTAATCTGTATAACGATTACCGGTCGAAATGACCCCTGAAAATCTAATGATTTGAATTTCGTTGTCCAAAGTGCTCGACGAATTAAAAAACATGATATGCAATAAGGTATATCTAGTAGTGATATTGATGTTCATTTTTATAATAGGAAGGTTGACGGACAAGAAAAAAGGAATTAATAAGGGTTTATTTACTTTGTTACTTATTTGGTATAAATCATTCGAGAATATTACGTTTCCATAATAAATTTTTGTAATTAATCAATATGAAATATTAAAAATTGTTTCTTTTACGAAAAATCTTCTTGTTTTATTAATAACAATGTAGAAGATAGGAAAATAATAAATAATTAACTATTTATGCACGCAATAATTTTATCAAATAAAATTGAATATTAAGTCAGAACTGAAAAAATGTTAAAGTCATGTCAATAATTTCTCGGATTTTTATTTTATATGAAATGATTTTTATTTTATAGAATTAGCATATTCTGATATGCCAGATCTAGTTTTCATTTTTTATTTGTCACGTGACAATATATTCTATTAAACAGTAGTATGACTTCCTAGAAACTTATGTCTTCTCTTTTCCATAAAATTATTAGGTTGCCCCAAAAGTTCTTTTCGTTTTATAAGGAAATAATAGACGCAATATTTTTTGTTTTATTTTGTAGTAATAGAACAAAATGTATCATACATAATTCAATTAGGGGCACAAACAGGATGTATACATGGTAATGCACAGTAATGCGACATCCGGCCATCCTTGACATTTATAGTATTGAAATAATGAATATTCACGGAGAAGAGTGACAACTGTTTAATCCACTACTTACTGTTACGCATTGATTAATATTTAATATATTTGCTATCGTATGACATAACATTGTAGTTTTGGTATCAATAAAATTATATTAGGTTGTCCCAAAAGTTTCTTTCATTTAATAAGAAAATAATAGATGCACAACGTTTTTTGTTCTGTATTATTTTATTGAATTATGTATGCATACATAATATGTTACAAGATGTGCAATAAAGATGTGTTTAAATTTCTATATATATAAAAATCAAGTTAGAAATATAGCTTAATCCGTATCTAGTGAACCAGTATGTAATTATTAAAAAATTATCGTTGAATATAGTTAGAAAATAGTACAGTATAATCGTACTACAATACATCGTAGTACAGTATAGTCATGCTAGAATTACATATTGCTTTCGAAGTAATTCTTTTGTATTAGCCGTAATTGAAAATTGTACGAACAGTTAATTAAAAAACTGAAAACATAAAACGAATCATGACCACGATAACATCAATTATCAAAATATGAATGATCACTTAAGTAACAACATAGATTTTTGATTTTTCTCATATAAATCTTTATTCTATTAATAATAATATTTTATTTTACAATACAAAATTACAAAATTTTTGTCATCAATATAGAAATTCGAAAATATATTATTGTTACATTTTTTTAAATAACAATACTATTATAGTATTAACAATATGATTCTTAATTTACGCATTAAGTAGTACTACAGTACTATAAGTATTAACTTCAGATATCTGTAAAAGCTAATGAAGCTTGTAGAAAGTAAAGTACATATTACTTTTGAGACACGTATAAATACATTTGGCTAATTAATACTACACAATACAAGTTCTCCTGTATAAGAAACATTTGAGATCTGACTCTACGTAACCATTTAATTAAAAGAAAATTAAATACAAAGTAAATATAAAACAAAATTTCTTGTTTGAACGAAAGATCGTTTATTATGCATTAATTATCGGTTACGTATTGGCAAGAATGAACTATTTAAATTAAGTGCACAAAAACACAGCTTGCAACATATTGATTAAAACATACTTCTCTTAATTGTTACAAAATGTTTACAGCCTTGATCTCAATTTTTTTGCAATTCCTACAATTATATCAAAAATAGAATTTTTATTATCTTTAATATCAAAATGTATTAATATTTGGAAACACCGGTAAAATGTACTTTTTTCCCTTGACCATCCAAAGCCTCCATTAAACTCGATGTAAAACTGAACTCCGAACTACTTTCGTCCTCTTGATCTCTGTAAAATACGTCAATATGAATAAATTCGTATTTCACGACAATTTTAAATATACAGTATTATGATGACGTACAAAGTATCTAAACTGGTAAGACTGCCATTAGATTCGGGTATGATAGAAGATCCTTCAATCTTTAATAGTTCTAAGAAAGAGTTCATTGCCGTTATATAAATTCCTTTTGAGCCAGCAGCTCCCAAATAACGTAGACTAGATAACTCGATTAAAATTCGTTCTGGACTTTTTGATAAAGTATATGTATCTTGATCGAGTTTTACAATCTCCACGGATGAAAAATGAATGACAAACAAATATGGTTTTCGGAAAGCTGTAAGAATACAAATATTATTTTTTATGCAACATGTAAGATTATTGTATTTTAAGAAACGTTACAAGATTTCTTACCAAAAGCAAAAGGTAAATGATTCCATGTTGGATCAATGTTTCGAGTTCTTTGGCCACTTTCATTCACAAACATTCCAAATTCATTATAACAAAGCAAAAGCTCTACTTTTCCAGGTACAAGAGAAACGTTTAAAACGCAAACTGGGAAAATGCCTAGCTTGGCTACTCCCGATAGTGCAGCTTTGACTGAACTATCATCTTCTTCTGGAAATTCTGCAACACCATGAATTATTAATTGCACGGAATGAATGAATTCACTAAATAATGTAAGTAGTATTTATTACTTACCATCGACACAATAATTTTTAAGATCAATTTGGAAAAATTTATTACATCCTACTATAAGAACATTTTGCGTAAATATAGCACAACTACATGGTTCAGATGTTTCAAGTTCACGGACTACAATAAATTCTCCAGAATCATCTTCAATGTACCATTTAAGTAATCTATATTTATAACATAACAAGATTTTTATATAAAATATGATATTGAAAATCAAATGAAAATATATCTGCTTCAGAAAACCTACATTACGTGGGACTCAGTTGCTGCGCAAAGCAGATCCCGTTGTAATTGATATAAATGGTAGCTATCAGTGCCAGTTAAAACTGCCTTCGTATTAATTGCTGGCCTTGAGCATTCGGCAGCCACTGCGTTACTCTTTAACTGCCTTAGACTACAAGATACTAATTGCCTATTTTCACCAGCTATCATTAAAGCTATTCCTAAATGGGGATGTAAAGTTAATTGATGCACCTTTCTCACTCCACGAATCATAGTAAGAGTTCGTGATTTAGCACCGCTATACGAAAATAGACCCTCTTCTGCACCCAGCAAAAGTACATTTTCTTCTGTCAAATTTACGGCACAATTTAAATCCAACTATAAAATATTTATATGTTAAAAATGAATTTAATATAAATACAATTGTTTGAAGGTAAACAAGCTTGCTCACTTGATTTTTTGCTAGTCTTAATATAGTTTGATACTTTTTACTTCTATGAACATTACTCAGTATATTTTGACTAGTAATAGACTTTAAGGACTTCAACCAACTTTTCTTATCAGTCTGGCTCAAAGCCATGACATCCAAACGTGGTGTCGGCCAACAGGTGGTCGATGAATTAGATTCTATTCTAAAAATAAATGGTATGTCCGATTTTGCTGTTCCCATTACATCTGGATTAATTACTGTATCTAATACAGTAAATCCATCCTTTTCGATTAAATCGATACGATTTATTGGTGCCATTCCGGGAGATGGCTGGTGATCGTAAGTACATAAACACGGTCCTTCCAACCTAAAGTACTTTCTTTCCCAACAAGTATTTGAGCGGTCTGGGAGTTTCACCCAACTTTCCATTGGCACGCTATTGTTTTTACTTTCCACATCACATACATCCTATTATCAATGATAATCACATATTAGTATAAAATATAGGATTGCGCGGTTAAAATATTAAATATCATACCGTGTCGGGTTTATCCGGTTGATCTATAGCTAACGTTTGAACGCTTCCAGTCAATGACGATAAACTTTCGTCACTATTTCTCCAGCTTTTACCAAACTGCTTAGCAAAACCTCCGGGTAAACCGCAAGTGGCAGGTGCGGTAACCATGCACTTTAAATGCGTCATTACTTGACATTCGTTGCAAATAGCTGCGCGTTTTCCAAAATGAATGGAATCCAAACACGTGGAGCACTTCCCAGCTCGCATTGGTAGACCGACATCAAATCGATGTGGAATATGGTGTCCAATTTTTTGTGGCGACAAACGTTTAGATATTGAGGTAGTTGATGGTTCTGTGGTATAATTCACGTTTTTTATATCGGGTGCGGAGGGAGACGATGGGGAGGTCGAAGCGTGGATAGCTTTCAGTGTTAATAACTGTTCAGTTAATGCTTTAACTTTGGCGCGTTCTTTCGCTAACTGGTTTTCCAATTCGCGATATCCAACTGGCATTCCAGTACCATTAGGAGGAATAGTCTCTTTTTGCTTAGTACCGAGTATTTTATCACATACTGTTTTCTTCTTCTTACTGCACTCTTCTAATTTAAATTGCAAGTAATCTATCAACTTTGTTTGTTGTTGTCTGGTACTCTCGGCTTTCACTTCCCTTTCCTGATAGAATTGCCGCATTTCCTCCAAGATACTTTCCAATTCTGTGATCCTCATCCGAAGTTCCTGACCTTGATCTATGCTATTCTGCAAATCATTCATCAACACGAAATTCGCCTCTTTCAATTCATGAACTCGCGTTAAGTGTTGACTACTTTCTTCTTTAACGATCCTTGTTTCTGCTTTCGTGATATCTAAAGCACGTTTCATTTCTGAAAGATCACATTCTAATTCCCCGCATTTATTTGTCGAACTTTCGACTTGTTCGCTTAAGTCTTGTATAAGCTTCTTGTATTGATCTCTTTGGGCTATCAAATTATTTCTTTCGCTCTCTATATCGCTTATCTCCGATGCAAGTCTCTCGATATTCCGTTCTGCTGCCAGTCTCAGTGACCTTTCTTCGTTTTGTGCGGTTTGTGCTTCGCGAAGTTTCACCTCAGTCGCTTCTAAATCCTTTTGTAACTTCATTTTATCTTGAATTAGTATATTTTCTCGTGTTTCGTGATCACTTGTTAGTCTTTCGTAATCTGTTAGTTGTTCTTCAAGTACTGTACAGGTTTCTTTCAAAAGTTCAGTATTCAATTCATAGCCTTTAATCTCTTGTTCTAACTTATCTATCTTTGATTCCAATTCACGTATTTCTTCAGTATGTTTTGCGATAATTTGCGTCAAATGGTTGTTTTCACTACTTAAAATGTCGACCCGATCTTGATTTACTTTCGATTGTTTCCGCGTCGCGTCTAATTCTCTGCGTAAAGAAGCACTTGAAGACTGTAACTCTTCTATTTGATGATTGCTTTCAGTTAACGCCCTTTGGGCCGAATCAGCTTGCATTTTGTTTCTAGTAGATTCTTTTGTAATATCATTCAATGACGCTTTTGCATTATCTAACTCTTTAAGTAGCTTCCTTGACTTCTCTTCTCCCTCTTTTATTTTATGATCTAATTTTTCGGTCAGCTTTTGCTTTTCTTCCTGTAATGTTTTAACTCTTTCTTCTGCCTTCTTAGCTTCCCTCGTTGCAATTCGTTTATCTAAATTTGCATCCGATAGTTCCTTTTCCTTCTTCCATAAATTGATTTGTGCTTGCTTCGCTGTCTGACGTTCTGCGTTTAAGTTTTCCTTTGTTGTTTGAAGGTCTCGTTCTAATTTCTTCATTTGCTCTTCTAAATGCGTATCTTTTTTTATTATAGACATCCTATTTGTACTTGGTTGTATGGTTTCCATCTTAAGAGTAGCATTCTCTGATTCTAGTTTAGTAACGCTCTGTTCCAAGCGTCGTAATAATTCTTCTAAATTGCCAACCTTACGCAAATGCTCTTCTTCTTTCTGGAGAGAATCCTGTAGTCTTTTTTGTAGAGCAGCTTTATCTTGTGTAGCTTGTTCTAAGTTCAGAGCAAGGGCTTCCTTCTGTTCCAAGTTCATCATTGTTTCATTTAAATCAGACTTTATCACTTGTAATTGTTGTTTCAGTTGTTCATTTTCAATTTTTGACATTTCCAATTGTTCTTGTATTGTGGCAACTGCCTGTTCTGATGCTATAGCATTATCTAACTGTTTTGCCCTATCTTGTAATTGTTTTTTTAAAGCTTCTATCTCTGCATCTCTGGCTGGTATTGTAGCCTGTATGCTACGTAACTGTTCCTGACAATCTTTCAATTCATTTTGAGCTAATTCTAAAGCAACATTCAACCTTGATTGACGACAATGGTTGGAATCTTGTTCATTTCTTAGCTTAGTCTCTAAATCTGTATTCTTGGCAACTTCTAAATCCAATTTTGCTCGAAGTTCAGCTAATTGATTATGTGAACGTGTAGCTATTTCTTCCAGTTTAATTTCAACACCTTGAACACTTTGCCGACTCAGTTCTCTTGTTTTGGCTAGTGATTCTTTATATTGCATCTAATAAAATAAATAATTATTTCAATATTTTTTCTTTAAATTTAAATTAGATAAATTTTACTAAACTATATCACTATATGTATGTACTATATTACTTCTGTATCACTATATATATGTACATATATTTTACTAACCTGAAATACTCTGAGTTTATGTAATTCTGCATTTGCTGTCTGAAGTTCACATTCTGTTCTTTGCAACCTTGAGCTCATCTCATTGTTACTAGTACATAATTCTGTGATTCTTACAGTTTGTGTTTCTATATGTTTATTCAATTGTGCAACTTTTTCCTTTTCTGCATTCTCCCATTTACGTTTAGCATCTTTTATCAAGCTTAAAGCTCTGGTTTCTAAATCTCTTCTTTCTTGACGCTCTAATTCTGACATTACAAAATAATTATTGTACATAGTTTCATATATACAAATAAAACAAGGTTTTATATATACATGAAAGATTCTATTATTTACAATTACTACTATATCTAAGTATATAATAATAGCCACTTTTAATATGATTAAAAAATTTTAGAAATTAAATATCAGATACTTAAAAATAATACAATAATTTTATAATGAAATATAATCATGGGCTAATTTAAAAAATTCCATGATTTTTCTATTGATTAATGTAGTAATATATAAGTTTGATAATGTTGAAATTTAGATTATATGGAAGAAAAATAGATGAAGAAGTTAAAATTGAAAAAAAGAAAATGCTTAAAATTTCTACACATGAATTGCAAGTCAATTTACCTAATGTTCTTTTTATTCCATTTAACTCTGACTTTGTTGCAATTAATTCTCTTTCAAGAATATCTCTCTCTTTATTGAAAGCTTCTAATCTTTTTGATTTTTCTTGGAGCTGAGTTTCCAATTGCGTTATGCAACTGATTTTTTCCTGTAATTCAAATATCTTCTTTTGTTTCTCTTGGATCTCTTTCTTCTTACTATCTAATTGTGCTTCTAATTCACTTTTCTCTTTAGAGAATTTGTCAGACTGAGAGGAATGATGCTTATGAAACTTAAACTCAAAAAAGGAAGAGCAGTCTTTCTCAACATCTTTAAATTGATCATTTGAGTCTGATGCACGCGTGCTTCTATCACCACCTATAAATACAGAATGTACCAGATTAAAATAGATATAGACAAAATTGTTAAAGGAATTTTGGTAATAGTTTTACCAAGACTTCGCCGAATTACTTCCAGATCACATTTTGCTGTATTTAATTCCTTTTCCAACTGTTCTTTCTCTTTCTTGGATATCTCCACTTTTCTCGTTTTTTCCTCTTGTTGGATTTCATTGTTAGTGGTGGATCGTTTATTTTTCGCACAGATTTTTCTGTAATGTTCCTCAAATTCCTTTTCTCTGCTCTCAAAATCCATTCTTTTTATTGTTCATTTGTGGTCGAATAATTTTGGATATTTCTTATCTCACGTTTGTTAGATAAACTGTCAGAACAAGTGGTTAAAAAATGTTTTATTTCATAACAATCAACGTATCCATTTCATTGGCTAGATTAATCGAAAGAATTGAGATTGATAGATGAAAATGTAGGAACGAATCAAAGATAATTTAGTCAAGTTTAAATCGAACTTTTATTATGCCTATACCGAATATTAAACTTTGCAAAATTCCCGCGATTTGTAATCTGCATGAATTAAAAGCACAAATAAACACGATCTTATCGAGTGTGTAATGTTCTTCGGTTGTATAACAACGTTTTTGTATGGTTATACATCATGGAAATGTTATATTTAATGCTACACGTTTTGTTTTACACTATCGTATTCATAACCACAGCGTATTTATAACGGTTGCGGACATGGAAGCCGTTAACTATGGTCACGTGGTATTTTGGCGCCGCATTGGCAATTGGTTGTGATCGCGCAAGCGCAATTTTATTTTTATCGAGTTAGAGCGTGAAAAGAGAAGATAGGAAAAGTTTTGTTTTGAAAATTATTGATAATACACCCTAATATTCTTATGTAACGGATATTTATAACAGTACAATTATTCAGTTATACAGTTATCAAATCTATAATTGCGGATCAAACTCTATTTTGTAATTCAAAATTTTGTTTGATTCTGAAGAATCATATTCACGATAGATGGCGACAAAATTATCGGATTGCACTGCCCTCTGGATTAGCGAATGAATGGAGCTTGCTCAGTTTGAAATTCAAGAAAGAATTTAAGTGTCAAAATAGAATTTTATTATAAATGTGAGTACTTTTCTACATTTACATATTTATTTTGTGTACTTAAATATTTTTCTAAAAACTTCTCCATAAACAATACGCGTGTACTTGGGATTTATGTGTTTTGTTTCACAAGCACTCGAGTCCAGTCAAAGTGTGATTATAAATTTCAAATAAAATTTATGCTATTCATACTATTGTTAATATATTTTTATATTAACATTCATTCTATCGTGTATATTTAAAGTTTTTCTCCACTTTCTGAAATATTATCTCATAATACTGATAATTATTTCATAATATTAATAGAAATTCTATTGTTATCTATTGTTATATGTTACTTAATGTCTTGTACAGAAGAGACAGTAAGAAAATAGAAATACAGAGTAGACCAAGCATTATACTATGTCATCTATGATTAAGAACGACGAGTATAGGCATTAAATATATTAATGTTTAATATTAACTCTTACATGATTAAAGTGTTTGTGGATTGAAATTATATTGCGTGTCTGATTTTCGATATTAAAATTGAGCACATATGAAGTAATTATGTATGTTGCGTGGGATATGTTAAAATTATATTTATTCGTATTGGTTTAGGAATACAGGTGTTTTAAATCGAACAAAAGAATTATAAACGTTAAACAGCGTCTCTTGGCTTTATATTTGTAAACGTTTTATCAAGTATTCACCTAACTCGTTTTGGCGCGCAATTCGAATATAGTTAACCGCGCTCGTATATTATCTTATCTAATTTATGATTACAGTATCCGATCATCTTTAAGATGATACACAAAATAAAATAAATATTATATATTTACACAAATTTACACGTTGTTGCACGAAGTAAAAACGGACTTTCCTTATTAAAAATTCTTCACGATCTTATAAAAATCGAAACATTCGCAGATATCGAAGTGCTTATTGTTTTCTTCGATCATTATTATTGCAGTACAATGCTATTTTTTGTCAAGAACTTGTCCTATAGAAGAACGATCCTTCTCAACGTGTATCAATTGTACTTCCACTTCTGAAAATACTTTTATCGCTCGATTCTCTTCAAGAGACGAGTCGTTCTTCGATTATTCGAGGGTTTCTTTACCTGTTTTCGGTAACAGGAAAGACATAAACCCGCATACTAAAAAGAAAGTAATAAAAAATTAATTAGTATATTTATTGTACATACATCCTTTTTGTAAAAATAAAATATGATCTTCTTTATCACAAGTGAAAAGCATGATAAGTTTCGTTTGTTATTCAAAAGAGATATTCTTAAATATCCATCTTCAATTCATAAACTTTGACAATTAGTTTTCGATCGTTTGCATTACTGATATTTATAAATTTTATATAATTTACTATTCAATTGGTCAATGAATTACTTTGTTAGAGGCGATTTATAATATGTACTTACTGAATAAAAATGCTGCGAATAAAATTATAGGTACCACGCAGGCTAAATCAATCAGGTAGCCAAATACTAAGTTACCGACTAACGCGCCTAATCGACCCATGGTAAGGGAGAGGGCTGCAGCCATTACTCTGAAAATTCAATAAATTCATAGTTTTAGTTTTCAAAAATACTCATGATATTTAATATGAACGAATGAAATATTTTGATACTGGTTTTTCGGGATAAGCAAATGTTTCGATTTTGCATTTCCACTTGACATTTGCAATTTGGACCGACGTTTCGTAAACATTGCAATTCATCTTTTCAAGGGAGACCTGAAACTGATGGTTTTAGACCTCTCTGTCTTCATTTATGCTCTGTGATGATTCGCTTGACCGATCAAACCGACGAGTGAATCAGTGTCCACTTGGCCTGCTTCGGACTGAGCCAAATGGGCACGTTCCGCGGTATGCAGTCCAGACCTTATGAGAATCTGGACTGTTTTTACAAGTTCCTAAAAAGGCTCACTAGGGAAGTCATATAGTAGCCGTTTACAATACAAGTTTTCCATAACACGCGATTCTCGAAAATATAGAAATGTCGATTAATTTTTGAAATTTCTGAAAATTATGAAATATAAAAATGTTTTCTATTCCGCGACTGACTCGTTAGCATGGACGAGCAAATAGTACGTTATTTTTTTATGTTGTAACGACACGACACCGCGACGATGCAATTGGGTAAACTATGAGAGATTATACGATTAAAAGGCGTGTAAACGTGTCGTTCATTACATTGTGTCCTTGTTTTGTCCTCGGCTGTCGCCGATGTAATTAACTTGAGAAACGATTGTAAATCACTGGAGATTGTACGTTTGCTTGTTTCCCTAATAAATAAATCAGAAGAGTGTGCGTGATTGCTCACCTGAGATTCGTCGGAAACATGTCGACGATTATGCAATAGACCAACGAGATACCGAGGGACGTCAGTGCCTCGAACACGCAGGATAATATTAGGTTTTGCGTCGCATTGACCACAAAATAGAAGGCGACAGTTACAGCGCCGGATACCATTAATGACATGACTGAAATTCATAATTATCACTTTTAATTGTAGGATGGAACGAGGCACGAGATATTTCTTAAAATATTATTCTTATTTACAAGAATGATATTTATTGCACGCATATACAGAGTGTTCCATAACATGTAGGACCCACTTCAGGAGTGGACAGGAGGCACAAAAACAACGAAGAAAGTTCATACAAACATGTATCCTATCCGAGCTTGTTTCAAAATTGTAGCCATTTGTGTTTCAATAATTATAATCCGTAACTGTTTATTACGGTCTATATCATTTAACATATACCTGAAACAAGATCTGATAGGACGCATGTCCATACGAACTTCTTTTTTATTATTCTTGTATCTCTTGTCTACACATATGTTAGGATACATCCTGTATGCATTTTTGGTATTTGAAGAATTAGTGGAACTACGTGCAAATGATAATTGTATACTTACTCAAAAAGAACTTGGCGCCGAGTTTGTGCACGAAAATCGGTAGAATAATGGAGCCAGGAATACAAGCAAGTCCTATATAAACTGTGTGAAGATAAACGGAAGGCGCTATTACACTGCCGCATCCGTAATCCTGGACTGTAGTTCCATTATCACTCGATAAAGACGATACTATGCAAACCGACGTGGATTCGCCAGGATATTCGTGTTCAAATTGTTCGAATCTATTGAAACAGTTAGATGTTCAATCCCGCTGAATCGATCAAATAATCGATTTGATAAATCGATCAGGTGCAATAACTTTTGAAAGGAACATGCAAATATTTTTCGGAAGGAATATACGTACCTGGTGAATAATTCTGGGAACCAAACCATGAGGGTATAGTAACTACTGGTAAGGCCAAATTGAATTCCACAGGCGAGCAAGGTGTTCCTAAGGTACGGCGATTTACAGAGAGCAGCAGTTAGATCACGTACTTCCTTTAAAAGCACCTTTAGATCCTTTCGTTTGTGTAGTTTCAACGACCTCGTGCTTTTGTCTTTGGTTTTTTCTTGCAGTGATTTCACCTGAAAGATGAAACGGATGATTACACATACAAGACGTTAGAAATAAAAAAGAAAATGATACGAGTTAATCTCGTTAAACAATTAATTTCTTATTAGTTGATTTTAGTAGTTGCTAACAGGAGAAACGCAAAGAATTTCAAATTTTCAGGATAGCGAGATATTTTGATATTGGCTTTTCTTTTTACTTGCATTTTGAGCAAACCTGAAACGTCGGCTCGAAATGTAAATACAAATGCAAATGCAAATGCAAAAGACGATATCGGAAAATAAATCTAACGAAATCTGAAAAGATCTGCATTCGGTGTTTTTGTGTACTTCATTACCGGATAAGAGTCGGCATCTTTCCCAGTGTTCTGCGAGTAGATCCATTTAAATACTTCGAGGGCAGCTTCCGTTTCGCCGCATTCGAGGAGAAATTTCGGGCTCTCCGGGAATGCAAACAGCCATAGGCCCAACATTATCGAGGGCAGAGCGCACAGCGCTACGAAGAGATTCCATGATTTAAAGTAGAACGTGTCCGAAACGTACATGAAGTCCATCGGTATGATCAGCCATGCTATCACTGAATAAACGAAGAGAAAGAATGGTGATTAAATTACAAAGCTAATTAGATTAAAAAATTTGATTAACGGTTTTAATAGAACGGTGAATTAATAAAATAGTCTAGATTATTCAATCATTAATATTTTGAATAAAGTAGTACGTTGTAAGAGAACAATTCAAATTATTCAAATTTCTCGCCATTTCGTATTACAATAATGTTTGTCGAAGAGTATCTGGGACGGAACGACGAGTTAAGAAATTGATTTGAATTATTCCGCCACATCATATTGATTCTGTTGTTATTTGCGAAAATTCATACAGATTTACTTTATCCAATGTTAAGAAGCAATATTACGTATAAATGAAATTACAAGATAAGACTCACGTGGTAATACTATGACTCCGACCGTCCAGAACATTTCCATCCAACAAAGACATTTTTCGCGATATTTTGTCGCCTGAAATTCCCCTAAATACGGAAAACAAATTCCCATAGCTCCGGTAACGCTGTATATATAAAATAAAAGAATAAAAATAGGAACAAAACGAAAAGAAAAATAAAAAGTGTCTGAGGTGGGGAACATAAAAGATAAAGGATTTAACATTCAATTACAATACACTTACGCGAAACCGTTAAAGAAACGAAATATCAGGAAGACCCAAAAGTACTGGACAAAGGAAGAAACAACGCCAACAATGCCATCCATTAACAATGTAGCGATTAACACAACTTTCCTTCCTTTGGTATCAGCCAGGCACCCCCATATGTAAGAACCAATCACCATTCCTATGAATAAGAAAGTAAAAGTTAGTTTTCTATTTTTAAACTAGTTCTATAACGTATGGTTTACAGTAAAAGAAAGGAATGAGAGAATCTAGAAACGTATGAAATAGTATCATGTGGTTTCTTAACTTTGGTTCTTTCCTAGTAGATTATTGCTGATAATAAAATAATTTCCACGTGGTACACACGTGGCATGTGGTTTTCTTCGTTAAACGGGCTAAGCGCTGAGCGATAAAAGTTCAAGTAGAATTATTCGCTATGAGTCAGGCACCTCCATTCACCAGGAGATAGAGATGTTATAATACCAAGTCTGATTAATATATTCCCTTTTAAGAGGCTATTCATTTATATTAAAGAACTTTCATTCGATAAAGATCAAAATTATATATCTCTGACAGGAAATTAAATAAATTTGAGATTTGAAATAGTATTTTTTATAAATGTCTCAGCGTAAGTTAAAAATTGATCAGTGGAAAATACTTTGTTTCGAAAATAAATCAAAATTTATCGTTAGGAAAAGATGGAAACTGACCGTGGGAAAAATCTCTCAGCACAAATTAAAAAATTTTCTCAAAAATTCTCCGAATTAAAGAATTCTAAACTTATTAAGCGAAGAAAGTAAAAATATTTAAAAATGTTAATTTTGTAAAGATTTTATGGTACTCACCCAGCATTGGTGATGCTGTTAGCCAACCTTTCGCGGTGGAATCCATTTCCAGGTCGCATTGTGCTGCTGGTAATACAAATGAAAGTATCGTGACTCCAATGGCGGTATCCATATAAATTAAACCGCAAACCGCTAACAGCATGTAGTGAAATTTCCCGAATCCTGATAAGAAAAATATAATCTTATAAATATTTATTCAAATCTTAAAGAAGTTATAAGGAAAGGATTTATCGTCGTTGCAATCAAGAAACTATTTGATCTTTGATTCATACTGTAAGCATTTGTTAAATCTTATAAGAGTCAACACTAACTTGTTTCCAACTTTCTTCTTTTTTCCTGATACGTATAATGGAATAAAAGATAAGATAATTGTTTGCAGTCGTTGTCTCGAAAAATTTTCAAGATTTTACGACTCGTAATTTTAACATTATGCTTAAAATTTGACTCGAAATAATTCCCTGATTTTCTAAATTTAGGTGAACAATATTTTGATACAGAATTCCCTCTCTTTCTCGAAGAAGAAGAAGAAGAGCAGAATTTCTGTAAAATGAGCACTTTGAAAGAATTATTACGACGCCTGGAACAGACGCCTGTTACTAAGCTAATCAGAGAATGCTACTCTTAAGATGGAAACCGTACAACCAAATACAACAGAGATGATGTCCACAATAGAAATGGATATGCATTTAGATGAGCAAACAAAGAAATTGGAACGAGAAATTCACACAATGAAAGGAAACTT
This sequence comes from Bombus haemorrhoidalis, assembly GCA_014825975.1. Lineage (NCBI taxonomy): Eukaryota > Metazoa > Arthropoda > Insecta > Hymenoptera > Apidae > Bombus > Bombus haemorrhoidalis. Next base: position 5,195,337 of record CM026168.1, on the reverse strand, counting down.
GAACATCAGACAGTGAAGCAAGGACAGATAAGTTCATCGAGGAAGGAAAAGCAACTATCAGATGCAAATTTACATAAGCGAAAACTTAGAATAAGAGATCAAATGCTATAAATCGAAGTTCTGAAAGGAACATGCGAAATAATTGAAGAACAACTATAACAAGCGATCATGAAACGCGAGAAAATATACTAATTTAAGATAGAATGAAATTACAAAAAGATTTAAAAGCGACCGAGACGAAATTTCGCGAATCACCGCATAAAACGAAGAAAGATCTGCTCCATCGTCCTCCTCAGCATCCGATATAAAAAACGTGAATTATACCATAGAACCATCAACTATCTCATTATCTGAACGTTTGTCGCCGCAAAAAATCGGACACCATATTCCACATCGATTTGATGTCGGTTTACCAATGCGAGCTGGGAAATGCTCCACGTGTTTGGATTCCATTCATTTTGGAAAACGTGCAGCTATTTGCAACGAATGTCAAGTAATGACGCATTTAAAGTGCATGGTTACCGCACCTGCCACTTGCGGTTTACCCGGAGGTTTTGCTAAACAATTTGGTAAAAGCTGGAGAAATAGTGACGAAAGTTTATCGTCATTGATTGGAAGCGTTCAAACGTTAGCTATAGAACCCGACATGGTATGATATTTAATATTTTGACTATGCAATCTTATATTTTATACTAATATGTGATTATCACTGATAATAGGATGTATGTGATGCAGAAAGTAAAAACAATAACATGCCGATGGAAAGTTGGGTGAAAATCCCAGACCGCTTGAATATCCCGTTGGGAGAGGAAGTACCTTAGGTGTCTATGTACTTACGATCACCAGCCATCTCCCTGAATGGTACCAATAAATCGTATTGATTTAATCGAGAAGGATGGATTTATTGTATTAGATGCAATATCTAATCCAGGTGTAATGGAAACAACAAAGACGGACATACCATTTATGTTCAGAATAGAATCCAATTCATCGACCACTTGTTGGCCAACACCACTTTTGGATGTCATGGCTTTGAGCCAGACTGATAAGAAAAACTGGTTGAAATCCTTAAACTTTATTAATATGTCAGGAAGTTAGGAAGAGTGCATGAATAAGTATAATAAGTAAGTACTAACTTCTTTTGCGAGATTTAAAATTTTCTTGCAATTTAGTATCTTTATGTGTTAATTAATTACATATGATTAATATTTTGTGATATTACAGAATTTAGAGGAAGAAGATGATAGCTCAGCTAGCGTTCTTGTACGTGAAAGAGTAGAACTCTCGTTTTGCTATAATGAATTTGAAATGTTTGTGAATGAACGTGGCCAAAGAACTCGAAACATAGATCGAACATGGCATCATTTATCTTTTTGCTTTTGGTAAGAATTCTTGTAACGTTTCTTAAAATACAATAATCTTATATTTTCTATTGCATAAGGAAACATATTTATATTTTTACAACTTTCCGAAAAGCATATTTGTTTGTCATTTGTTTTTCATCAAAACGCTTATACTTAACCAATATAAAGAATCCAGAATGAATCGTAATCGAATTATCTAGCCTGTGTTATTTGGCAGCAGTTGGCTCAAAAGGAATTTATATAGTGGCAATAAACTACTTCTTGGAGTTATCAAAGATTACAGACTTTTCTGGTATACCGGAATTAAATAACAGTCTTACCAGTTTGAATACTTTGTATATCATTATAATACAGAGTATAATGTAAAGTTGTCGTGAAATATGAATTTATGCGTATTGCTGTACTTTGCTGAGATCAAGAGGGTGAAAGTAATTCGGAGATTAGTTGTACGATTTTAAAATAATAAACATTTATATTTCCGGATTAAAAATGATAAATTTTCATTTAAGAATTTAAGAAACAATTGATAATATGCAAATATAAATATTTTTTATTCAAGTTTTGCAATTTGTAAATGAGAATTGATTAAGATTCACATATAACTGAAATTTTTTCATCATAATCATGACAGAATTATATCGAGACAGAAGGAATATCGTTCTTCCGCGTGAATCAGCATTTTTCAAGAAGAATAACAAGTTTGATCCGGTTTCGATGCTGACGTTAATTGTATTTATGCAAATACAGTACGCAAATTAAACAGTGCTTTTGAACTAGATATCTTCTCTATTTTACAATCTCATTATTCAAATACTTACACACTTTAAACCGTACCGCTAGCGAAATTAAATGCAATCAACGCTAAAACTACCAATCATTTACGTCTAAATTAAAATGTTAAGAATCAACGTTAAGATATACTTATCATCAAATTTAGTCTCAAATTAACTAAACGAGAAATTTAATTAGAAGAAAAGATGTCATTAAACATATATAACATATCTTTAAACAATCTACGTTGGCTGAACACTTAATTAGAAATTGTGATAAATTCAATTCTCATTTGCATCTAAAAAATGATGATTATTAATCGTGTATATGCCGTACCAGGAAATCATTGATTCGTAGAAATGAGTATAATCAATATTATTTTTGTAAACGCAGTTTTGCAATGATATTTTCTATCTCTGTTGATTAAGATCAAATGTTATTATGATAAAGCTTTGGTTTCCTTCGATGATGTACTATTAATACTTAATCAATACGGAAAAGAGAATGGATTACCTGTTACGGTGATTGCATGCTCGAAATCGGCACCTCCGTCTGCCAAGAAGTCGAGCCCTGTCAAAAACCAAAAGATTTATGAGCTTCTTAAAATATCATGTTTTCTATTGTTATTTGAGGAAAGATCGCGATAGTGTATCAGTGTATCAGTATATTTCGTGGACACGTGTTTGCTATGGAATTTTTACGTTGAGTAAGATATTTAAAGAATTGATGTTTGATAGATCGTGCAAAGTTTACTTGGGTGATGATTTTTTACTTGCTAAATGTTGAATTCTTGCTAAAGTTTAGTGAAGTGTTTTACATTAAATCGTATTAAAAAATAAATAATTGATAACATACAATGCAAAATTTATTCGATAATGATTGGAAACATGTTTTTGATAAATATATTAAAATATATCGAAATTTTTATTTTCATGTAAATACGTGTTCACGATAATGAACAAAGTATTATATGAAGCAATGAACAATTATCAATTAATAGATCATGCAAAATTATTCTTATAATGTTTTGAGAGATTTTTGGTACATAAAAAAGTGTAATTTGTTGTTAGCGACGATATGAAAGATTATGATTTATATCTTTGCTATTATTATCGAAATTATAATTGTAATTATAATAAACAATAATTTTGGACAATCAATTAAATGCGACTATATAAAAAATTTTTAATAAGAAAAAGTTTAATATAGACACATGATGTTTGATTAAAGTTATTTAATTCGTTATTTTGATTTTTTTAATCTAAATATCCAAAGATTTTTATCATAAATATATTTCATAATGTTTCAAGACGATTATCCTTTGTTATCAAAAACAAATCTGTGATTGAGTAATGTTATATTAATAGCTACACCAATATGTTGATTAGTAATGATGGTATCGCTAGCAAAGCAGTGATAGCAAATACATTAGTGGTACTAAGAAAGAAATAGAAAAACTGCAACAATATTATCTTGTATTGCAATCAGTAAAACATGTATGTACGGTGATAATATCCATCTATTCTATTATATACTATCATAGATATAAATGATTATGTTAATGTCGGTAATAATAATAATAGCTTATTTTTTCAGTCTGTCAGCCATCAAAATGAATTCGATTTATAATTGTTTGCTAATGCCAGTAATCATTACTAAATTTTATCGTAATTGTTTATCTAATAACTACTTCAGAAAATAAAAAGAATTATTAGAAAGGCAGAGAAAGCCTCTAAAAAACGCTGGTGGTGATTCTTACAATTTCTAATTCAAAATCAACTTTTAGACTTATTACTAACTATTTCTATTTTACTTATTTCATAAAAATTCCACCAGTCAATTCCAAACAAATAAAAAAAGATAAATAAGCAAAAGAAAATATAAGTATAAAATAAATCAGTAAATGGAAGAAAATCCATAGAATAGGAAGAATATCCTATTAAATAATTCCAAACGAACAGCAAACTAATATTTCTCAAATTCTTAGTATTCTCATAAATAAAAAAATTAAGATTAGTAACTGATGTTTGTTAACTTTTTAAAATATATTCATAAGTAAGGAAATGATTCAAGAATCTAAGAATCTAAGAATCTAAAGATATAAAGATCCAGAATCAGAAACGTATACAACCACTATTCTCATTCTACCATGATCATTATTATCATCATCTTCATCGTTATCATCATACGATAGTATTTTCTATATTTTAAATCGCCATGAAAACCTACCCATGGTTTGCGATTACGTTGCGGAGATGTACGTTAGTCTCACGTGAAGTAATAAAGTCAGGTGGTGTCGGTGAGAATTCGGGATTCTGGAGGACCCCGGTCGCCAAAGTGCAGCACTCTCTGTTCCTTGTTCGTGTTCCACGGTTTTGCCCTCGTCTGCAACCACCGTACGCCACGCTCATTGGTGAACACTCGGTGGTATTTGATCGCCGTTTTTATCGCCCAAGCGAATTTTGGCGATGACTTTCCACCGGGGGGTATTCCTTTTTTATCCCCTCACGAAATTCTTCCACCTCCTCGTACAAAATCTTCTACCTTTTATTATTGATCGATAATCGATCTTTATAAAGTTCTTTTCCCTTCAAGTTTCTCTTTTTAAATGAAAGTTTTAACTTTCAAATTCGATGAATTGCAGATACTTCTGGAACGAAATAAAGACGAAGGTTGCACTAAAAACGTCTTATAGTCTTCATAACTAAGTTTTTGATCCAAGCACGACCCTCGGTGGTGAACGAACGACTGACCAAAAAATCGATCGTGCCCCAGCATATATCTCCTCTCTTTTTAGTTATTAGTCTTCTCCCCAGATAAGATATAAAGCTTCGTTTGTCTCTGTCACTCTTACCTGTCTGTCTTTTTCCTCCTTCTTCTTTGTCTTCGCTTTTCCCTCTAGTTAAAGGTACTCGAGACTTTTGTTGAGAAAAATTTCATCAAAAAAAAAAAAAAAAAAAGAAATGGAAAAGAAAGGAAGCAAGAACGGAAAGAAATCTGAGTGTTCTGAAAATTCCTGATATCCATCCCGTTTGTTTACATAAGGTTTAGTGTGTATGTGCACGGAAAAGTATAAGTATAGAGAAGACTATAGAACTGTGTGCGTTAAGAACAGTTTTGCAATAATTGTTTATGTCATACGATACAGTCGTGCACCTAATTGATAAGGCAGTTGTAACAAGTATCACGGGATTTCTAATTGCTTCAGATTACTTTGATTAAAATACACCGGTTTACTCTTACGAGGTTGTTTTATTACGTACGAGAATTCTGTCCGCATTATGCATCGGCGATACCTTTATCTGACATGAACGCCGAATTGAACTTACTATTTTGCATAAAAGCTTATTCTGTTCTTTATTAATAAAGGGTGTTATTCGAGCTTACAAATGTATTTGAATACTTTACCATAAAAATTTTTACGGATATATTATGTGTGTTATATGAAACATTTTGAAACTTCATTAGGGACACAGTAACGAGACACGTTATGACTATACACATTATTTAAAATGTATATGATGCAGTATTTAAAATCAATCTGATAATTTAGAAACACATACTTAAATACAGAGTTTGAAATTAATTCTACCAATATCAATAACAATATCCTTTACTTTAATGAAATTATTTGTAATTGTACTACCAATATGAGAATACTAAATTGACTTTGTTTATAGATATCTTATTGTATATAGAGTATATAGAATAAGGAAAAATCACTGATTAATTACCTTTTCGTCGTTCGATGTGTAATACTAAATAACCGAGTGGTCATCTAGAGTTCTTTATGAAAGTTTCCCAACCAATTTCTTAGTTTTTGACCTTCCTAATATTTGATAAAAGCTGGACTAAATTGTTACTATTATTAACACGCTTGCTCCTAATGATGGAAACGTATGTGTCACGAGTAGGTTTTTTGTACTGTACATCTACGTCAATACGTCTACGTCATTGATTCTCATCAAAGAAATTTGCGAGTGATTCTTCTATTAGCAAAGTTTTTATACACGTTTAGTATTGTAAATGAATGTATTTTATTTTTAAAAAAGTAACTACAGCGCATGGTTCCAAATTTTTTTCTCCCATCATCCAACTCTTAAGATTACATTTAATTATTTTTTTAATGTAGCCAAAGGAGATAGCACCATAGTTAGCTATCTAATGATTGGCTTTATAACTTTCATGGGTAGCCTTCTTTGGATTCTATATATAATAATTGGCCGGCCTACGTATTTTAGTTTTATCTCTTCTAGGAGAAAATATCAATGCGTAAATTTTTATAATTGGTTAAATGATTATATGACTCTTATCATAACGATCAATTTAAACGCATTAAAACAAATATGAAGACACTCGTTTTTCACAACGTGTCCATTTAAACATTAGCGATTATTTGGATATTCGACCTACTTTCAGTAGTTCAATTTCCTGCCACCAGTTGGCACATCGAAATTCTCAATTTTCCACAATACTGATAGGGCTGCTTAATAGAAGGATTTTTAATAATTTCATCAAAGTAAAGGATATGTAGAATCAATTTCAAATTAATAATATAATTGGTAGATCATTTAATATGAATGTATTTTTTTAATTGAGTGTAATTTGTTTGATAGTGCACAAATGTTCAAGAGATTTCGATGCGTGGAATGAAACTGACGACTGACAACGCGTGACGACGTGCTTCTTTACTGTATTATGTATGTATATGATTTATAACGATAAGCTACATTTTCAGGGTCTGTATGCACATTGTCCAAATATGTAATAAGATTTGCAGTAAATAAACAAAGTGTTTGGACGAAATTCGGTTAAATGCGTGAGGTAACCTGTTTATCACATAGTATATCATGCTTGGAATGCCATCTACGATTATTTTGCACTCTTTGATATCCAAGGATATCTCATCTAGTTTTGATTTAATATTCTATTTCACGTGATGAAGAATATTTACAGCATTTGTACCTTATATAGATGAATATTCAACACCTTGAACTTACATAACCTAATCTCAGTTACAAATGATATTATGTATGAAATAAAACATATAACTATGAAATAAAACTGCATCCGGAACCATTCATCACATCAGCTTTGAAAAGATCTATAGTAATTAAAAGGATATGTAGAAACAGTAATTTCATAAAAATAACAGATGTTGGAATATTTGTAATTAGCTTTAAAAATGATACCTTTAAATGTGAAAATCATATAAATATCTTAATACTATTTGGGAAAATATGGTCAGTAGATTTGTAGGCTTTATACCTTTATTACCTGTTACTTTTGCCCTTATGATTCTATTATCCTTTACCCGCTTTATTCTAGCCTTTAGAAAGTTGATTTTTGACTTAATCTTTTATCATTGGACATTTCTTAAAAAGAAGACATGATACGCTAGATCTAATACCAATCTGATAAAAAACAAATGCGTATAATAACATGTTATAACATTGACGAATATCATTTAATTAATCAAGAGCTTGTTGGGGTATAATATTGCGAAATTAATAATATACAACAGAATTCAATCTAAAACTGTCAAATTTCATTATGAATCGTCGAAAGATGGATCCTATACAAAATTCGTTAAAACGATATCTTTACAACCGGTATTTCCGTCCAAATTTTATCCGGTTATTTCTTCAAGCGAATTAAAAACGTCATGCATGAAACAGCATATTGCAGTTGGAAATCTCGACGGAATGTTTAAGCAGACAGTAGTACGAATGACTGAAGAAAACATGACGTTTTATCGGGGCCAAGTATGACGGAAGGGATTTCTTGATAATACGCCCACAAATATGTAGTAAATCTTATAAACGAGATAGGGATACAGGTAATAATAGTTGACACTTGTATATTGGTTACATTAACCATTTGTGAGTAATTTTAGCTACATTAACATCTTGAATACCACGTGAACTGTGTTTCTAGATATTTCGGAGGGGGCAGACGTCTTAAGTCCCTACTTGATACTTGTAATAAATTGATCGATAAGAAAATGCAAGTAGCTATATCAATATATAAAATTGTTCGTTTTCTTTCAAGTGGTATAAATCCCACTTTTATTGTTTCGAGACACTTAAGAGTCTGAAACCTAAGCGATTTGAACGTAATAATCGTTAAGATATTAACGAGATATTTATTAATAATAAATCTTAATGTAATACATCTTAGGAATACAATTTATACTTATGTTTATCTTAGTAATGTATTGTTAGTGTGTTAGCGTAATCGATGTAATAAAAGGAATTAAGTTTTTTTATTACGAAACATTTAAGAGAATGAGTAGCTAGATACAGCAATATAAAAACATTATTACCTATCATATTCTTTATTTTTCATTTTGTTTCAATTTAATTGAATTTTATTTTAATTTCATTATATCTATTCGATTTTATCAATCAAATTTCCATTGAACTTATACTTTATAAATTCTTTTGTCTTTCATTTCATACCATTTCGTATAATCTTTTAATTAAAATCCAACACAAAATCCCAGTTAAAATTCCGGATTATTTCTTAATTAACTTAATCTCAGGCTATATTTTGTTACAATTCGATTTACCTATAATTCAATTTTGATCTACATATATGTACATATATGTATTGGCACATATCCTTACTTCTCACTGAAGTGATTATTTCATCAAATTTCATTTTCACAATACCTAATTTTTCTAGTCATATGAATCACAACCAAGTGCAATTAACTCTTTGCCTCATAATATTGGATAACACATACGATATGGATTATGGATGAAATACACGAAGACAAATCGGGCTCAAGTTAAAGTACCAAAGTATCAAATTTCAATGATATACTTTCATTTTTTACTTTCATATTTCAAGACCGTAGATTACTGAAAAGACATCATGTACAATAATTCAATGTCTCGTTTCAATGATATAACAGCAAACAGATAAAAGCTAAGGCTAGTAAAAGATTACAAGAGGTTAATCAATATGCAAATGCTATAATAATTATAATTGTATGCCGATACATTTTGTAACCACTATGCTTATTTTCACGCTGTAGATATCAAATTTATATTATTTCATAGATAACCCAATTAGGTCTAGGTATATTTGATAAAATTTTCTAGATCTTTCATTCGTAGCAAGATCACGACAGTTTATGTTGTTACTCCATGTGTTTCTCCGATAAGCCTGTTTACGGTTAAATGAAAATGATGACGCGAAATCGTGGCTAGTTTTATCCAGATAATAATCGGTCACATCAAATCTAGTCATGTCTAGGTCAAGCGTGAATAAGTTGGTGCATATTTTTTTGATATAAGAATCAGTTATGTTTCTTTTAATTTTATTTTATTACTATTATAATATGCGAACTATTGAGAGTTACGTTCATTGCGGCATACTTAATTACAGGTGTTTTTAGCGAAAAATTCAATTGTTTATAACTTGAAAAATAAATTTCAAGCGATATTTTTGCATATTAATATTCATCTTTATTTAGATGTTTAAAATCTGAAACTGTAGTCCTCCAAAGGCGAATGTAAGATAACATTAACTTTGTTAAAAATACCTGTATAGCGATCGTAAAAACAATATAAAACCACATAAGTCTGAATAATTTACAATACCAACGATCATTATGTACGCTGGTTTTCCCTAACTAATGCGTATACAATGTAGCGTTATAAGACTTATCACTAATTATCGTCGATTATGTCGTGAAAATCGCAAAAAGCGGAAGTTTACACGATTTAAGAGGCATAAACCACAAATCGATTAAACAGACTACGTTATCGTTTCATGGAATTTGTTAGATCGACGACTTAGCTGAGCTAACAAAACATGTTTCCATTCTCTAAAACACAATACTGTTTCAGCGTATTTTTATGAAATTTTCTAGATATTTTATTGAATTCTTCAGACATGAGTTGCTTCGATGGAATTTTAAATTTTATTTATTCGAACTTTATCTTGATTTTACTTGGATTTTGAGTCATAAAATTGAAGATTGTTAAATGGGATTTTTTCTGTAATATTTCAGTATTTTGTTTTCGTATCGTACTCTTGTTGATCGAGATCGTTGCAACATTATCACAGAATCGTACGGTTAAAGTCCCCGAATTAGAGAGATTTATCTGCTTTCTTATCGAGCTGGAATATGTCGGTAGAGTGGATCGAACCATTAAACACGAATATCTTCGTTTGCTTAGGAAACGAATTTGTCAAGTTCGAGTTGATACTTGAACGAAATTTTTGTTTCTGAAATGAATTGATAGAAACAATCGAGATATTAATCGAGTGGCAATAAAATGAATATTTGTAATTACATTGTACAATACTGAGTCATATTGGAGTTATTCTACTAAAGATTCGTACATTACATACATACATTAGTGTATAGTCGTAGATTATGTGATAACTACAAGTATACCGATTTGTAAATTTCGATGGAACATTATTTTAGACTGTTCAATTTTAGTTTATGCGATTTTTGTAGAACCAGGAATTGATAAATCTTGATAAACTTCTTTGTAATATTTCCCTTTCGATTAGGAATTTGCATTAGGAATTTATAGTGATCACGGGTCCCAATCATAAAGTTTTATAATAAAAGAGCGAACCACCGGAAAAACAGAGGATGTTAATTAAACTTTTTATTTTCTAATTACCTCAAATAAGAAAAATCCAAAATCTTTTCTTCTTTGATGTTTTTAAAACAACCAGTTCTTCAAGTTTTTTTAAAGTATTCGAAAATGAAACAAATTCAACATCTTTTCTCTCTATCAAATCCTTCTTTCTTCACTACATTTGAGAGAATCACTAGAAATTTTTTCGAAACACCAAAAGAAACAAAAAAAGGAAAAGAAGGAGAAAGTATATTTCTCCGTAACAACGTTTCGCATAACAAACATGTTATCGTTAACAGTTAAAACACACGACGATTTCCATCTCACACAGGTCGATACATCAACTTTGATATCTGTCGAACCAATGATCACCCTTGATTTGTGTCATCATTCATAATTTGTCATTTCAATCCGTCAATTTTCCCCCATAACAAAGCCGACAATATCCGCAATGGGATTAAACACGACAAAATAAATCGCGATTATCGTGGTCAACGAGTGAGTGAATGAAAACTGTGGCCATTTTACTCGGACTATGGCCAAGACTTTGTATTACGTAATCAGGACGACGATTTAGACGTCTGTTTTATCAGACACACGTGTACGTCGCCTAAATATGATTCAAACATCGAATCAAAGGATCACCGTAATTTTTGTTTTAATCACACGAAATAATCGGAGATAACGAGAAATTTGCGAACTGGTATAAATATAGGTGAAAATTGCCGTTGCGATCTTTTCTTATAAATTTATTTATTTATGGGGACAAGTGTTTTTATTAATATTTTTGTTAGGATCGATGGTTATATGTACACTTTTTGAAAATGAAAGTGTATCATATTTATATCGAGCGAAATATATTTGTTTCATAAATTGATGCTAGATATTTGTAGGAAAAAATGTTATCCGCTGCAAGAGTTAAGCTATTTAATTCATGATCTGCTATTTAATGTTATCTATAGCAAGACTTAGACTGTACATAATTTATGATTTTTTTTATTTAACAGTAATAATACACACACACCCATTATTAGATATTTCACATTATTATTATCATTAAAATTTTTGTTAAAGCAGTAAAGAAATTTCGATTTTTATTTAGTATTCGAGAGACTCCGAGGGAAATTAGTATAAATAACAAAATCATACTCTCAAGGATAGAAATTCTTCCAAAAAGATAGTTTTGCAAATAATTTGAATAACGTTCGTACAACAAATTTTACGTGTAAATTTCATGAAATTTGATAAATGCCTTAAAATACATATATTGATAATAAAATTCTCTAGTTCCAATCTTATATTTTCTATGTTACCCGCACTTATCTCGTTTTCCAACTTACATACAACTCGTTGCGGCTTTTCCACCGAGTCCCTCATAAACCACCAAATCCACAAATTTATTTAAAAAAGAAAAGACACAAACTGAACTACAACAAACTGACTGCGCATTAAATGCAAAAATATTTCAAGCGTAGTATTCGTTGTAATATCTGCTGGATAAAACAGATATTTTCTAAATCTTACTCAGGGAGATACGAATTTGCATAAATACCCGCAGTCTATTAATCAAACTCACATTGGCTAGCTGAAATCACTTTCTAAGACGAAATCGTTGTATCGTGTCTTCTTCTTGCAACACAAAACAAAAGAGTTGGTCGGTATACATATATATATCGGAATGGAATTAGTATAAAAGGGCAACTAATCGAGAAGTAATGGTCGCGCCAGGTATGAAACGAAACTAAGCGTTTAAATCGTAGATCGACAAGGTAAGCCTGTAATTTTCCTTAAGTTCGCATATCGTGCATGCGCGCGAACGCTGTGTTGGCAAGCGATCGGTGGATTCGCGCCAAATATTCGATCGCCATCCCAATATCTCCGTCATCGATGCGTCGCGAGAAAAAAATAATAATTAATTACTATCATCCAAACAACGATATTTGCCATTACGATATTTAATTAAGATTTCATTGCGAAACAAAGGAACGCGAAAATAAAAGAAAAACTGCTAAGTAGATCGGAAGAAATTAGAAGTATTTCTTTAAAAGTGGCCGTGGTCCAATTGCAAAACACACCGTTTAGGCTTCGTGTCAATGTCAACAATGTTGAACGAGTAGGCTGATACAAAGTGGTAAAATACAGTTACGAAAATAGAATAAGTTTTTAGTACAAATAGGTTTTCGAGAGGAGGGACGAGGTTTAGGAGGTGTTTATGAATTAGGGTATTTCGTAAGGGAGAGATTTACGGTTGTACGCGAATGTTTTCGAAAACATAAAATGATACGAACTCTTATCAGTAAGCGATTATGAAATTAATAGATCCTTTCTTCCTTTGTGTCCCATAAAATCAGTGGCTTCAAAAAAATTGTAGAGAAGACTTCTATTTCAACTGAACTCTTCTCGGACATAAAGAATTTCGAAATTCCAAAATTATTATCTTAATTCCAAAATTGTTATATATATCTTTCACCACTCTTTGTAGATAAAAACGTTGTTTCGAAATTTATACAAATAGTAAAAATCTTGATTGAAGTAGCGTTCTTTCCTGTAGTCCTTTAAAGATCACTGATAAGAGATATTAATCAATTTTCCTTTATACAGTAATAACAGTAATTTTGAAATCACTTTATATAAATTTCGAACTTTTAAAAAATAATAGACGATAATTGATTTTGATAGGTTCAGCAAGAACATATTTTTTATTGTACTTCGATGGCCGGCATATAAACAGTCTACAATATAAAAAGTCTCGTACATAGAAAAATAGAAGAATAACACGCGTTGGGAATACGATCGTCGCGTTCGATATTCATTTACATAGAGTTCGAGGCTGATCGATCGAATCAAGCTTCGTAAAGGGATCTGCACACGATGAATACTGTTTGACAACACTTGGCGATATTGACAATATTATTAATCGTATGCGGGCCCCTTAACACCGTATAATTTGCAATGTTAAAGAAATATCGTGGCACTGTGTTAACAATACGAGAGATCGTCGTGATAATGGTTTATATAATTGAGCATTTATTTCCTGCCTAGCTTTTTTTTTAAACTACTGTATGTGTATTAAGTACTAAATACGTTAATCTATTTATTCGAAGATCTTTTTCGTTGTATATAATATTTTAACAGAATATTCTACAGGTTATTTCAGAACGAGTGTAGTACATTTTTAAACGATCGTTTAATTATTTTCACGGTAATTATACGTACAGATATTAAAACTTAAAATTGTTCTGTTGTCACAGAAAAATGATAAGTTTAATGTTGAATGATTTTTAAAATACTAAGACAAGGTGGAACAATTTACTTTCAGGTCAGTTTTGAGATAAATTCTGTAGATCTATCATTTTCTACTTTCCTTATTCTTTGAGAAAATTTGTCATTCCTACATTCCGACAGAATGCTTTTCACGTTCTAGTAAAATGTAAAATCCAAATTTCTTAAAGTTTACCAAAGGACACTTCATATTAATTTTATTCCCTCGTTATGACAACAATACAAATTCGAACCGCGACAGTTTCTCTAAATTTTATTCACACCCCTCCCAAATCGCTCTGTAAATTCTAAAGAGAACAAAATAGCCATTTTTCTTCTTCCATAAATTAGAAGAATAAAGTACAATATCCGGGAATACACGTTAAGAGATTTTAATTAATAAACAAAGATTCTGTATACTCTTTAACTACCGTATACGACGCTCAATGAAGATACGTATTAATATTTTAGAAATGTAGAAAAATATGTAACACATACTTTCATCATCGTGAACCTCTCAAATTTGCAGAGTATTCACAAACATTGTGTGCGTTACGTGAAACTGTCACGTAAAATTTTCATAGCGGCTATAAATATCTATACGGTGGCTACAAAATATATTGGCACACCATTGTACGTATTGATCATAGTATTTACGTACTAATTAATTAATTCCGAGTACGTGAATTCCGTTCGTACTATATGATTGCAAAAATTTAATACTGTGAAAAAGAAATGTACGACCTGATAAAAAAAGATGCTTCATCAGAAAATACGTGCCACTACTTTTTGTAGCCATTGTATAGGAAGAAGAATCTTCACTTGCAAAATACACTCGATCAATAACAGGCATCCTCTTAAAGTATACTAAATTATGTCCGGTGTGTATTAAGAAAAATGTATAAAATAACGCAGACACCGGCCGTGATAAAATATACGCAGAAAGTACACAGGCACGATAGTTTAATTATTAGAAGATGGTATTTCTATATATGTATATGTATATAGATAAGTATATAATTCGTTAACAAGAAATGAAGATATTAACGTTCTTAACCATTACGAGAAAGAAATACTGTAAATTTAACACTAATATCTTTCTTCTAAATTTAAGTTGTAATATTATATCGTACATTTAGGTAATAACATGTTTTCATACTCTTAACTTGACAGAACTTCAGGGAAAGTAAAGATGTTTTAACACCAGAAACACCATAACTTAAAGAGTTGCAAATAATTATGTCACGCTTACTAATGAAAATAATAATTTTTACCAATCTTTGTGAATTGGTCGTTCAGATTGGACTTTCTGGTGTTAAATAAGAGATCCTTTAATTATTTCGAGTTTAATTAAATTCTCTCATCGATAGAATTGCTTATATTTCTTGTTTCCAAGCGAAATGCGTTTACGTTATTAAAAAAGGAAAAAAAAAAAAGGAAAAGGAAATTATATAGAATTCTTCTTGTGAATGTAAAAACCTTTTTGATTGTTTCTTTTCTTTCGTCTTATTTTCTTTAGCTTAATCCGTACTATCGTTAAGATTTCTCAACGTCTATCGCTTTCGATTTCTTTCTTCCTGGTGTAAACAGGGCTAGCAAACCACTCACTGGAATAAATAAATAAATTTCGCGCTTATAAGTATTCGATAAGACATTATATAAGGAAGAAAGCATTAAATTAAAAGTAACTTATAAATATATTTGCAGATATTGAATGAATTTGTGTAGTCTAACAGATGTAACAAGTACTGTCACGACATTATCGCTATTTAAACGCGATAAGTTGATACGACACAATACATCTGTATGAAGATAATTTAAGACCTAATTAAAAAAATGAGGAGATCGGAATTTGAATACGTACGGAATAATTGAGCAGCCACGATAACAATCACCAATGTACAATAGTCGTCGATCAAGTATCCGATCATTAGAGTACCACTAATGGCCCCTATTCTACTGATAAAGGCAGACAAACCGGATGCCATTGCTCTGAAACAGAATTATATTTGAAAATTATTGACCTTTATATCATTAATTTTGTGACAGTTTTGGATAATTAATTTTCTTATGTTCGGTAAGAATCATAAGTTTACGTCGATGATAACACGATTCTGTTACAAAATAGTAAATGGTAATGATCGTAATTAACTTTCAATATTTTTACATTATAATTGAGTTAATATATAACGAAGAAACAACAAAAATTTTCCTAAGAACGTAATTTCTATTTTAATCATAAATCTCTACCTAATATTCCAACGATAAGGTCTCTCTGTTACGATAATAACAGAGTTAATTCTAGTTTAATTCTAGTTACATAATTCCAAAGGCACCTAACAACAGCTACATAAATCTTAATTTATGAAACAAATATCAATGACGAAAATTTCAATTACATTTCGTAATAAAACGCAATTACAATTTCGATCTGTAAAAATCAAGTTGCATAACATTCTTTAACAACTATGATGATAATATTTATAAACGATAACGATAATAACAATATAAGAAGACAAGTATTTTATCGTAGGTATTGAAAGCAGGAACACTCGAGATAATGTTTCGAGATCGACAGATTAGTTTAATATTTGATCGTCAGAAAGAATGATCGTTTCTATTATAAATAAACCAGTTGACACAGACGAAAAAATAAGCATTATATACCGGGATATTTATATCGATCGATAAGCACACAATAAACTTTCTTTCATATCTTTGGAGAGAATAAACAAGTGGCAATCTTTTTTTAGACAACTCGTGCGGAAGGATGAAATTTTGTCAAGTTTCTACAGTAAATTACAGAGGTATTCATACTCTCACAATTATCGAATTCACGAACGATCTCTTTGAATTCCCTTGAAATATTTACGAAACGATTAAGAAAATAAATATACTTTAAATTTATTTTTATTCTTAGGATTTATTTTATATTTTTAGTATTAGAATTATTAAGTATAGGAAAAAAGTAAGAATCCTGTGTGGATAGATTACCTCAAATGCGTTGGATACAGATCGACTAAAAGGCAATATACGACGCTCAAGCAAACGGAAGTGACGGACTCATAGGCACACGAAAGAACCAAGTTTTGGGTGGATGTCTCCACCAGAAAGAGGCAAGCCGTCACGACAGCAGGAATGAAAGCTGTTATCACTGAAATGACAGACAAAATTATTCGATATCTGCCGATAGACTAATTTCTAAAGATAAGCAAGAAAATTAAATCAATTAGAGATTAAAGAGATAAATTCGAATTGCTCGCTGGTATACTTATAAAGTCAATTAGAATTTCAAAAATATATTTATCACATCCACTGCTTTTGGCGCATATGGTGCATAGATTCTATTAATTTAAACAATGCCACTGACATAATTGTTGATAACATCCTTGATGAAAATAGGAAGGCAAAGAATTCAGGGATGAATAGTTGTATTTTAATAGCAACGGATGTGTTAGAGATAAAAATATATTTTGAACTAAAAATATATATGTCTCGTAATGGTAGAAGGAAAAAAACATTTGTTTGCTTACCGAGGAAAAATTTATATCCTAAGTAGTTAACAAATAATGGCAATATCAGCCCTGTCGGAATACACGAGGCACCCAAAATAAATGTGTGCACGAACACGCTAGTTTGTACTCTGGAATTGCAGCCGAACGGATCGTCTGACATATCCTGTGCAAAATTTTTCTCATTAAATCACTATAATAGCATTTAATATTTTATTATATTAAGTAATTTTTAAATTATCCTAGAATTCAATTAAAATCGCGTAACATACTATAAATAGGGTTTTATGTATAGATAATAAAGCAATGAACAACGAACATTTGATCTTTGTATTTCATCTACATATCGCAAACTATTCCGTGCTTTTGCCTATTTTGCAATTGCTTTTTGGCAATCATCCTAATATCTCTTTAATTTAAATTCTAAATGAAGAATAATACAATTTATTCTTCACAGAATAATTACAATTGCAAACTACACATCTACTCTATACGAGGTTTCATTGCAAAATTCAATTCAACGAATAACAAATGAATAATTATCTACTAAATTTTATATAAAAATTACTACTTTTCATTTGTCTATTCTATAATGCCTTCTTGGCAATCGTCCCAATATCTCTCTTCCTAGTTTCTAAGCTTAGAACAATTACAATTACAAATTATAAATTAACTTTATGCAACATTTCGTTGCGACAGTCAACTCTCTACTAGAAAAAATTCCTAGTACAATGATTTCCATCTTTTTGTCTAATATATATATATAGTTTATTCCTTCTTTTTTCTTTCGTCTAACGATAAAAAAAATTATGAACGAGATATATAAGAAATATTGAAAAATTCCTCTAAATTTCACCTAGAAATCATATTTATATTTGTTATTCGATCACTCACTATTTCTGTAACATTTTTCGCGCTCTTCAATGTGCAAACGCTAGCTGTCTGATTGGGATACGCCTCCTGAAAGTCCGCGTATCTATGGAAAAGTTCTGGCAGCCATAAAGTCAGCGTGTAATAAGAGGACGTGACGAAACATGCGATCAGACACATTACAATCGTTCTACAAAGAAACGGTGGCTTCAGTATCATCATGGTTTTCATGTATATGTCAGTTATCATCAGTTGGAAGGATTTCTCGCTCACATCTTCTCTCTCTTTGGTGTGCATTATTCGGTGCACCAAATCGTTTAAATTGTTATTCTCACAGTTTCGAAGCTTTGTCTAAAAATGAAAGATCAGAAATTTTTGTTTCTTTCGTTTCATTGCTATCATAGAAATATTTTTATCGGATAAACAGATCAAGAATTAAAAGAAATATCACTCACGTTTAGCTTAATTTACATAGGATTTCGAATTTGAGAGAAATTGACTTGAAGATAGAATTCTCTCATCTTCAAAATATTTTTACAGCAGCTTTCAACTTCTGAGAAATTCTCTAATGATTTCTGTTACTCAAAAAGCGAATATATATACTTACTATGTACTCCTTTGGTGGCTCTCCACTATTTTCTGAGTACATTCTCATTAAAACATCCAGCATCTGAACGTTGTGTCCAGTCTCCGCGAGATATTTTGGCGTTTCAGGGAAAAACAACAACCAAGTTCCGGTCAACAAGGCTGGAAGGGAGCATATGAACACGAAAAGATTCCACGAATGGAAAAAGAAACCGCCGCCGTTCGTTTCGATGTTCACGTTCAACGGAATAATAATCCAACCGACGCCTGAAATTTCCAAACAGTTTGCAACGTTGAACAAATTTTGAGAAAGAAACGCAGACAATGTGAAATATTCAAAAATAATACAGGATTATGTTTTCGAATTTTTATTCCTAATAAAAATTACCTAAGATTTATTATCATTAAGATCGTTATCGTTAGATTATTATCGTTAAAACTTAACGTAAGATATATACATTATACATCCGTTAAAACTGATTTCAATAGAAAATTTAATACTGTAATCTGTTTACTGAATCTTATAAAAATTTATAAACGAAACATCTATACGTCACATTAAATTAACGACATATTATAGTTCGTAAATTTTGACAGTAATTACCTGCTAAAATGATCATTCCAACCACCCAAGCCATTTCCATCCACGAAAGCATCTTGTCCCGATATTTAGTCGGTTGAAATTCACCCAAATATAGAAAAACAACGGCCGATTGTCCATTCATACTGAAGCAATAATTAAACACGATCGTGAAATAAAATGTTCTACTTTAGACACAGGGAATCAAGATTGTCAATCGTGTGTTATTTAACTTTTGTGAAATAAAACGTATCACAATCAAACTTTTACTATGTAAAGTATTATACAGTCATTAAATTTATTATCTATCTGTTATTCTTCTTAAGTGGAATAAAATGTAATAATACTAACGCTGCACCGCTTAGAAATTTCAAAAACAGGAAGACCCAATAAAATGGCACCACCGACGCCAATAATTCAGAGATACCATGTAGAAATAGCGCGATCAGTAACGACATCCTTCGCCCTTTGATAGCTGCGTAGCAACCCCACATGTACGAACCTGCTAACATACCTATAAATTCATAATTAGAGAGATTGATAACGCTTAAGGAAACCATCTTAGTTATTTAGTTACTTTTGCTGATAGAAAATGTTGTCAGGAGAATGTTAGTTGATTTGGAACGATGAATTATCAGACTGATATATTTTATCTTCAATTCATGAATCGAACGAACCAATTAGTAAATATATTTAATGAAATTTAATATCTTACATTTACTTTCAATCTTTCATAAATGCATAAATATCGGTAGAATGTTCTTCGTATTTTAAAAAGTTAATATATTCTTTTCTAATGAATATTTCTAATGGATATTCCTTATCTATCACATAATAATCAATAGTCGTTGCATAGAAATAGCAGAAAACGATCAAAGAGTCACGTTCTTGCATCATGTAACCTTTCAAGGCTTAATTATTCGTATTCGACAGGTGTCATCTAGACGATTGCAGTAATTCTTTGATCGTGTCTCTTGCCACTGCTTTCATGAATATGTTAGTCGTTCTTACTACGTGCTAGTGGTATGTTTAAATAATTAGCTTTATTCCTTAAACGATTTATTATGCTAACGGCGAATGGAAAAATTCGTGGCAAACAAGTTCAATGACTTGTTCTTTGATCGTGATATATTAGCTGAATGTGAAAAAGGATTACAGAGAGAGAGAGAGAGAGAGAGAGAGAGAGAGAGAGAGAGAGAGAGAGCATTTATGTTTAACACAAGAGAATACCAATAAGATAATAATAATTTAATATTTAATATTAGAATAATAGTAAATTAAATATTAATATCGGTATACGATTTTTAATATTGAAATTCATAATAGTAAAATAACAAGAATTTGTAACACCCGATGAAATATCAATTAACCGACTAGGTAATTAAATGATATGAAGAACTAAGTGATAAAAGAATATAAAAGTAAAGCTATAAATATTGCAACATCGATATGTTCAACTGTGTAGAAAATTTTAATTGAAAAATCAATTTTCTGACAAAGTGGAAACCATGTACGAACATTTTAACGATACGTCCCTGGTTTTCGCGCATTACGATTCAATTAATTTATGTTGCATTCCATTTGAAGAGCATTGCTGTCTGGATACTTTTGCACAAGAGTTTTCCTCTCGGACGCTCATCCACACCGCGATGAATCAACTTTATCTCGTCGTGTAGCTTTTCTTTGTGCAAATTAGTGTTTATACATTAGTTGTCACCTTTAAAAAAGACGATGCCAAAGAACGTTTTCGCGCGTGATCGAACGTGGACAAATGTATAAAAAAGTATTAATTCGATAGAAATTAAAGGATATTATTAATACTATTTATTGTTCACATTGCTAACAAAGCGGTAATATGAAATAAATTATTATAATGAAGCTAAAATGTTATGGAGATATAGAGTTGTGTTTATATTGCAAATTATACTAATTGAGTTATGAGAGGAAGGAGAGAGAATAGACCGTTTTATCTTCAGAAACGACTTGAACAATGAAGTGAATCACGATAAAGGTGAATAAATAGAGAGAAAAATTTAAATCCGATACATCGTCATCAATATTTATACCGCATAAAGTGGAATAACACAGACAAAGGAACGAACGATGACAAACGGGAATGAATGGATAAAAAAGACTGGATTCGATAGAAATAGACTGCGGAATTTTCTTATGCAGTTACGGGAAATTTAAAAGTGCAAAGATGCGCATAGTATATAAAAGTATATGAAATATACGAAGTTCGGTATCTATTATAATATTTATTAAATACAACAAATTTGTATTTAAGTTTTATTCCTTTAATTGTTTTTATGAAAATAATTCTTCTATTTATAATTGTCATTATTTATGTAAATATTTGCATGAATATCCGCCTGTCCGTATATAAATAAGGAAAGTGAGAAGGTTTGAACGAGTGGAAAATAACTTGCAATTTCACAAGGATTTTTATGTAACTCGAAAGGAACGCGGTTTGATGTCCTGTTGAGCTAATGTAAGCAACGCAACGTGTTGGCGAAACACCATGGAAATCGATTCCAGGGCGTGTGGCGTTTGCGAGCCTCGGAAAGGCACGCAACACATTTTCATTACGTGATAAGGTGAATGCAATATATATACGCTATTTTCATATTTGATAACAGTATTAAAGTGATATCGATCGAATAAAGAAACATTATACGAAGCAAATATGCCATATTAAAGCACGGAAATGGAACTTTTGTAAGTGACATATCTTCTTTCTTTTAACAAGAATTATTAAAGAATTATCATTTTATTATTTCTTTATTTATTTTTTATAAGTCCTTTTCCTCCGGGTTAAAACAGACTTGTATTTCTCATTTCACATTTCTCTTTGGTACCAAAAAATGTATTTCCCAACTACAAGCAACAATATATAAAATGACGTTAAAAATAAGTTACATAATCCTCGTTCATATTTGCAAATAACAAATGCGATAAGAACGATTAGTGATTCAATAAAAATCGGTAAACCCATAAGAAAATATAATTTATAATTAAATTAAATAGATTATTACAGTTGAAACGTCACAATCATAAAATTCTTACATGATCATAAAATAATTGTCAAGCAAATGTCAGCGACAGACAAGGATTGTTGTTGCCATGTGTGTATGCAAAAATGAAAGTAATTAATGATATCGTTAATATGCCGGAAGAAACATTGATATATAGTTAATAAGATGCTGATTATTCGAGTGTTACCTAACATGGGGGCGGCGCTCATGCGTCCCTTGTCAACAGTGGTCATTCTGAAGTCGCATGCCGCTGATGGTAATACAAAACCAATACTTGTTATACTAAAAGCCACGTTCATGAAGATCAGACTGCAGACGGCCATAACCTTAAGGTTAAACTTGCCAAACCCTGTGGAAAGATACCACAAATCATTAGAATAAATCGTATCTATCGTTGCATACTCGTACTTGATCTTGTGAATTGTGAATTTATACAAATCAGATACAAGAGATTAAGTTGGAGAAAAACGGATGAGAATAAAAATTATTTACTCTTTCGTCTCTATTCCAATATCGTAAAAATAAAAACTCAGCTAGTAATAACAGTAGCAGTATTTTTCCCCCTTTATTGGGTTACGGGACCTTCGATTGACTCATTTACAACAACACCAAATGACTGTCTCTCAAAAGGTTCAATTATATTTAGATTAATTCGTTTCAAAGATGATAACTCGCTATAGAGATAAGCTATAAACCATAAAATAATATTACAAAATAACGAAAAAATTACGACTATCATAAAAATAAAAATTCAATCGTATTCGAGTCAATTCATCCTTGCTCTTCAACATCCTCAAACTAAAAACTCAAGAAACACATACCTGTTTGGTCGACGGCATCTTGAGCTACGCTTTCCGCCGTTTGCTTGGTGCCTGCGAATACGAGAAAATAACGCGGTTACTCATAAAAAGAATAAGAGAGAAAGAGAGAAAGAGGGGGAGATAAAAGAAAGAAAGATGGAATGAGAAACCGTACAGGCTGACGTGAAAGTCAGACCCGCCACCGTGATCATATGTTCATTCCAAGAATAAAAACATTCCTCGAATGTGCTACGTCCCTCTGCCAATCCGTTGAAAACAAAAGCGTACCAAGTCTTTCCGAAGGCTTTTCTTGCCTATAAATTATAAATCGTTCCTCTCGCTCGCGTCTTTGTAGCAGTTCGCAACGCTGCTCAAAACACTTCTTTGTTCTTGCAACACACTGGGATTACACACTTGTTTGTCACCTTTGATACATTACGTTTCTCTGACCTTTATTAGCCATAATCCATTAAAATGTACATAAAATACACAAAGATGTACAAAGATTCGTAATACGTCGAGTATTTGCTATAGACGAGAGGAATATCTGTTTAGAAACCAATTTATCATCCATTTGGCAAAGTTCGTGAAAAGAAGAACTTTTGGAGTGGCAACTAAGTGATTGCGGGTTTTGTTATTAGTTGGTATTGACAAAACCGCAATCACTTAGTTATCAACCCAATACTTTTTCGACTAGCGTAGAATTTACGAGATAATTGCGCTGATCGATGGCAATGAACCGGCCTTTATATAAACACGATGTTGCTTATAGAAATGACCTAATTACGTATATTTCTAATTATATCTCTAACACATTAATATGGGTACAGGTTTAGGTTAATGCATTCTTTTGTTTTAGTCTTCGGAGGGTCGAGTTTAAGTCTAACATTGAGACGAAGATTAGCCTTCAGGTTAAGCTTTGCACGATATTTAAGTCGAGATAATTCTGCGAAATTAAATTTGACTAGAATTTTATTTGCGATTTAGTTTCTGTTACTATTGCAATTAACCGAGTTTCCGTTTGAGATCTTTAATCAGAGACATTGGAGCCAGAGCTATATACCTATGTAGATAATTATTTGTAAGCCGTTGCTTATCCCTATTTTGAAATTTTGATACGACAAGAACAGTTTCGAGTTAAGTTTGAGTTATATCGCGTGAGACGTGACGATCGTTATTTATTTTTTGGTTAAGTTTAGCTTAAACGCGGATTAACTTCGAATTGAATTCCAATCATGATTGTACGACTTTTTAACTGAAGTTGTGAGCCATTAAAATGGTATTGAATTAAGCTAAATAAAATTGAAATACACCGCTCTGTTTTAATTTTTGGAATTAAGTCTTAGATTACGCTTGTATTAAGTCTGAATTTTTAAATTAATCATCAGCATTGGTAACTAGATATCGGAATTTTTCTTTCTTTTCCTTTGGTCTTCGTGTATCAACAATAATATCAGATTAAGCTCGAATTAGACAGACAGCGAATCACCATCGGTAACACCTATGACGAATTATATTTGTTTCTTATGGCTATAACTCATTGATAGTAATTTTTTATTAACACTACTGATGTTTCTTTGTTTTCGCTGGTGATTGTTTATCTATTAATATAATAATGTAAAATAACACACGAATATTTCCAAAGAAATAAATGTTACAATTTTGTTGTATAAAAAAATCCAATTCGAATTCAAGATCTTCCAATTTTATTTTTTGAAATTTGCTATTCTCTAATTTGTGATACAAATGAGGCGCTTCATCTTCAAGAAAAAAGAAAAGACGCCTACACGTGCATCTGATACTTGGTGTAAATAAATTTTTTAACTTCATAATACAATGTCAGTTCTTTCAATAGCAAGCAAATCGTTATGCTATATTGACGCAAGTAAGAAGCAGGTAAAGCAATTCAGATAAAAATAAACCACCAAAAGCAACGGACCAGGCAAATATCTCTCAAACTGCCAGTCAAATACCGCAATGCGTCAATGCCGTTTTATTACAGCGATTGTAATCGTGCTTGTTTGTGAATTTCATAGAATAATGTATTCTATAAAGTTTATACGATAAAAATGTAATATCTGGCAAAAATAATAATATTTTTACGTCATAGTAATTATTGTAGCATCATTCTGTTCTTTAACATGTTTACGTTATTTTCGTATGATAAGCTTTATGATTTTCGGTGAACCATCGTCTCTGACGTTACTACAATGTCACAGCTTCTAATAACAAACAAGCTTTTATATATCCAATACAGAAACACATGTGGTATAATAATTTATAGTGGAAGGAAACATACAAAGTATCGATCACGTGTAAGCAACCCGTTTAAATTTTCGAAGTTATTTCTTCATAAGACATCGTTTCCACTTGTTTCGAGTAATAGAATTTGCCCGTTGTTATTTTTATCCCAGATCATAATTCATTCCATATATCTATAGATATATGTACATACATATGTATCTATTTATAATTAGACTATGCATTTGTATGCATTTATGGGAAATTTGCAAATATAAGAACGTGCAGAATTGAAACGTAAATGCCGTTTTGACCATTGTTCGTCGAATCGAACCGTCGAATAGAATAAGAATCTTCTTATTCCATTGTATTCTATTTATCTGTTCCAACCTAATAGCCTAGGAATTGGATCTTGGTTTTACGATAAAATGCAATCTAAGTAAGAAGTCGTTTTACTTACTAAACGCTATAGCGAGTACTGTACTCGAATAGTTCGTATATCTCTACATACTAGTGCGAGACTCTGCGCACTTTTGCATTTTCAAATTTCCCACGATAAACATCCGAATCCATCCATCGAACATCGTTGTCACAGGTTCGAGCGAAGATCGAACCGAGAATATAACTATCGCGTATTCTATAGATGCTCGGTCTAATCTCCTCGAACGTTCGTTCGCGTTCGTTGCGGGGAAACGTTTTTTGGTGTAAATGAGTTTGCACTAAACGAGCACGAGCGAATGCTCTTGCTCGTTTCCCTTAGACGCGCGTTAAGAAGAAGAAAGGGCACAAAACAAACATGCGACGTACGCGAAGAAAAAGAGTTACCTTGCAACGTGGAAACGGCATCCGACACTAGCGGGTCGGAGGCGGCCGGCTCGCTCTCGAATCGAGCGATATCGCCCGACATCGTACGCGCGCGCAACTAACGCATCGCTGCGCTGTGCTGTGTCGCTGATCTCCCTAGCGGGTATAATAGCGCGGTAGTAACGCGTCCTTGCTTTCGTCGAACCACCGTCGAACCGACCTAAACCGAGTGTCCGCGGTCGTCGAGTTTCGCTCGCCACGAGATCGGCCGACCGACTGCGCCGCCCCCCTCAACAGTTCACGACAATAAACCTGCTGCTGCCGTTCCATAGGCTTTAGCTAGGCTTTTCGATATTCTCGGTTATCTTTCGCGTGTGAGCCTTCTGCTCGCCGGCTGCTTGCTGTTTCTTATCTCCGTTATAAAAAGTGGTCGGAAACTCGCACATCGCGTCAGTTCCTCCTCGTCATTTGAACCGAACCGAACATTCGCAATAATACTTCATGAAACCAATCGCACACTACTTCTACCGTTAAACGCTTAAAAGAATCGAACAAGCATTTTTTGAACGTTCATTCTTAGAACGTGCATTCTTAGAACGTTCCAATGGTGCGTTTAGAGTTTAGATGAAATGAACGGGCGCTCCGCCTTAGTGAAATTTAAAAATGTAAGGGTGGACGAGCGATTCGTTCGTCATTTGGCGATCCCCCGCATAGCCGGAAATTGATCGCTTCTATCGACGACGAGCGCGATCGAACGTTCGTAAAGATGGATCCTCTTGAAGCATCGAACAAGTATTTTCGCAGCGTTTTGGAGAAATTGCAACTCCTGTCATATCAAATCAGAAACATTTTGCTGCGATATCTGCAACGAGGGGATGTCCTTTTTATTAATACACATATAGAAGATCCTGTATTTTTGTCGCTCATGATCGACATTTTACATCGATGACCTACGGAGATGGCCATAGAATTAATTGATTCACGATTTCCTTAATCCTCATCTAGCGGAATTTCATTTTTATCATATTCGTCACGAGTATCTACATATATTTTTTTATTTGTTGCGAATGTTTGTTTTATAATGATTATATTATCATAGAAGTAAAATGAGAAATCAAATTCATTTGGACTTAAGTTTTTTCCCCTTTCTTTCTTTTTTTTTTTCTGAGAAAAGTAACTTTTGGAGAAACGTCGAGTGTAAACGATGTCGATCTACCTCGCCTTCCGTACATCAACCTTCAAACAGTGACGTCATTCGCAGTTGCCTTTCATTCATCTAGGCATATATGTACTCGCAGATGTTTCTCCGTATCCTACATCTCGTACAAAGAGCATTCACTCACCCTTGTTCTTCCATGAAACACCTATCCTACTTACAACCCCCATAAACTCCTACGAACTTCCTTCTTCATTTCTATGTCGAAACAAATAGGTACACGAGCTACTTAGAAGCCAAATTAATCTACTCTATTTAATTAATAATTAATTAATTTCGACTATTTTCACGAAATAAGTCGAGTAGCTGAAGTAGCACTTCTGATTCTATTATACCACGAGAATGAAAGATTAGACGAGGAAGATTCCAAGAATGACGTCGATTATAGTAGATATCGAATAGAAGCTCGAGTCTCTTCGAATTTCAAATCTTACTTACGTAAGGAACAAATATGCTTAGCTGGAAAATGATCTGACTGAATGATAATTTCTGACTATTAATTGGTTCATTAATCTCATTTGATATACGTTCAACCAATGAAATCATTAGCTCTTCGTTCATCTCTTATATATATTTTATGCAAATTGCAATCGCCTTGTTTAACTCGTTTCCGTCTATTTCATATTTGCAATAATCCAGGAACGATACTTTATTTGCAAGGACGAAAACGAGAAATCCTAATCGAAAGCTAAAAGTTTATAGATATATAATCAGCACTATTACCGCATTAATTACTAGATTAATTTTGCAACAAAGTTATAGTTTGTGTGATATAGTTTAATAATATTTTTCGACTTTCGTTGTTCACTCTAAAGCCAATTAGAACATTAATCCGGATTACCACGATAATTATAATTTAATCAAATAATATAAAACAAATTAAAATAATTAAATATTCAATTCCAATAACTGAAGCTGCGAGATACCTTCGATCTTGTCAAAAAAAAAAATCGAGAATCGTTGGCTCGCACTGTCCCTACATAGCTTCACAAGTTTCTTCATTCATTTGATTTATTTTATAAGTTTGAAAAGAGGTGCTTGTTTCTTTCGAATTGTAACGAAGTTAAGCATTATCATTAATTAATCGTATAGATAGCGCAGAAATTTAGTTATAGTGTGTTTACGTTTCACGTGTGTGTATAGTGTATTTTAGTTTTAGTATAGTGCATCGGACACGGCAATTGAGATAAACTAATCTACCCGATTAAAGTCTGGAAAAGTTGCATGAAACGCACAGATAAATATCCACTTGAAGTTCAATGTTTACTTATGCCAACTTTCTTTTTTCAATCTATCTTATATATCGTATAAAATTCTGCTAGATTCTTCTATTAAATATAATTGTTACATCCTTGGTCAGTTCTTTAAACAGCAACGAAACTATTTTTCTATCACAGAAGAACTAAAGATAAGGACTGAAAGGCTACAAGTATATGAGCTTAAAATATATACATGACCGTCGACTCTCAAAATAAAAGCAAGGTTTCTCTTTTGCTAAAAAATTATTGAAGGAGGCGACTTAAAATATTTAAAAAATATTTGAAATTATGTATCTGCGTTATGAAATAATTTTTTACAAGGACATTGTAGTTACTGAATTTTTCATGAATATGTATGTACTATCAGTGAAGAATTTATATTTTTCCACTATAGCGAATATGTTTTCAACATATTCACAGTAGTTGACGCAAAATTACGTCATTTTCCATATTTTATGTAGTAGATTTCAAAAATCTACTCATCGTGGATTCTACACCTCGTGTAAGAGATTTTAGAAATCTAGATATCATAGATTTCATATTTTGTGTCGACGGATTTGAGAGATCGGAATTCTGAACGACGCGTTCGCCTATTATATTGATTCCGCTTGAAAAAGTCGAACGAAAGGAGGGATAGAAATGGCAGAAAACCTGTCCAATGCCGGTTTACGCGCGACGAAAAAAAAAAACAGAACGTATAACGGAGTGCATATAATTAGACTGTGGGCTAAATCCTCGTGTTTTATGGCACCAGGAAATTCCATCTTGAGACACTCGATCGATTACTATCTTCTGCTTGTTTTTACATATGTATCTTTTTTATTTTTATTATTATTATTATTATTATTTCCGTATTAAGCTTTCGCTCGTTACATGCTTAGGAAATAAACTGGTTACAAATACTGTTAGTTACATATGATTCTTTATGTAAGAATATAGAATAATATTTTTTCATTTTCGACTTAGTTCCTGTGAAAAAAGAAATTGGAAAATTTATCATGCGCATGTACTAGGCCGATTTTTAATTAAACATGTTCAGACTCTATCTTCTTGAAAATGAATTCTTAAACGGAAAAATAACATTCCACGTCTTCTATTTAGTTTCACTCGTAGAACGACATCCTGTCCCGATTATCTAGTTCTGTTCAATTCGCAGTTAACCATATTCAAGTATACCTGATAAATTTTCAAACTCGATTTTCTTAAAAACTAAACCGAATATAAGAAAATTTTATTCCACATCTTTTGCTTATTTTTACACAAGGAATCGCATCATTCTCTCATGAGTAAATATAGCTAAATATATGTATATAAGTAACAATCTTTCTTTGATGTAGCGTTGATCTATACCATGCCTTTGAATTTTATTCCTGTCCTTATTATTAGTAATTCGTATCACTATCTTAGTACTCTAGACGAACTGCTCAAATTCTCATTGCACTCGAAGTAGAGTAGAGTTTTCGTTTTTGCATATCGTAGCTTTGCAAGAAAAACGACACAGTTTAAAAAATGCAACTTTTGAGTTATAACCATGAAAATGTTACAGAGACACTTCTCGACCAATTGCGAAACTTTTATTCATTTATATTCGTAATTTCGCCGATACAAAGCAGTTACGTCGCTCATCCTGATTTATACGACGCTGTGCTGTATCCTACAAATGCGTCTTATCATTAATAATTATGTCCTGAATAGAAGGATTTAGAGCTAAATATGAAAAAAGAAGAAGAACATTTGAACCTATTTTATAAGCATTACTCTTCTTGTTCATAAATTTGACTTAATTACATTTGGAAGTAGTTTCTCGTTCATTCTCATTCTTCCGCAAGAAAATATACTTTAAGAAAGAAAGATACTCTAAAGAAGCAATATATATTTTTCAATGGTGATTTTTATAATTTATAGTTATACATTCTAATCTATTTAAATTCAAACAGGCATTATACAAATAGCTCTATTTTGTTTGTTACATGCTATATGTGTAAAAATAACGAAGATCTCTGTGTCGAAAACACGAAGAAGAAAATCTTCCAGGTCATCTTTTTAGCATGAAGAGTGAATCACATTCTCAGTCATTGGCGAAAGAAGAGAAGAAACGAGATACAAGGATTCCTGTTTACGATCTAATAACAAACGATAAATCTAGCTGTTGAGAGTCTTGTTCAGATGATTTAGACACCTCGTAATCGTTTGATAAATATAAATCACACTAATTAAGGGAAGCCCGCTTCAGGTTTGCAACTACAGCCTTATCGATCCTGATAAAGGCAATAAACTGATAAACGTAGACATACATACGTCGATTCGACGACTTTTCTACGCAAATTCTAAAGTTATATATAATTACACAATCAGGTGGCAATTAACAATAAAGACACTAAATAACGATTTAAAATAAAGAATGCCTTCCTTAATATTTCATCTAAGGGACGCTCTAATAATTAATATACTTTAATATGGTTTAACGATAATATTTTAACATTTTTTAAAAACATTATTTTTGTGTAACTATTTCGAGTATTTCATTGTGAGCAATATTTTAGTACAATTAATTTTAATGTGGATCAACAGTATGATTTTAATATTCCAAATATCATTTAAATAATCAATTTCCATAATAAATATCGTATTAAGTATGTTATTATCTGGTTATAATCACGCATTTCTCGAACAGATAGTAAAAGAAAACGAAAAAAGATGGGGAAACGGTGGAAAAATATACATTTTGACCAAAAGCATTCTCAACTTCCGTCGAACAAACGAAACATAGTCGCGTCGGGGTTTATTTCACCATTGACTATTTTTGCGCGCGTGCCAGCACGTTAAATTGAAACGATGTCAAGAACACAACGATGCTATTGCATCTCGAAGGATGGTTCGTTGTTTGTTTATACAAGGTTGCAGAAAACTACAAATTATTTTTTAGAAATTTATTTCCTCGTTTCTTTGCTTACGTTATGTAATGTTTGTTTTTAAATATTTATTTCATCTTTTTCCTTTCTTTTTCTCGCATGATGGGTGGAATTTTTCAAATTGATATAAAAATTGATAATAATTCATGTTAATTTATCTATGGATTAGAAAACGTTGATCGATATCTTTTCTTTTCTTTTTTTTTTTTTTTTTTTTTTTTGGAAAATAACAAACATTACGTATTGTCTGAAAAAGTGTAATTGCTTAAAAGAAATTCATGAATCCTCATTTGACGATGTAATCTGATTGGTATCTTTTTGGATCACAGGTGACTACTTGCAACAAATTTCGATTAAGTAGGTCATTTAAGTTTAATTCTCTTTCGTATCATATATTTTACACGGTAAAAATCTTCAATAACTTATATAGAGTAAAAGTTAGAATAGAAATTGGTGTTGCATTTGGAAGAATTACGGTAGTGTAAATCTTTGGTAAAAACAAAGAAAGATTTATACGTGATATGAGGTGAAACAAGCAAAATCCTCGTTTCGAATATCAACTTTTGCTTCATCCTGTATATCGTACCTTACCTATTGACATGCACATACGTATAACATATAAATCGATAATTGACGCTTTTATACATCGTTTAAATTTATTAAAGCTTATTTATTCTTATACTCCAACTGCTTTAACATTTCGTTCAATTTTAGAGACCTATGATTTCGTAAATACTATATTTCGTACAATAGATTTCATATAATAAATGTTAAACACATTGTTCTTCGTGTTTTTTGTATTTTCTATAATATTCACATATATGTAGGAGTATAAATACATATGTATTTCAAAAAGATTTAGATTTCGTAGATTCCACACAGATTTCTATATCTGTAGACAATAGTCACATTTTTTTTTTACACAATGTAAGGGATCGAAAGATTTTTTTCTTAATTTTTCTTAATCTATTCGATGAAGAGAATCGCTTGACGAAACGTAGAAACGCAAAATGCAAAAGGAACACGTACTGATAAACCGGATCGGTTCGAGTCTGTTCATTCTAGTTCATTTGCGAATTGTTATTGGCGCGCTGCATTATTATATCATTCGATAACGAGTTTATTTGACGATAAAAATGCTGCCCGCTAATAATTCATGCACGCCGCGCCATTAGGTAGTCAGCAGCCTCTACAGGTTTATCCATTTACCACGTACCAGTCGTTTTAAACGAGAAATCACACAAATTTCATAATATTTCATCTTATTGCGAATTTTTATATCCCAATCTCACATTCATCTTAATGAAGATAGGCACTTAACGGCTTAAAAAAAATATTTGTATAAAGTTGAACAAAGAAATTGCACATATTAACAATGTACGTTACATATTCTTCTTAGATTGAAGATATTTGTTTATTTTTAAATAATTTTTACATCTTCTACAGGTTTTTTATTTTCTATAAATTTATTACATATTCGTGAGGTTTTATTCAGTTCGAATTTTGTTTCATTTTATCTTGGTAAATCTCATTTGTTACACATCTTGTTTGTTGCTCAAGAATTTCTTCTTTCTCGCTATTGGCCTTCTGCCATAAATCGATGTAGATTATAGAACTACTACTTGGACTTTTCTCCTGCGACAAAGAGCTCTCTTTTTAGACTACTATTTTTTAAAGTCAAGATATGAAACGTCTTTGTCACTTGGATTAAGTTCAATGACAGACATTATTATTGTTTATTAATTTATCTCTATCTGACTTTCTTTTTACACTTTTTGACTTAATCACATAACAACGACATATTATCGTTGTTATTTGCATTAAGTGCATCTCTGTGTGCACGATACACGAGCTGTATACTAAAACAGGAAATATATGCTTCCGCCAGCAACATGATAAAACATCTTCGTAAATACATACTGGTGCTTTTAGAAATCGTTTCCACGATATCTCTTTGTATCCACGATACTGTTTTATTTCGTTATTATGACGTTACTATTGCATTTTAAGTCTTCTTTGTTTTCCAAATATAACACATATTGTATGGAAATTTGGGTATTTAGAGATTTGGAGATTCGGAAATTTGGAAGTTTGAAGATTTCCTGGAAACTTGGAAATGTGAACGATTCGCAAATTTAATTAAATTCGAAATTTTATAATTTAAAAATTTCGAAAGGATTTTTTTTTTAAGGTAGAAACTTCAAAAAATGTTGACGTTTGTATTTACGTTGATGTCTATATTTTTACATATAGCTCTTAAAGAAAGACAAGTCGTAAAAGCTACAAGATGTTTTATTTCATTAGATAAATCAACGAGAATTGTGAATTAAAAGCAATTTAGATAGTTCTAGTTCAGCGTCCTTGACATTGCAATGTACGGAAAGACCAAGATAGAGAATTCCCATCCTATACTTTTCATTCGTTTATTATATTATTCCAATATAACAATGCTGTAGACGTACAAACAATTTTTATTCGAAGGAACAAAGATTCCTATTTTCATCATAATAGCGATCATTAATTAATTGTAATAATATTAGAATATGGATATGGAAATGGAAATATAGAAATTTAGAGATACGAAAATTTTGAAATTTGGATATTTGAAAGAATAGCAACGTCTTTTGTTATTTTAAATATTTATCTTTTGATTCTCTTTCTCTTTAGAATAAATGTTGGTATAATTTGCTAATTAAAATTTCTAATTCATTGATATGTTAGTATTGTGTAATTCATTAACATTACTTTAGATTGAAGATGCTGCGATAGATAATAATCGATGATCTAAGACTTCTAAATATATATTGCGGCAATTTAATCCCAATACCAATTCCAATATCAATTCTTAATTGATTTGCAAATGACGAATAATGCATGGAAGTTCTGATAACTAGCGATGTTGCAAATCATAAAGCGAATCATAGACACTTTCTATGTTAGTACATTTTAATTATAGAAGATTAATCACTGCTCAATTGATTAATAGTATTGATATATTTAGTTATTATTGATATAAATAGTATTTTTTATTTCGATATTCTTGACTTTTTATTTATATTTAAATTTGTTATTAACTGTGTTATTAGGAAAATTGTTTTACTAATTTTCTTTTAGTAAGATTTATTATTTTTGTTATTAAGTAAAATATATAAAAATAGCTTTCGGCAATACTATAGGTGGTATCCAAATATTATATGTCTTGAAGTGTCGCAACCGAAAGGTCTCTTATTTCATTACGCTTTGCATTTTTCTTCAATTAAGTCTGCAGAAATGTGCTATTAAAGGTGCTATAGATATAAAGAAGAATACCTCATACGTTATCTTCTTTTTCAATGATAGACAAAGAATCGAATTATAAAGAGAAAAACGTTTTACATAATCCAATTAAAAAACGCACTGTAATCCAATTAAAGCAAAATATGTTTTGCATAATCTAATTAAACAATAAACAATATAATGAACTTTTCGTAAGAGTGCCCTCAGACGATCAAGAATATTGTCAATATTTCAAGGTTCCCAATGAAAATGCGGTTTATCAATAAATATTGACAATATTTTATTAATAATACACATTGATTTTTTGAATTGAGAACTTTGAAATATTGACAATATATATCGGTAGACCGAGAACACTCTAAAATAGTACACTAACTTCTTTATATTGAAAACAGAGACAAAGAATGATAGAAAATATTAAATATAGAAAATATAAAGAATATTTAAAAAATATAAAAAATGACGGCATCTGAAAACAAAAATTTCAGTAATTAAAACAAAATAAGTTTACAGATTGAAATATTCTGTCTAACACTTTTCCACTTCCAATACTTTTCCACTTTTCAACATATGTTGAGAAATTTGAAGTTCCCCATATTTTCTACTTTTTGGTTGAAATTATATTATACGTATCATAACGAAGCTGGTAACTAAAAATTGTAACTAAAAATTTTACATCGAATGAAAACAAACAAGGACAATACAATACAAAAGAACGATAAAATTTCGCTTTTCCTTGAAAGGAACTTTTTATGTAACTAAGGCAAGTATAGTAATCCAAAAATGACCCAACTTACCTGTTTCATTTTCAATTTCTATATCGACCATTGCAAACTTCCTCAAACTGTCCTCACAGCAAAGTTAAAATTAAAAATACAAAAAGAAAAATTATCTTTTCTACTAGAAAAAGATACTTTTCTAGCACTCTCCTCCTCTTCTTCCTCTTCTTCTCAATTTAAATCAGCCAAAAGAGCAAAATTTGATCTCAACCACTTCTCTGTTATATCCTCTCATCAAGGATCATAGAGAAACTGATCGAACACACGATGAATCAGTCCTGGGATCACAACGTTGACTGAGCTTCGAAATTAAACGAGAGCATTGGTGTGTCGTTGTCCGAGCTTCCGAAGAAACATCGAGAGAGAGAGACATTCAGCTGGCACCAGACACACGTGCCATAAATAAGAACTGTGAAAATGCTCATGAAAGGTTATTTCATTTGTGTAGGTTTTCCCATTAACGTCGATTCGTCGGAGGACATCGTTTCTCTGTTCGTTCTTCCTTGCTTTCAAAACACACCCAGGGACTATATTTGATTTCGTTCTGTTCGTCGTTCTTGGTATTTACGACGAAAGCAAACCACCGTGAAGCAAATTTACGTTTATAGTTACACGTTACTATTGTTTTTGAAGTCCTCCCAATTTTTTGAACTTTCGTATATCATGCGGAAATTTTGAGACTTAAAGAGTTGAAGATTTATAAATTTGACTATTTGGAAACTTGGGAACTTGGAAATTTGAAAATTTGAAAATTTGGAAAGCTTAGAAATCGGCAGGTTATGAACAGAGACGATGAAT